>JAWNOX010000192.1:3385000-3770000 GCA_035045555.1 Drosophila fulvimacula | reverse complement strand
ATTCTGATGATGGTGTTGTTGTTGTTGTTGCTGTTGTTGTTGTTGCTGCTGCTGTTGGTGATGCTGCTGATGATGCTGTTGATGACTGTGGCTGTGATTATGATTGTGGTTATGATGCTGATTGAGCTGCTGCTGTTGTTGCTGATGTTGTTGATGATGATGATGATGATGTCCATTGGTGGCTACGCGCAACTGTACGGTCGTCCTATGCTCCTCATTATCATCATCATCATCATCGTCATCCATATCCGCCATATGGCGACGTCGGTGGTGGTTTCGGTGGTTAGTACGCGGCTGCGGCTGCGGCTGTTGTTGTTGTTGCTGTTGTTGCTGTCCAGTGACAACACGCACATTGCTGCTGCTGCTGCAATTGCTCGATGGCTGTTGCTGCTGCTGCTGTTGTTGCTGCTGTTGTTGGTGCTGCTGCTGCTGTTGTTGTTGTTGTTGTTGTTGGTGGTGCTGTTGCTGCTGTTGGTGATGATTGCGCGTGCTGCGTATTATTGTGGAGCCGCCCAGCGCCGCAGATGAGGCGATGGACAGCGGCACGCCCGTCGTTTTGGACACCAGCACGGTGGAGGAACACGATGTGGATGAAGATGATGGCGATTGCGCCGGCGAACCAACTGAAAGCAGAACAAATGCAGGCATTAGTCAAGCGAGAACTCAATCAAAATATCTTTTTAAACATTATATATCTCAGGATCTTTATGAGCTAGTTTGGCAATTTTTTGTATGCTGTTGATCAAATAACAAATGTCACTCGAAAAACTTTCATATCTTGAATATATTGCATGGGACTTGAGTTAGTGACAAATGAATTCAAGTATTAAGACAACATTGATAGCAATTTGTGAAACTTAACAGAGAATAATAACTTAGATATAAAGCTTATACTCTAAGACTTTTCTTCACTAAACTAAACAAGGCTATAAAAGCCTTAAAGTATTATAATATTCACGACTTTGATTGACAGAGTTTCCCCTCATAAATACCTTTTACATTTACTAAACAATATTAGACAGATTCGCTCAACTGCCATTAGTCTCGTTTCAATATCAATTACTTTTTTCTCATGAATTGCTGTGGCCCAAGTTTAAATATAATTTTCATCGGTGAGCAATGCATATTTTCCAAGAATTAACGTAATTTTACTACGAAGTAATACATATTATATAATTCCCATGAATTCACTTAGCTTTCCTATTGAGTAAGCAATACATTGTTTCCAAGAATTAAATGCGAATCACCAGATTTAAATAAGATTTTCCCATTGAAATTTGAGCTACAGCAGCTCAAGGTTTCGAAGTAAATGTGAATTGATTTAAAATGCTTCAAATATTCTAAATATACATACAATATGTGCCTGAGTCAAGTAGATTAGAAGACAGCTAATACGTATATACGTATCTGTGCCAAAGCTTTTTAAAAATAATTAAATTATGATTTTTATACGATAAATTTAAATGTTATTTAAATTATTCTCATTATTTAGATAAGCCTTAATGCGATTAAACTATTTATTTTGGTGTATACAAATATAAAATATTTATATATAAAAATAGATAATATATTTGTATAAAAAAATCTGTAATGTATAAAAATATATAATATATTTTTATGCATTAGAGATATATAATATATTTTTACAGATATATAATATATTTTTATACATTACAGATTTGTTTACAATAATATATTATCTATTTTTATATATAAATATTTTATATTTTTATATACATACAAATATTTTATGTTTTACATATTTATATTGTATTTCTTATACAACTATTATATATATATATATATATATTTATATTTAAATATTTTATGTATTTATATTTATGGTTATTTAAATATTAAATGAAAATTAATTAAAATGATTTAAAAAAAGAAATTATTTAAGTTATAAATAAAGCCCTGCAAATTCTAAACTTAGTTAAAAATTTATCAATTTTAAGCAAATTTGAAGTTACTTTTTCTTAGACTGTTCTATGCAAATGAGATTCTTGAAGACTTTTAGATTTTTCTATACATTGCATATATTTTTCCTTCTGTTCGAGTTTTACTCTCTTATCTGTGCTAGTCGTTGCTCGCTAGTTGCTAGCTTGGATTCATGCTCCACTCCTTACACGACATTTCACTTATCATCAAAATTGTCACAATATTAGTCAGTTGGGCTTATACGAAGGCTTCGCTACTCGTTATACCCACTGCTCGCTCGTTGCTCCCATTCAAATTAGTATTCAAACTTCTGATTACATAGATTAGCCATCTAGTTACTCGCCGCACGTTATACCGTACTCCAACTACTTTCTCCCATTCATGTTAGTTGTACTTACTCGCTACTCGTTACTTACCGCCCGTTTGCTGCACGACGCTGGCCAGTGCTGAGCTGAGCGTTCCTGTCGAATGAATGATCGGTGTTTTGCGCAACAATTGCTGTGCCAAATTGCTTGCCGCAGTTGCAATATTGCTGCTGCTGCTGCTGCTGGTGTTGCCGCAGCCGCTGCTGCTGTTGTTGTTGTTGCTGCTGTTGCTGTTGTTGCTGCTGCTGCTGCTGTTGCCATTGCTGTTTGTATGGCTGACGCTGAGGCTGTGGCTGTGGCTGTTGCTGTTGTTGGCATTGTTGGGGGCATTGATGATGTGATGGCCGTTGCTGGTGCCTGCACCGCTCTGTATGACCTGTGTGTGCAGCACGCTCGAACAGTTGCCATTGCCGGTTGGATTATCCGATTGTTGTTGTTGTTGTTGTTGTTGCTGCTGCTGTTGCATATAGTTTTTGATGACAATGGTGCGTGTGGGTGTGGATACAATATATTGCTGTTGCTGTTGATGCTGCTGCTGTTGTTGATGCTGTTGCTGTTGATGCTGTTGTTGTTGTTGTTGTTGTTGCGAGTGCGTTGAGCTGGCTGAGGAGTGTTGCTGCTGCAGCGAGGCATTCGATGAGGACTCATTGGAGGAGTCCTCGCCGGTGGTTAAACGATTATTGGTCAAATTATGAACAGCGCTCTCCGTCTCCTCATCGCTCAGGCCCGACTGATCGTCCAGTTCCATATCGTGTTGCTGTTGTTGTTGCAAATGATGTTGCTGCTGCTGCTGCTGCTGTTGTTGTTGTTGTTGTTGTTGCTGCTGCTGCTGTTGCTGTTGCAGACTGCTGCTGGCTTGCTCCAGTTCGGGTTCCAACTTAACATTGGCTGTTGCTGCTGTCACAGCATTGTTATTAATATTATTGTTGTTGTTGCTATGGTTGTTGTTGCTGCTGTTGCTGCTGCTGCTGGCAGCGCCGCCCTTGGGCTGATCACGCAAATGCACCTGCATGTGCGTCTGCAGCGACGACTGCGTATGCAGCTTCTTCTTGCACACCTTGCACTCAAAGGGAAAGTCACCTGTGTGCGTACGTGCGTGAATTTTCAAATTGTAGCGCTGGCCAAAGCCCTTGCCACACACATCGCATCTGTAAGCACAGAGAGAGAGAGAGAGAGAGAGCGAGAGAGAGAGCGAGAGCGAGAGAGATAGTTATATATTTATTATCAAAAATTTCATTCGACTCACTTGTGCAGCTTGACGCCCGAATGCAGCTTCGAGTGACCGCGCAGCGAGGCCAACGCGCTAAACACCTTGCCACAAATCTCACAGGTGAGATTCACATTCTCATTGTGGATCTTCTTGTGCACCTTAAAGTACTCAAAGCTCATGAACTCCTTGTGACACACCTCGCACTTGTATTTGTGCCGCTCCGACTGCTGGCCCGTATGCACGCGCATATGCTTAATGAAGTTGGGACGAAAGCGTACGACACGGCCACAGATCTGACACTCATAGGGCTTGCAGCGCAAACAGTGCTTCTCATAGTTCTTCAGCGATTTGAGGACCATGTTGCAGATGGCGCACTTCATGTTGTTGGCATGCCCGCTGCGATGGATGTCAAACAGTTCCTTCGAATCGAACTTTTCCACACATTCCATGCACTGATAGCTGGTCGTCGATGTTGTCATATTGCTGGTGGCTGATGCTGGCTTAATGGAGTGATGTTGTTGTTGTTGTTGTTGTTGTTGCTGCTGTTGCTGTTGTTGTTGCTGCTGCTGCTGTTGTTGTTGTGCTAGTGCCAACGCCGCCAACTGTTGGTCGTTGCTGGGCGACGGCGCTGCCGCTGCAACGGCTGCCGTTGTCTGTGGCGCTTGCGTTGTTGGCGCTCCCGATGCCTGCGCCGCTTGCAAGATGAGCTGTGCGGTGGGTCCGCCCGTCTGCTGTACCACATTCAGCACCGTCATCGGACTCCGACTGATAACAGCAGCCGCGGGCATTCGCACATAAGTGGCGCCCGTCAGGCTGCTCATTGTCGCATTGCTGATGTAGACGGGACGACGCTGGAGCTGCACCAGCGCCGCCTCCGACACCGGTACGGTCAAGGCGCGGGTCGTGGTGCTCACAATGCTGCCCGCTGGCAGCACCAGCTGCTGGGCCGACGTTGAGTACTCCAATTGCTGTTGCAGCGACTGTTGGTAGATAAATATTTGTTAATTAATTAGATAAGGCTAATTGCTTTTAATTAATTGAGTAGTACTTTACTTTCAGTAATGCATAATTACCTCATTCCGCAATAATTGTAGTAATTTAATTACTTAATAATAATAACTTACGCCTAATTATTCTTAATCACCTTTCAATTGCTCCCTACGAAAATTTAACTCATTCTGAAGCTGTACTCTTTTTATATTACTAATTTAAATTTATATCTAATATATATCTAATTTATACTCAATATCTAATTAGTTTCTAATGCATAGCACAATTACTTAAGTATTTTGCAAGCATTTCTCTTTGACTACTTCTGATTTCTTGTAATTATGATTATTAAAAAATTATTTTTTTTTTTAAATTTAGTTTTGGTGTTACACTTTTATATGAATTACTTAGAGTATACATTTGTATATTGTTTAGTAAATATATGTTGATCATGGAAAATTGTATAATAAATAATTGATAGTGATTAAGCTTATTTCCTAATTCCCTGACAATTAGCTAAGTTTCCCAAACCTTCTAACATGCCCCCAAATATTTTTCGATTGTTTAATTATTGTAATTGCTGACTGAACTAATCTGATTAGATTTCCTGTTGTCATTAAATTACTCAATAAGAAGAAGCAGAATTGTCCGAATTATTTACCTTAATTAGGTGTACTTGAAAAGCTGTTCAAACATTTTAATTGCTTACATTAAGAGCATTACGAAATATTAAAAAAAAAAAAATAATTAAATGCTTTTAGGTCTTACGAAATCTATAGAAAAATATGAATTTGCCGGAAAGTGAGAAGCTATATATCTAGGCGTGGAACTTCTTCTTATATAAATATATATAGGTAGATAGTTTGCGTAACTTAATGCAGAATTAATTTTTAATTATTACGAATTAAAAATAAATTATAAATTCCTTTTTAACTATGATGAATCAAAATTTGAGTTCTTAATTAATTAATTATCAAGAATTAATTACTTTCTTATTGAAAATCGAAATTCTAATTACTCATTTTAATTACCAATTACTTTCACTTAATTCCCCACCCAAATTAAATTACTTTATTTAAATTCTAATTACTCAAAGTAATTGTAATTTAAGTCTTATTATCGTTTGTCATGCTTTATACCTCAATCTGTTGCTGTTGGGGTTGCTGCTGCTGCTGCTGCTGTTGTTGCATTTGTTCATCCTCATCCTCCTCCTCCTCCTCATCGTCATCGGGCAGCTCGTCCAGCTCCAGTTTGACTTGCGTTTGCAAATGTTGTTGTTGCTGTTGCTGTTGTTGCAGATGTTGCTGATGATGATGATGTTGCTGCTGCTGCTGCTGATGCAGATGATGTTGCTGCTGTTGCTGTTGCTGCTGCTGCTGTTGATGTTGCAGATGTTGGTGATGATGATGTTGGTGATGTTGTTGCAAATGGGTCGCCGTCTCTGGCTCCTCATCAGCTTCGGCTGCCTGCGCCTCCTCTTCGATGTCCTGCAGATTCTCATCGTTAAGCTCGGGATCCTCTTCCTCCTCCTCCTCATCGTCATCCTCGTGCTCATCCTCCAGTTCCTGTTGCTCCTCCTTGATGTCGCTGGCAGCCAGCACAGAGCTGGCGCCGCTGCTTGTCGACTGAATGATGATGCGACGGCCATTCAGCAGATGATGTTGTTGTTGTTGTTGCTGCTGCTGCTGCTGTTGTTGGTGTTGTTGCTGCTGCTGCTGCTGTTGCTGTGCACGATGTTGCTGCAGCAACAGTTGCTGATGATCCTCAACACTCAAGCTGCTGCTGCTGTTGTTGTTGTTGTTGTGGCTATTTATATGATTGTTGTTGTGGTTGTTGTAGGCGGAAGCGCTGTTTGTTGTTGTTGTCGTTATTGTTGCATTTGTTGTTGTCGGTGGGTGGTTGTCGAGCTTGGACGCTGCCGCTGCGGCTGCTGCTGCTGCTTGTGCTTGGGCTTGTGCTGCCGCTGCCGCCGTCGCTGCTGCTGCTGCCATATTGAGCTGTTGCTGCAGCTGCAGCTGCTGTTGCTCGTCATCCTGCTCCATGGGAGCATCTTGTAGTATAAATTCGATTTGTTGCGATAATGCGCTATCATTGATGGCCATCAGTCCGTCCATATCTTTGGCCGAGACGTTGACGCTGGCAGCGCTGCTGCAGCTGTTGTTATTGCTGCTGCTGCTATTGTTGTTGTTGTTGTTGTTGTTGTTGCCGGTGAAAAGTGATGGCAGCGCAGTTGCGTTGCTGCTGACTGCATTTGTTGCGCCGCTGCTGCTGGCCATGGCAGCGCTGCCAACAACAACAGCACAAACGCCAACAACAACACTGAAAGCTTAACTGTTGTTGTTGTTGTTGTTGTTGTCCCGTTAGTTCTGCCTGCCGTTGCCTTTTCTTCTTCCCTTTCTAGCACAATTGCTCTTGCTCGCTCCTTTTTGTGTGTTTGCTCCTCTTTGTTTTTCGCTTTTTGTTTTAGCTATTGCACGTTCGTCTTCTTCGTCTTCTATATCTACGGCTATTCTAGCGCCTATCGCCTATCGCCTATCGCCGTTTGCTTTTTGTTATTGTTATTATTATACTTGTGTATGTGTGTCTCTCTCGCTGTGTGTGTATGTGTGTTTTTTTGTTTTTGTTTTGTATACGTTTTCTTTCTTCTTCTTCGGCTCCCGTTTGTTGCACTCTTCTTCTTCTTCTTCTTCTTTCAGCTCGTTTTAGTTTGAAGCAATAATTGTTTCGCTTTGCTTTTTGCTTTGCTTCGCTTATTGTGAACGTCGCCGCGTCGTTCGGTCATGCGTTGCTTTTTGCTGCTTTCCACGCGTTGGCGGCGACTGCGGCTGCGACGCTGTGTGGCGCTGCTACTGCTACTGCGGCGGCTGCTGCTGCTGCTTCTGCTATGGCGCATTCGTTGGCTTTACACATATTTTTGTTGTTGTATATTTGTATATTTGAATATTTCTTGCTTTTTTGTAATTTCTTTTGTCACTTTATTTTTAGTTCTATTATTTTGTTTTACTTTGATTCAGTAAAAAAAAAAATAAAAAAAAAACAACACTTTGCAAACGTTCCAACAACACCAGCAACAACTATAAGTGGAAGAAGAAGAGGAAGAAGTTGATGAAGAACAGGGCTTGGGGGATGGAGACACTTTGCAGCGTTTATTGTTATTGTTATTATTATTATTATTATTATGTTTATTGATTTCCCTTTTGTACGGCCATTCGCCTAGCATTCACACACACGCACACACATACACATGCATATATATATTTTATATTTCTCATCACTTTTTTTTTTTTTGTATTTGTATTTAATTAGTAAATGCGTTTTATAAAATATTTTAGCTCCGCTCTTCCTGCCTGCCTGCCTGCTGGTCGGCTGCCTCACTCACACTCACGGACGCTCGTCCGCACACACGCTGACTGGCACTCACACCCACACACACACTCACGCAAATACGCGCGCGTGAACAAAAACAACAAAAATTAATTTTAGCTTTTCCACAAGTTTTTCACATTTGCTCCATTTTCATTGATTCCATGTTTCTGCTGCTTCCTCACACTCTCATTTTGACCTTTTTCCTGTCGCCTTTGCACGCTTTTCGCTGCTGCTGCTGCTGCTTCTTCTTCCTCTTCTCTTCTACCTTATTTTTTAGCTTTGCTTTCAGTTTCGTACCCTATTCCTTGTTCCCGTGTCGTTTTTCACACACCATAAAAACGTCAAACTTGAAAATTTTTTGGTTATTTTTGGGTATGGAAATTTTTCATATATATAAATATATATATATATTTTTGTTGTATTTTTTGCTTTTGCGACGCGACGCGACAGCAAAAGATTAGCGGCTGCGCTGCTCTGCTGCTGCTACTGCTGTCAATTTGTCTTGCTCCCCCGCGAGCGTTTTTTTTTTTTTTTTTTTTTTTTTTACCGCTGCTACTCATACAAAGAGAGCCGTTTTCGTATCTTACGTTTTTTGTTGCTGTTCTTAATTTTTCGACCACACGCTTTCACACTCAGTTTCGTGTGTGCGGCGACGGCGGCGGCGGCACACAGGGTTGCACACACATAGGCGGCAAACAACACTGACAGTGTTGCCAAACGGCCGCCGGCCGGTGTTGCGCAGCGCGCAATTTGCGCAAATAATTAAAATTCAATTTTTGTTATTTATGAAATATTCAATTTTCATCGAATTTTATACTATTTCAAATTTGAAATATAATTTTTAAAATAATTGATTGTCTTTGCTTTGTTCGTCCATTGTTTCACGTTGCCTTTGTGCCTTTTCCTACAATTTGCCTTTTGCTCACACACTCGCACCCACACACACAGCGTGCACCCAATTATAAAGGACAGGGCGCTGCTTGGAGCTAAACTTTTGGCTGTGGCATAATGAGAGAGAGAGAGAGAATAGGAGTGAGCAGCCTAATGCGCATCAGAGTGACGAGCTGAACAATGCAGAACACTAGCGAGAGTGAGAGAGATAGAATGTAGAAGTCAAGAGTGGAGCGCAGAGCCGTTTTATTTCGACAGTTTTTGAATTACGGCGCTGCTGCTGCTTGTTATTTTAGCTTAACACCCCAACAACAACAACAACAACAACAACTATAACATCACCTTCGTTCGACCGAGTCAATTCTCAGCGTGCTTGTGCCGTCAGGGGGTGGTGGTTGGCGTTGGTGGTGTGATGTTGTTGTTGTTACTGGGAGCAGGGGCATTGGGGGTTGAATTCGTTGCCAGCAGGCGTCGCTAAATTCCATGCACAAACTCACACTCTCGCGCAAGGGCCCAAATTAACAGAAATATAAAAACAAAAGAGAAACTAAAATTGCGGTGCTCTGTGTTTACATATATATGTATGTAAGGCAATGGCCAATAACTGTAATGACAATCTCTCTCTAACGCCACCCACTCACACACACATTCGTGTGATGTTTATATTTTTTCGTCTAGCTTTTGCGCGTTTATTTTGGCAGATTTCGTTGCGTTTTTAACTGCTTCTCATACACACACACACACACACACACAAACTCGCGCACTAGCACGAACACACACATACACTCTCCCACATATACACCCGCACGCGCGACTTTTACAAAACATATTATTTTGCATTTGTTATGTTTTACTTTTGTTATATTTTTGATTATTTATACGCATTGGTGCTTACACTTGACATCACATTTTTATCACTTATTCTATTTCGTTTTGGTTTTATTTTATTTGAGTTTTGCAACAATTTACTGCATTAGTTTAATGCCTTACGCAGTTTGGCTTTACGTTGCGCATTCATGCGTTCACGTTACTCATTTTGGTACTAACATTGCGCATTTGGCGTTGCACGCGCTAATGCTCGCTTACGTTACTCACTGGACGACATTTCGTTGGGTGAGCACAAAACGAACTTAACGAACGTGGTTAACGTTAATTTGGAAATTGATTTTTGAATTCATTTGTATTTTTTAATTAAATTAACTAACTTAATTGATGCAATTTTAATAATTTTGTTTTAGGGGCTGCACAAAATTCTAACCTAACTTATTACACAAATATTTAAAATTCTAACCCAAATTTTATAAAATTAAAAAAATTCGAATATTTGAAAACTTTAGACTTTAAATTATAAGAAAACAATTTGATTTTCGCCAGTTATATAGTTTATTTCATATGTTTTATATAAATATACATATATAAATATTCATATACATATGTATATATATTTATATATATATTTATATATAAATATGTATATTTGTTTTAGTTTTATAAAAAATCTTGCAATTTTTGCCTACAACTATACAAAAAACTTAACATTTAATTTTTGCTCTTTCGATAAGCAAAAGTTGCCAGCAAAACGCTTGGATATTTTCATGTTTTATCGGTTTTATATAGTTTTATGATCTATTATGAAAGACTCAAAAGCAATATTTATGTTTTATTTATTTTTTTTTTGTATTATAAAAGCGTTGTTGTTGTTGGTGCTGATTTTTGCTTGGCAGTTGCAAGTTGCACTTAATTTCATACGATTCAAATATATATGTATATATATTTTTATATATATCTAAATATATCTATATATGTATATATATATATTTAGTTTTTTAGAATTTCTTGGGCCGTAACTTTCATTTTTATATTACACACTAAAGATTAAATTAAATTTAAAAGTAATAAAAAAAAATTGTTTTTAAGCTGAAAAATTGTTAAAAGAAAGAGAAAACAAAAACTGTTGAAATTTTTGAACAGTTTTGAGTTGTGATCATTGATTAAGAGTTTCTTTCCTGGTGAACATGGATTGGTATAGATTGTCTTTTCTCTTGCTTTTTCAACTAATTGTCTTGATTTGTGCTAAATAATAATAATTATGAATGTAATCATCCAGAGGGTTTCTCGCTCTCTCTCTCTCTCTCTCTCGCTCCATCTCTCTCGCTCATTTACTTGTTGCGATCGTTTTTCGCTGGCTCCACCTGCTTGGCAAATTCGCCCATAACCTCCTTATATATAACTGGATCCAGATTGCGACCGAGCATATATATAAGCCACCAATCGCCAATGTCCAGGCGGCGCGAGAGTGTGCGACAGGTCTCCATGGGAATCATGCGATTGCGCGCATTCAGCAGACGCGGCCGGAACTTGGGCATAAAGATGATGCAGGCACTGTAAAGGGAATGAATTCATTTTAGCTTAAGTTTATTCGAAATATTCCAAATAATTTAAATCTAGTCTACATGGACCTAAAAACAGTTAACAGACAGTTTAAGTAGCTGTTAGCAGTACAATGTTATCAAATATTCAGCACAGCCACTGTAAGAAGCTGTTAAATAATTCAAAATTATTTAACTGCCAGCTCAACTCGCTGTTAACTGTTAACTGTGCACTGTTAGCTTAAGGGCAGCTTAGGCTGCACTGTTTTACAGTGCCATGTGATACGAAAACTTAACGAAACAGGCTGCCAAACAGCGTTAAATGTGTTAACAGTGGAACTTAACAGAGTTGCGTGCTTAACATTAATCCAAGCTTAACATTAAACTGTAACACGATTATGTTCAGTTTGTATAACTAACATGAACTTTAACAGCCACTATAACAGTCATCTCTAGCTAACATAAACTGAAGCGACTATCTGGGTATAGTTATATGTATCTATCTATATATATGCATATATACCGGAATATCATCAGTCCAACGAGCAGTACGAGCAGTATCCAATACCAGAACCAGATGAACACATAGGTCTTCTCATTCACAATGTTCAGTGGCAATATGCATAGGGAATCGTGCGTTTGCAGCGATCCGCCGGCACCGTATTTATGGAAAATGCATTTGGTGACGCGCGGAAAGACGTAAACCATGGGATCCATGCGCTGCTCCTGCGGTACATCTGACAATCCCATTATGTTCGTGCCATACGACAGGAACTCGCCGTCAAAGAAACGATTCATCAAATACATCTGAACCACAATATTGACGAAGCAGAGCACCTCGCAGGCCCAATAGCGTATGGCATACAGTTTATGGCGCTACAAAATTATATAGAATAGATATCGATATTATTTTTTATGGATATTCGATTATGGTTATGGATTTGGTGCTCACTCACCTTCACATGCTTGATTAGATAGTCGAGCAGGGCATCGCGCTTGGCCTCCTTCTCCTCGTTCGTGCAGATCGTGATGTTCAGACCCATGACAATCATGCGCATCAGACCGCCCTCGAATTGGTTCCACAAGAACTTCGGGGTATAGCAGGCCATGGCCTATAGAGGAATATGAGGAAAAACAAATAAATAAATATAGTAATATTAATATGTATAAAAAAAAAATAATAATAGATATATCTAATAGCACACATAGACTGCCTAGGGATAGAGCTGATAACGCAAGAGATAGAGTTATTAAAAGAAAATATTGAAGTTTGTAACATTCAGTTAACATAAATATAAAAACTAAATAAAATGAAAACAAAAAAATTAATTTTTTTATATTTTAAATATAGTATTCTCCTGCAGAAAATTTGTATTTTTTCTCAAAATTTTTAAATACGAAAACTGAATTAAATATAATTATTTCTAATATTTTCTACCGATTTTGATTATTTAGAAAAATTGTATATTTAAATTCATATATTTATTTATTTATTTAAAATAATAAAAAATTAAAATACAATTTTCAAGCTCTAAAAATCGGTATATATAAATAATTTAGAGAGCTTTAAGCTTGATAGAAAAACAGTTATATTATTGTGGATTAAAAGGATTTTTACTGTAAGAGAGATCAGAGCATAGATATTTTGAATCAGCTAAGTCTTATAATAAATCAATAATTTAAAGCGCAGAGCTTTAAGCTCCAAACAAAAGTGTTCTCACTACGCAGTTCGCCATAGGCAGTTCGTACTGTACATGTCAGCTGAGTGATTGCTAATCAACTAAACGCAAACATTAGCTGAGAGCTTTTTATCGCTTGAAGAGTGACAAGAATTAGAAACAAAACTTGAAGTTTTTCTTTTAAGATGGGTTCTTTATGGTTGTTGTTGTTGTTGTTGCTCTTCGCCTTCATCTTGTTGTTGTTGTTGTTGTGATTTAGCAAGTCATTAATCCATTGGAATCCAGTCTCTGGCATTTCGCAAGTGTTTGTTGCTGTCTTTGGTGTTTAGCAACTGTTGTTGATTGTGTTTGTGTGTTGCGCAACAGGCGCGCAATCATGCTTGATTGCGCGTGCTTGCCAATACAATGAACTGTACGTGCGCGCAGCCCACCCACCAAACGTCCCCCTCGGCTATAGGCATTAGCCGCAGCTCGCTATCTCTCCCTTTCCCTGTCTTTCTCTCTCACTCTTTCTCATACACCTCCACAGCCTCCCCCTCGCCGTAGAGCAAAAGCCAACGCACGCATTCAATTAAGCTTCATTGAAGTACAGCTTGTTGTGCGTGTCGCATGTGTGTGCGTAGCAATTGAGACCACGAACAAAAAAAAAAAAAAAAAAAAAAATTGTAAAAAAAAAACAAAGCATCAACGTGAGATATCTCCACTTTCAGATACCCTATTCGACGGGACAAAGCGGGGGGTAGCAGCTGGCTCAAAAGCATACAATTATTTGGTGCTTACCTGAAAGAAGAGCACAAAGCACACCCACTGATAGTAGGTGTAGTATTTCCGGGCATCCTTGTCATTGAAGTCGTTGGCAACGCCAGGATGTGCTACCTCACGGCCGACCTTGAAATAGAAAATACATCAAGAATTGCATACAGTAGATACTCTATAATAGGAGTTTTCGATTAAGTAAAAAAAAAAACTGCAGTATAACAGTTGGTAGTATAACAGTTAGCAGTATAACAGTTGGTAGTATAACAGTTAACAGTATAACAGTAAACAGTATAACAGTTGGTAGTATAACAGTAAACAGTGTAACAGTTCGTAGTATAACAGTTAGCAGTATAACAGTTGGTTGTATAACAGTTAGCAGTATAACAGTTAGCAGTATAACAGTTAACAGTATAACAGTAAACAGTATAACAGTTGGTAGTATAACAGTTGGCAATATAACAGTTGGTAGTATAACAGTTAGAAGTATATATAAATATATATATATATATATATATATATATATATATATATATATATATATATATATATATAATTGCATACAGTAGATACTCTATAATAGAAATTTTGGATTATGTAAAAAAAAAACTGCAGTATAACAGTTGGTAGTATAACAGTTAGCAGTATAACAGTTAAAAGTATAACAGTTAGCAGTATAACAGTTGGTAGTATAACAGTTAACAGTATAACAGTAAACAGTATAACAGTTGGTAGTATAACAGTTGGCAATATAACAGTTGGTAGTATAACAGTTAGAAGTATATATAAATATATATATATATATATATATATATATATATATATATATATATATATATATATATATATAATTGCATACAGTAGATACTCTATAATAGAAATTTTGGATTATGTAAAAAAAAAACTGCAGTATAACAGTTGGTAGTATAACAGTTAGCAGTATAACAGTTAAAAGTATAACAGTTAGCAGTATAACAGTTGGTAGTATAACAGTTAGCGGTATAACAGTTGGTAGTATAACAGTTGGCAATATAACAGTTGGTAGTATAACAGTTAGCAGTATATATATATATATATATATATATATATATATATATATATATATATATATATGTATATTATAGCAGTATAACAGTTTCCAGTTTAGCAGTACTAGCTTAATATGTTATAATTTTATTATTCGTAAAAAATATTTTGAAATATTTTGATTCATTATAACAGTCAAGCATACAATATAACAGTAATCAACATATATATTTAATCTACAAATCGAGTATTAGCTGCTGTGCTACGATTCCCTTTGGGTCCCTTTTGACAAACTGCTCGATAATTTTGATGTACTCTGCCTGAAGGACAAGGACATGTTGAGCGTCTGCGTTGAAGGTTCCAAGAAATCAGAAAACGTTGCCCCTGTTGAAATCTGAGATATGTGCATAAGCGAAAGGCTGGCCGCGGGATATTCAATTTTTGTGTCGTTGTTACTCGGTGTTTTTATTTTCGTGTTTTTTGTTTTTGATTTTCTGTTTTTTTTTTTTTTTTTTGATCACACGAAGCGCAATTTGGAGCGACAACGCCCCGTTTATAATTGCTTTATAGCCGGAGCATATAAATATGCACATATTTATGCGAGGCATCCAAAAACGGGCCTACAGCATGTATTACACATCATACAAATGAGACAACGCTGAACGTGATCAGCCTACATAAGGATGTGGCGAAGAAGAAGAAGAAGAAGAGATATAATAAAACATGGCGAGGCAAGACAAGACTTCAGTGAGGCAGAAAAGGTAGCCAATTCTGGGAAGCTGCGCTGATTGCGTGACTTAAAAAGGTGCACTTACTATAGTTGGAGAGTTGTGTAGAGTTTGTAAACATATTATTACGAGATTTGCTGAAGTTTGTTTGGTTAAAGTGCATTTTGAAAATAAATATAATTACGCTTGGAGACTTGTGTAGACTTTGTAGAAATGTATTTTGCACAAGTTTCCTGCAATCCATTAAATGCAGTTTAATTTAAGTAATGCTGGGGAGACTAGTGTAGACTTTGTAGAAATGATAATTTAGCCATATAATAACATAAGCAGCTATCTGTCATTTTAAACTTAAAGATATTTTTTAAAAATTGATTTCGGAGATTTTTGTAGACCTTGTAGACTTGACTTAAAATTGAAAAAATCTAGATATACTACTAAGGGAAGTACATTTTTAGGCATTTCATGAAAAATAAACGCTAAAAGTGCGCACCGAGCCCATGTGGAGACTTGTGTAGACTTTGTAGAGTTGGCAAAATTTGGTAAATTTGATTTAGTTAATGCAGTTATAAGCCTTGTAGACCAACTAGACTTTCTGATATATATTAGTGGTGTAGAGTTGTGTAGACTTCTTACCTGTCGATTGAACGCATCCGGCATGGTGAACGTACTATGAATCCAGCAGAAGGTGTTGACCACGTGCGGCGGTATGCCATTGACGATGCAGCTGATCGGCTGGCCGACATACTGGGTGGCCGTGATGATCAGACTGCAGGTGAGCAAAAGTACCGTTGTGAACGAGTTGTGGAGACGAAAGACCGCATTATCCGTCTGGATATCCTGCCATTTGAGGTAGCTTTTCAGGCTACCCAATAGCTTATACATTTTGGCACAATTTCAAGTGTAGAGTGTAAAGTTATTGAGGAACGAACAGAGCTTCAACTGAAGCGAGTATTACAAAATATATATTTATGCTGCTTGGACAGTGCTGCCAAGTGTCGCGTTGATCACGAATTCCGTTGTATTTACGGCTCGTATTGTCTCTTCGTCTTTCGTTGATTATTGTTGTTTCTGTTAATCAGACAGCGCAAGCGACGCATATCAATGTATCAAACTGTAAATAGACAAATTGGATAGATGTCAAAAACCACAAAATAAACATCGACTTATAACTAGGCGAAATGGGAGAGAGAGCAGAAGTAGAAGGCGCGAAGTTGGCCAGTGACTTTTGTAGATAACTGTTATATAAATATTTATATAACGTGTATTATAATAGGCGGAAAAATTCCATTCAGAATATATATATGATATATAATTATTAAAAAATATACATATATTAAGTATATCTAATAGAGTTTAAGCATTTCAGTTGCGTGTCTTGAGGGAAATATTTTAATATATATAATATAATAATAATAATAATATATACTATCTATATACTATATATATATATATATATATATATACTATCAAAGTGGTATCTGCATCTGATGGGTTTTCACATATATGCTCTAGATTATAAGATGCTCTAGGTAAAAGTTTCAACTAACCGACTTTATGAAGTGCTTCAAGAATACGAAACATTTTTTTTTTTTATAAGCATAATGAGGATTTCTTTAAAGGGGATAAAATTGTAAATGATGTATAAAATAATTTTTGAACATATATATCAAGATTATATATATAATATTTGATATAGAACATTTTTTATGGAAATGCTAATAATTAAAAAGGTAGATAGAAGATGAGTTCTATATATATATACATAAGATAGATATAGATACATATACATATATAAAGATAGATAGTTTGAGCACGTTTTGGAAGAGGATTTAGCGCTATGAATATTGATAGATATTTCAAGAAATTGTATATAATAATAGTAGTAGTAGTAGCAGTATTACTAGTAGTACTACTACTACTACTACTACTATATATATATATATATATATATATATATATATATATATAGTATATATATATATATATATATATATATATATATATATATATATATAGTATATATATATATATATATATATATATATATATATATATATATACTATAGTCACTTTTGATAGATATATTTCTATATATATTGCAAAACCCTAATGCACTTAAAGCTCCTTTCCAAATTGTTGTACTTATCTATTTCATGAAAAAATAATAAAAAAAACATTAAAAAACCCTTCCCCCACCCTCTCCTCGCCCACATGGCCCTCGCTTGGCTGTGTGTGAAGGTCGTTTAAATAACACAAATTGTTTTTCGGACTACAACCTGCACTATCTCCATATGCAACTATATCTATGCCTCTCTGTGTGTACACATAGACGTATACCTATATACTATAGGTTCGTAGTCGGGTATCTTTGGGGATCGGTACATTTAGTTTGATTGGAGAACGTGTTGAGCGCCTCTGATTGAAGTCGGCCGAAAAATGTAAATTTGTTGTTTGCCTCACGCTATCTGAAGACAAACACGCGACTTGACTGCGGGCAGCGTTAACGATTTGAAAAGAGGGGGCGGCTGGGCGTGGGACGTGGGGCGTGGGGCGTGGCAGCATGTGTGTGCCATTGTATGTGATTGAGCAAGAACGTAAATCAACTAATAGAATCTGCAGACAGCTTCAATTTCAATTAAAGGCAAATGCGCTGCACTGAGAGAAATTGATGCGTCCCATCATTTAAATATATCCAATTGCCATTTGTTCCACTTGTTCGTCACACACTCTCTCTCTCTCTCTCTCTCTCTCTCCTTCTCGAATTGAGAGTTGAATGCACTCGACTCGACCTTTATACGCTTGACCCGATCTTCCACTTAAAGCATCTCAGTCACATTCAAGTAGCAATCGATTGCTCAAAGCAATTGCGTGTTGAATACCCTGTACAGCATGTGCAAAAGAGGTATATTGGATCTACGGCATTTGAAATGCTGCTTAGGCAGTCTGAGCTTCTGTAACTGCCACTAAATATTTACTAAGATTTTGTAGTCCTATTTATTTAATGATGCCTTTCAGAGTCAAGCCATTGTCGACGCTTATCCAGCTTATCATATTATACGTAATTTAGAGATCAGTTTGCATAAACTAATTCAATTATTTCATTCATTCTTCGTTCTGGGTGTCAATTTAAATGGGATCAAACGTTTAAGAATGTCGCACAAAATTAAGCTTGAGAATTGCGAAAGAATCGGAGTGAGGGAGAAGGTGAGAAAGAGAGAGAGAGAGAGGGACTGCATAGGAGACGGGCGAAGAGAAACTATGAGCTGCAGAGCGATAGAGAAACTATGAGAGGAAAAAGAGAGAAATTATGAATGAGGGAAAGAGACAATATGACAGAGACGGCGAGCGATAGTATGACAAAAAAAGATAGAAAGAGAATACTAGAGGGGCTGCATTGAGAGAAAATATGAGCGATGGAGAGAAATGCTGTGAAAGGTGGGAGAGAGACATCATGAGAGAGTGAGGGAGGCAGACACATGAGAAAGGCGGTGAGGAAAGGTATGAGGGAGAGAGAGAAAAAGTGTTTGAGAGAATAAGAAGAGAATAAAGCATAATAAAGAAAGACAAGAGAGAGAGAGAGAGAGCCATAGAGAATGTATGAGTAAGGGAGAATGGGAACAGAGGATACACCAACAGAATATGAGATCGAAAGGAAGAGAAAGAGACAGCATACAAAAGTGAGTGTAAGAGAACAAGAGATAGCGAACAAAAAAAAGAGAGAGAGAGAGAGAATATACTAGGGAAAGAGTAGAATGTGTTCCCGTCTCTTAAAATATGGAGAGAAATAAAGTGAGAAAGGCAAAACTGAGTATGACAGAATGAGCAACAGAGAGAGTGAGAGAGAGAGAAAGAGAGGAAGATAGATAGAGAGTGAAAAGGATAGACAGAGTAAAAGGAAAGAGCAAGCAAAGCTAATATTGCCTCCACTTTTCGGAGGCAACTCAAACAATCTTCCAATTGTTTCTATATATAGAAATTCTCCATTCGCTCCATTCCATTCAGCTGATAAGACTCTTCTCCCAAATGAGAAATGAGAAATATTTGTAAGCTTTGATCTAATTTTGATTTGATGGCTGCTGTAGAGACGTTGCCTTATGTTTTGTCATCAGTGAAACTACTTTTGTCTAGTTCCTAATTGGTATTACTTAACCCTCTTTTCGATCGTCTTCCTCCCCTCCCCCACCTGTATCTATAGCTGCCCTGTGCCCACCTGTGCTCTGCTATCTATGTGTATGATCGTTCAGTTTATAACTAACTATTCTATTGACACCCTGCTGGTTCCGTCACACACACACACATATATATATATATATATATATACATATACATATGTATATATATATATGTCCGTATATACGCCTCCCCTTTATTAGGCCCCGTGTTTTCCTGTTTATTCCGCACGCTTCGCTGGCTACGGCAAGGCAAATGCAACTGCAACAATTAACCGCAACAGGCAGCCGCAACAATGACCGCCACACACACACACACACACACACCCCTCCACCTCATCCCCCTCGAGCTCCGTCATCCCCCTGCAGCAAGTGGGGCGCTTCCATTTCATTGCCAAGGCCATGGAAAGCGAGACAAAAGTTATGTGCGAAAAATTGCAATTTCTATGCACACTTAGAGCGTACCAAAAGTTGTTGGGGTGAGGCGCAGAGGCGTGGCCAAGAGGGGCAGGGAGGAGGGGGACTGGGTGGGTGTTAACGTGGCTGCCGCTGGTTGAACCGAGCGCAGGTGTCGCATTGCAAAGGTCGTTGTCGGCGGCAGTATTAAATGCATTTTACGTGCTTTAGACAGAATTTCGAAAAAAAAGAAACAAAAAATAAATAATTAAAAACAAAAATAAAAAAAACAATTTTTGTTTTTGAATGAGCTGTAAGAAAGGGAAATGCCTGGGGTATGCTAGGCATTGGCAGGCGTTATGTAACAGCAGAGAACCTCCAAGAGACCCATATATATATATATATATATATATATATAAATAATGAGAATGCTTATGATAATTATGATTGATAATAGTAATTACTGATGTTAATGCTAATGATAATAACAATGCTAAAGATAATGATAATGGAAATTCATTTGAAAAATATTGAGGCTAATGATAATGCTAATGCTAATGATTATTATAATTACTATGCTTAGCTTAGCTTGCCAATAATGATGTTAATGATAATGAGCTATGCTAAAGCTAATGCTAAGGATAATAATAATAACAATTAATTGCCAAATATTTAGGCTAATGAATAGCTTATCATAGCTTATCATAATACCAATGGTAATAACAATGCTAATGCTAATGATTGCACTAATGATTATTGTAATTACTGTACTTAGCTTAGCTTGCCAATAATGATCCTAATGCAAATGTCCAATGCTAATGATAATGATAATAATTTGAAAATTATGGTGAATAAGCATGCTGATGAGCTATGTTTATAATTATGCTAATGCTAATGCTAATGATTGCATTAATGATATAATAATCATATTGCTTAGCTTAATAATATTGATGCTAATGCTAAAGAGCTGTGCTAATAAATATACTAATGATAATGATGAAAGTAATGCTAAAGCTAATAAGAGTGCTAATGATCAAGATAATCGTAGTCGTATTATTTACCATCTGCATTACGAAATTGGCCACAATGATGGCAATGATGATGAGTAATGCTATTGACATGATTAATATAAGTGACAAATTTCATTTGATTTGTCTCCTATGAGTCATATACCCTAACAATAATGCATATACAATTTTGTCTTAGGTTAGCTTAGGTTTTTCATATCATATGGATCATATGGAACACTTTACCTCAAATCTAAATTTGGGAGGGCAACAGCTAGTCGGTCAATCACTTACGCTGCTAATATGCATTTGCATTGCTTTTAGCCAACTTTGTTTATCTGTTTGTTTGTTTCGTTAGTTTGTTTGTCATGCAATTAGAATGTTGAGAGCTTTACACGTTTAACCTTAACATGAATACTTTGTCAGTGTCCGAATCGAAGTCGGAGTCAAACAGACTTTGCGGTTAGTCATTCAGTTAATTTGTGATGTCACAAGTTCGAAAACAAATTCATATGGCTTTAATTGCATTGTTTGATTGTTGTTGTTGGTAAGCAGCTGGCCAAGCGGAAGTGCCAACCTCTCTCTCTCCCTCTCTCCCTCCCTTTGCCATATTCTAGCTCTCTTGTTACCTGCATCTACATCTTTTTTCATTCTCTCTGCATCACTTTGTTTGGGTCGCTCCCTCTCCCTCTCCCTCCCTCTCTCACTCTCACTCTCTCTCTCTCTCTCTTTCGCTCTTTTCCTGTCGCTTTGTTTAGCTACCTTCGATGACTCTGCAGTCGACAGATGGTCAATTGGAAAATAACGAGAGTCGCTCGAAATATTTGGATAGATGTATAGATATATTATAGCTGAATAGTCTGCTACAAATTTACCTCAATCTCTGTTCGCAGCTGAGAAAAGTTGCTTCAAAAGAGCTTTTACAAAGCTTTACTTTCTGTAAATTGACTGTTTGAGCTTTAATCAAGATTAAAGCTCTAATTTAAGTCTCTACATTTTATAATATTTTCCGTTTTAACTTTTACTTAATTTGTCTAACTTACTCTAGTGAAGCTTTCGCCAAAGCGAAGCTTTTATTTAATCACATTAAGCTTTAGGATATAACTTTGCTTTATTTAATCGTCTTATATATTTACTTAAGCTTTTTAGTAGATAAGGCATTTAAGAAGCTTTCGTCGGCCAAACTTTCAGTTTGATATAGACTTAATTTTAAAAATATAATAGGTATATTAGGTAAAGATTTTTTTCTTGGGCTTTCTTGCTTCTCAAAACTTAAAGCCCAAGGCCAACTTAGAATATTAACTCCAGGTGTCTACAATTTCAATGTAAATTTAATGCATTTAACTTAGTTTTATACCCAACTCAAGTTTTTATGTTCATTCAAAAACTAAGAAGTATAGCTCAACATCTGTTTACTTTACATCCGAAAAGAGTTAAGAGTTAGAACTGCTCAAGCTAAGCTCATAAAACAATTTGATTTATCTTTTGAGAAGATATAAAAACACTGCTGAAATCTTAAGATCTTTAATGAAAACGAGTTGAACTTGAGCTGCGTTTAATACATTACGGTTTTCCCAGGTACTTCATAAACTACCCACCCCCTGCCATCCTCTCACCCCTGCTCGTATATTTTATTGGGTTCTTGGTTCGTAAAAACCGCAAAAAATAAAAATAAAAATAAAACCCAACACTAGTAGGGAGCTGCTCAGCGAGCGGGACAATTCGAATGGAAACAATGAGTTGCCTCTGTGCGGCTTCAATTGACCATTTCCGTCAAGTGGACGGCAAGGGGAGGGAGGGAGGTTAGGGAGATGGAGAAGGGGGAAGCAGAGATAGAGAAGCGAGGGATCTGACAAGTGGAAGGCGGCACTAATGAGAAACATGGGTTAAAGCCAATGCAGATGCTAAAAAGATGACGCTCACAGAACCAGAGAGAGAGAGAGAGAGAGAGAGAGAGAGAGAGAGAGAGAGAGAGAGAGAGAGAGCGAAAGAAAGAGATAGAAATATCTAGAAGATGTAAAGAAAACCCCAGATCTTTTCTTGGCATTAAAAACGTGAGAGAAACATAAAACCAAGAACATTTTTTATATGAAACGAAAAAAAAAAACAAAAGAACTTGAAGAAAACAAAGAAAGAGATGCCAAAGGGTAGACTAATTGAGGGAAATATGCCAGATAAGTAAAGAAATAATTAAGATTAATCAAACGGGGCGACAAGGCGTAAAAAGAGGCTACCAAAAATATGCTTAAATCTAGACTACTATAGAAATAATTGGATTAATTTTAAACTAATAATGCAATTTTTTTTTTAATTTAAGCAATAATTATAATAGACTGTTTTCATTTTTCTGAAAAAAGCTTTGAGTATTAAAAATTGTTCTTAAAAAAAAAATTAAATTAAAAAATATTAATAAATACTTTTATTTTATTTTAAAATTTTAAAATTATATATTAAAAAATAACTGTTGTTTATTTCTACATTTAATAAAAATATATATAAATAAATAAAAAAAAATATTTGTTTTAATATTTGTTCAATTTTGAAATTTAAAGTTTTAAATTAAAAAATTCTTTTAAAATTAAAAAAAAAAATAAATATTAATAAATACTTTTTTTTATTTTAAAATTATACATTAAAAAAATCTGTTGTTTATTTCGACATTTAAAAAAATATATATAAAAAAATAAAAAAAATATTTGTTTTAATATTTGTTCAATTTTGAAATTTAAAAAATTTCAAATTAAAAAATTGTTGTTTTAAAATTAAAAAAATGGAGTATTTTAAACAATTTTTAAACTTGAATTTTTTTAAGCCACCCAATTGGTACGGTTAAATGTTTCACATATTGTATGTAAGAGCAGCTTAGAATACGACTCTAATTAGAACTGTTAAGCTTGAGCTTGAGCTTAACCTTAGAGCGCGCCTGCTCTTTCGCTCTCTCTCACACACACATACACAGAGTTTATTAATGGAAAGAGGCAGAATTGTGACTTACGCGAAAAAAAAACGTTGAAGTCCCTTGCGTTGGTCTCTTTTACTGTTTGCTGTTGTTCAGCTGAACTTTCATTGTGTTGTTGTTGGTTGCTGCGCAGCAAAATCAGCTGCCAGCTGTGCAAGTGGTGTTGTTGTTGTTGTTGTTGTTGTTGCTGCTGCAGCGAATTTGCATAAACAGCGGCGCTACACACACACACACACACACATGCACATGCACACAAAGGCAAAGAAGCAGAAGAACAGGTTCTCCTGTAAGGTTTTTGTTGTTGTTGTTGTTGAAGGGCTGCCGCACTCTGTTTTATTGTATTATTCTTTTATATTATTATTTTATATTGTATACACGTTGCTGTTGCAGCTGTGCGTAAAACGCGCGCGTTGCAGTTGCTGCAGCCGAACACGCGCAACTGAAACCCAAAATTCAAAATCAAAATGAAAAAACAAAAAAAAAAAAACAACTAGAGAACGCGTTTAATTTCTTTGCGCGCAGGAGTAAAACTGCAGCAAACCAAGGCAAGTTGCAGCAACAAAAAAAAAAAAAAATATAGTAATAATAATAATCAAATGAAGTAACAGAAACAGCGGCAAACGTAAAACAGAAGTTAAAAAAATGAAATGAAATTGTTTTGAGCTCGCTTTTTCGACTGTATTTGAGCAGAGACCAGCGTGCGCTGCTGTCGCCGTCGACTGCCGCCGCTTGCTTATCGTCGTTTCGTTTCGTACCGTTTTCGTTGTTGCTGCTGCTGCTGCTGCGGCTGCTACAAAAAAATCTCACACGCGCGCGCCACGTTCGCTGTTGCGCTCAAAACTGAACTGCTCAACGGCTGTACGGCAACGCAACTCAACTCAGCTTCAAGCCACTCCCGCTCTTATGCGCGCTCTCTCTGGCGCGCACGCTCTCGCACTCACGTACGCTATGCGTGCGCGTCTTGGCGGCTTGTGTGTGTGTGTGTGAGTGTGTGTAGCTGATGTTCAATTTGTTCACGTTGAGCTAGGCGTTCTCTCTCCCAGTCGCTCTCTCGCTCTCATGCGCTTTTACGCTGTAGGCTATGGTTATTTTGGGTTTTCTTGTAAGCTTTGATTAAACGGTGCGCGCACTCAATAGCATAAATTGGAGCACGCACTTTTGAGCACTATTTAAGCGCAGCTGAAACGCTCTCTCTTGAGCTTAACTTTGTTTGAGCTGCACTCATTTACCTTAGCTTTGTCGTCGTTGCTTACTTCTGCTTGATTGCTTGACTTCTTTATATATGTATGTATATGTAAATATATGTTTATATGTATATAGATGTCTATATATATATATATGTATGTATACATATGTGTACATATATTTTTTTTGTTAATGTTTCGAATTTCACGTTGTCGTCTTCTTGTTGCGTTTGTCTTTTTTCTCGCTTTCCTGTCTTCAATTTTAAATCACATTTTGAAAGGTAAGGTTTTCTCTTCTTCTTCTTAACATTTTTTTAATTTTAACTTTTTTGGTTTGTTATAAAAATGCGGTAAGAAGAAAAACTGGTCATTTAAATGGTGTTGAATTTAATTTTTTTTTCGGCAGTTTTTTTGTGCTTTTATTAAAAGAGTGAAGCGGAGAAGAAGACAGAGAGGTGGAAGAAGGGAAGTCGACTTAGATATGCTCTATAAATAATAAATAAGTTAAGCTTAAGTATTTGTTGGAATAGAAAAATAAAAATATAAAGAAAATTGTAAAAAATATTAAACAAATTGAAAACTTTAATTTGAAAATAAAAAATTAAATTAAAAGTAAAATAGGCGAGAAAAAACTAAAAACTATATTTACAAAAATTGTCAAAATATCTATAACAATAAAATAAAAAATATAAAAACGAAATCAAATATTTTGTATTAATTTTTAATTTTCTTTATTTTCTAAGTTCTTTTTTTAGGTCAGTTAATTATATAGGAATATGTATACATCTTTTAAATATTTACTTCATACATAACATATTTAACCTCAATTTTTATATACATCTTCTATTTGCCCCGCCGTTTAGCAACACTGTAATTGGAGCTAACTGTTCAGTTCTTGGCTGCGTGATCTATCATATCGTTTGTATTAAAAGTGAGCCGCTTTGGCAATGTCACCGTTGATGTCGATGTCGATGTCGATGCCGATGCCGATGTTAATGGCTCAGCTTTCATCAGTCATCAGCTTGGTTCATCAGTGATTCAATCAATATGGCTGCTCTCCGATTACAGTTAGGCTGGGGTAGTTTGCATTTTAACCACATTTATGGCTGCGAGCTGCGCGTGTGCAACGTAATTTATAGGGCTTTCTGTCTGAGTCGTCGGCGTGATACCACCTCAAGACATGCTTGGCCCAAAAGTCACCACGCCCCACCTACCAAAAAATCCGTCGGCCCTTTTGCCCCACATGTGGTCGTATCATGCAGTGAGCGCGTGCAATTCGTTTCCAAATACCCTGTAAATACTTAAAAAATGTGAGGGGTGATTATAAAAATACTTATGAGTACAGTTATGAATATGACAATGATAATGTTAATGCTAATAGTGGGGGTAATGACAATGCGAATGATATTGATGGTGAAAGTCTCAATGCTAATGTTATTGGCAACGATAATTACAAGGACATGCTAATACTAATGAAAATGACAATAGTAGTGTCAATGGTAATGATAATGATAATGATAATGACAATAATAATGGTAATGTTAATGATAATGATAATGATAATGATAATGATAATGATAACGATAATGATAATGATAATGATAATGATAATGATAATGATAATGATAATGATAATGATAATGATAACGATAATGATAATGATAATGATAATGATAATGATAATGATAATGATAATGATAACGATAATGATAATGATAATGATAATGATAACGATAATGATAATGATAATGATAATGATAATGATAATGACAATAATAATGCTAATGCTAATGAAAATGAATATTGCAATACTAATGTTAAAGACAATGATAATGACAATGACAGTGGCAATGACAATGACAATTTTAATGCTTAAACTAATAATAATACTATTTACCTGTGATACTGACATGGACAATAATACAATAATCACAATGATAATGATCTGATTATGCCAATGCAAATGGCAATATTAATGATAATGATAACACTGATGGCTTATTTTCCAGGCTAACCTTGAGTCTATCACGCCCACAATACACATTTTGTTTTTATTCATTTCAATGTTGTCTTGTCTCCTCCTTCTGCTTCTTTAACATGATCGCCTCGCCGGTCTTGGCCTTTTTAACGGTCCCACCATAAACTGAGCCACTTTCGTAACGTTGAAATAATTCAAGTGCGTTGTCATTACCCCCGCGACTCCGCGAACACAAGCCTGACTTGTATATATATATATGTATATATATGTATATATATATGTATATATATATGTATATATATGTATATACTTAGGTGTATCTGTGCCTTTCACTCCGCTTTGGCTGCGCGGTTGCACGTTTGCCCGCCAACCGATAAACATTTCGATAACTGTCTTTTTGCTTTGTGGGGTGCACGGAGCAAAGTACGTGACATTGATTAATGCGAGTGCTTGTGTGTGTGTGTGCGTCAGTTTGTGTCTTTTGTTTGCATTGCACTTTGACTTGAGCCAATGCTGAAGCTGATTGAGCCTGGCAGCATGTTGCCTTGCTCTCTCGCTCTCACTGAGTCTTTGGGCATTTGCGCTCAACTCGCCGCCATGCATACTTCACTCAAATGCATTGCTCTCGTCACTCAATTCGCCTGCTGTGAAAACTTCCTTTTTATGCTTCCGCCTGCAGGCTGCAGCTTCCCTGTTTTCTGACTTCACTGCGTAACCGCCCCTCGTTCGCCTTGCTCTCTTGAGCGCATTCACACTCTAGCCCTCTCTCTCTCTCTCTGTCTCTCTCCCATGCGACGTGGCAGCCGGATTTCTTTCTTTCGTTCTTTTTTTTTTTCAATTATCCAGTCGGCCAACAGTCACCAAGTGTGTAGATCAAAGTGCACAATTTATGTACGGGGCCGACAGCATGTGGCATATGCCACACACATATACATACATATTGTATATGTGTGCGTGAGTGCAACATCTGCAGACACTGTACCTCGCCTGGCTGCATTAGCCTTGCATTTCATGTTGAGCAACTTCTCCTGCAGATCGTTTCATTTGTCACGTACGCAGCAATTGCGGCCCATAAAGTTGACTATCAACATATCTCTATAAAACTCTCTATATAAGTACATATATAGATAGATAGATATTATATATACGTATATATAACATCCGACTTTGTCGGCATTCAATTAAATCTCCCATTTCCATATCCAATCTTTCATTTATCTTCTATCTTCTATCTTCTATCTTCTATCTTCTATCTTCTATCTTCTATCTTCTATCTTCTATCTTCTATCTTCTATCTTCTATCTTCTATCTTCTATCTTCTATCTTCTATCTTCTGTCTTCTGTCTTTTATCTTCTATCTTCTATCTTCTATCTTCTAACTTTTATCTTCTATCTTCCATCTTTCATCTTCTATCTTTTAGCTTCTCTATTCCATCTTCTATCTTCTGTCTTCTATCTTCTCTCTTCTATCTTTCATCTTTTATATTTTATCTTTTATCTTCTATCTTCCATCTTCTATCTTCTATCTTCTATCTTCTAACTTTTAACTTCTATCTTCTATCTTCTATCTTCTATCTTCTATCTTCTATCTTCTATCTTCTATCTTCTATCTTCTATCTTCTATCTTCTATCTTCTATCTTCTATCTTCTCTCTTCTCTCTTCTATCTTCTATCTTCTATCTTCTCTCTTCTATCTTTCATCTTTTATATTTTATCTTTTATCTTCTATCTTATATCTTCTATCTTCTATCTTCTATCTTCTATCTTCTATCTTCTATCTTCTATCTTCTATCTTCTAACTTCTATCTTCTAACTTTTATCTTCTATCTTCCATCTTCCATCTTCTATCTTTTAGCTTCTCTATTCCATCTTCTATCTTCTGTCTTCTATCTTCTATCTTCTATCTTCTATCTTCTATCTTTCATCTTCTATCTTCTACCTCCCATTTTTATCTTCTATCTTCTATCTTTTATCTTTTATCTTTTATCTTCTATCTCCCATTTCTTTCGGCATTCAATTAAATCTCCCATTTCCATATCCAATCTTTCATTTATCTTCTATCTTCCATCTTCTATCTTCTATCTTCTGTCTTTTATCTTCTATCTTCTGTCTTCTGTCTTTTATCTTCTATCTTCTATCTTCTAACTTTTATCTTTTATCTTTTATCTTCTATCTTCTATCTTCTATCTTCTATCTTCTATCTTCTATCTTCTATCTTCTATCTTCTATCTTCTATCTTCTATCTTCTATCTTCTATCTTCTATCTTCTATCTTCTATCTTCTAACTTCTATCTTCTAACTTCTATCTTCTAACTTTTATCTTCTATTTTCTATCTTTTATCTTTTATCTTCTATCTTCTATCTTCTATCTTTAATCTTTAATCTTTTATCTTTTATCTTTTATCTTTTATCTTTTATCTTTTATCTTCTATCTTCTATCTTCTATCTTCTATCTTCTATCTTCTATCTTCCATCTTCTATCTTCTAACTTTTATCTTCTATCTTCTATCTTCTATCTGCTAACTTTTATCTTCTATCTTCTAACTTCTATCTTCTAACTTTTAGCTTCTCTATTCCATCTTCTATCTTCTGTCTTCTATCTTCTATCTTCTATCTTTTATCTTCTATCTTCTATCTCCCATTTTTATCTCCTATCTTCTAGCTTCTACCTCCCATCTTCCATCTTCTATCTATTATCTTCTATATTTCATTTTCCATCTCCCACCTCCCATCTATTTTTTACTAAAAAGAGTTTTCAAGTGTTAAAACATATCTTGATAATCCAGAAATGGAAAACTCAAGTACTCGATCTCCGATGAACTGAGAACAGGCATTAATCGATGACGACTATGCTGCCCTAATGTCCGCTTGGCATGAAAGACGAGCTGTGGGAAGGCAGTTTCGGGAAACCACATAAACTCAAGTGGATATTTTCTATACATAGCTGAAGATGAACGATTTTGCTCTCTTTATGGTTCGACTGAAGCATGAACTGGTTCGGTTCATAGATATACGAATTGGTTCAGTCAGCTAAGCTAGGCTTGGTTTTGGATGGCTTTGGTTTTGCCAATAAAAAAAAAAAAAAAATTATATATATATATATATATATATATATGTTAAGCTTGTCAAGCTTCTGCCATATAGAGGGACTATCCTTAATGGAAAGCCATTAAAAATGTCTTGTTTGAGCTGCAGATTGAGCAATGTTCACACACACACACACGCACACACATGCTGCATGCCACACACTGAATGCCGCATGTCGCATGCCGCATGCCGCATGCTACGTTGGCTCAGACCAGTCGCTGAAATCAAGCATAAACCATAAACAGAAAACCTGAAGTTGGGTCGTGTGGGTTTTTTTTAAGGCTTGGCCCTGTTTTCATGGGAGGACGGGCAGGATGGGGACGGGCGTTGGTTGTGTGGCTGGGGGCTGGGGCAGGGTGCTGGCACCTTGCCCGCAGCCCAGCTCGGTGCCCACCTTCCACCTTCTGCCGATCGGATCGTTGACAATGGCTTTTTTGTGGGCAGCACGACTGGTTGCCAAGACAAGAGTGCTCAAGGCGAGAGTGCTCGACTGAGAGATACCCTATATTTCTATTATTATTATTATGTATAATGTGAGCTTTCCTGTTCGGGATTTTTTATATAAAAGTTCAAGTTTTTATCGATATATATCGGTCCTGAATTGTTATCGATATTTATTGATTTCTACAAAACTGAAGTAATTTTGACTAACAATAAATGCGATCAGTTAACAAATTACGCATTCTAAATTTGTAATAAAATAACAGTTCCAGATCGATATGTATCGATTTCGATAAAGTAACTAAAACTCAATACTAGTAATCACTTGATTTGAACATGATCGAAGCTGTCTGCCTCTATTGACTCTATTGACATTGCCAATAAGTACAGGGTATTAAAAGCTGTTTTTTGTCTTATTTGTATTGTTGTGCGAGTGTGTGTGTTAAACTTTTGTCTGAATCAAGTTGAATGCCCTCGCCGGTTCTCGCCAGCGAAACTCGCTGACGTCGCCAAAGCGGGCCCAAAGAAGCCAACGATGACGTTTCCAATAGCAACTCCAATGAGATTCCAATCAGAATATCGCAGGGGAGCCAAGTTAGTGAGACTCTGACAGTGTGTGTGTGTGTGGGACATACCTGTTGCCTTACGTTGCCAAGCAACAAGTTTCGATAAACGATAAATGAGTGAGCGCGGCTGGCACGCCAGAGGGCGCCAGCAACAAAGGCTGCATCCTTACAGCTGATTAAACAGCTAGGGCTAGAATAACAGACAGAGTCTAACAGCAGGTGAGCGAGAGAGAGAGAGAGAGAGAGCGCGCTAGCAAGCGCTCAACACAAACATTAACAACAGCCTATGCGTGTCTGCCTACGTGTGTGTGTGTGTGTGTGTGCGGTACTTGCCAGCAACAACAGAAACGAACAGAAACGAAGTTCAAACAACGCTTCAGTACAAGCTTGGCATTTGCTGGCGACGCCGACTTTGGTCTCTCGTCGGCTTCTCTTCGTTTCTAGCTGCTAGCTGTGTGTGCGTGTGCGAGTGTGTGTGTGAGTCTGTCTTGTCTGTCTGTGTGTGTGTGTGTGTGTAGTGCGTCATCGCTCTAGCTTACATTGTGCAATCGTTTAAATAACAACAACAACAACAACAACCACAAAGAGAAATGATGAAAATGCCAATGCTGCCAGCGCTGCTGTTGACTGCGCTGCTCTGGTGCTGCTGCTGCCTGCAGTGCACCTTGGCAATTGAGTGTTACGTGTGCGATGCCAGCGACACGAAGAATCCATTTCAGTGCGGGGAATGGTTTGATCGCTTCGATCAGCCCGACATCCAGCCGCAGAACTGTTCGAGCGTCCACGGCGCCACGTTCTGCGTGAAGCACGTGGGCCGCTTTGAGGGCGGCATTGGGGCGAAACGTTTCTGCAGCTCCAAGGATCTGGGCAACTATTGTGACTATGTGCGGAACAAGGGCGATCGCATGGACTATCGCAGCTGCATCTACACCTGCGATACGGATGGCTGCAATCACTCCAATCAGTTGGCCAGCAGCAGCGCTTGGGGTGTGGCGCTCGCACTGCTCACGCTGACAGTCTGGCAACGCTGTTGAGAGAGATTAACAGAGGGAGAGAGCGTAGCTTAAACATAGAGCTTTGTAAACAAAGTGGACAAACAAACAGTAAACAGCTTGTTGTTGTCTTTGATTACTTATGCGTCTTATATTTGTTTTTCTTCTTCTTCTGCTTCTCCTACTTCTTCTTTTTTTTTTTTGTGTATACAAACAAATATGTAATTTTTTTTTTTTTATATACGTAAGCTAAGCTAAGTTGAACATGAGTAAAGTTTCCCACACATGAATAAAAAATAAAATAAATATAAAAAGGCGGCATTGTAATTGTCATTGGGCATGGCACACGCCCCAGCAGAGGGAGGGCGAGAGAGAGAGAGAGAGAGAGAGAGATAGACTCTGTGGAGGTTGTGCGGTCTAGCGGTTAACAATTTGATAGCTTTGCGGCAATATTGGCTAATCGACAGATTGATATCTGCGTTTGCAACTGCAACTGTAACTGCTGTGACATACATTTCAACGACTCGAGATACCCTGTAATTCGAAAATACACCAAATTGGGTATATTATGCTTAAGCCTTATTATGGATAGCTTTCTGTTAGCTTAACAGCAGCAATAGGGTATTTATTTTTATTGTATACGAATAGAGATACCCTAGAAATGTAATATGGGAGTGTATACGCTTGCACATAATGCATATGAGCTTCTTAAAGTTATCTATCCACAAGCTCTTAAAAAGTTGCAAAATGAAGCACTGCAGCACGACTTGGAATACCCTGTAATACAAATGTATTGTAAATTAAATAACTTTTGAAGTTAAAAATTTGTTTAAAGGCTGCAAAGTATATTTTATATATATGCAGTTAAAGCTGTAATAATAATTGCAGCAGCAATACGACCTGTAATACCCTGTAATAAGAAATAGTTCATATTAAATGTATTCGATTATGAAAAAGGCATTAAGGCATATAGAAACCATGTTAAGAAATGGCAAAAATTAAATTTTTGAATTCTCTATAGAGTATGTCCATAGTAATCAAAATGCGCCCATTGAACTGAGCTATTTGAGGAGCAAAAGCTGTGAAATTTAAATAAATATTACAAATAAATCGAGTTTGTTACAATATTAGCCAATCTATCTGCCCGAACGCGTAAGGTTGTTAAGATTTTATGGCTAAGGAGTATCTCATCGTCGACTTGCTGGCTAGAACTTTTGTAGTAGCTTGAAAGTTGTCGTCGTTGCCAGCCAATTTGCCTTGAGGTTGTCTGACGACAAGCGACCCTCAATCAGATGGATCGCAACCTGTGCAAAACGAATCGGATCGGCAACGAAAGATTAAAGCTGCAAATAAAATTTATATTGACATTTCATTAAGCGACGAGAATCATTTAATGCGGCTCAATTTGAGGTTATTGCTTGATTGAGATGCCAAGTTTTATTTCTACATAGATTTGATGCTAGGTATTTGCCGCCCACATTCCAATTCCGAGTTCCACTTTCCGTACCAATTCCAATTCCAATTCCAATTCCATTTACAGTTGCGTAATTGCCTAAATTGAAAGCGCCTTGAGGGGCTATCATTGTCATTGAGGCGCTAATTTGTCTCAACGCCTGGGCGGCCAAGCCCAACCACCCAAAATAATACGACATAGATCACATAACACTCTCTAGACACACACTCGCATGTGTAGCTATATATAGCACTCGTGTTCTCAGCCTCTAATCGAGGCCTCGCTTACTGTTGTTGCCTCTTATCGGTCGCGTCTCTTCGACTAATCTACGTGTGTCGCACAGCAATTGGGCTGCCTGGCCCTGCAGACTTTCTTCCATTTCAATTGACTTCGCTGACATTGCCTCATCAGACGAAACTATATAGATTTATATATATATGCATATATATTTATATATATATATATATGTACATATATACACTCTTATATCTGTGCAAGTGAGCATTGAACTCTTGATAAGTTAGTTGTGTTCTTTTATTAGAAAAGCTCCCAATTTGGGTCTAAGCATCAATTTTTAGCACTTCCTTTTATAGACCTATGTGAACTGAGCTTTTACTGGTGCGATATTATTGAAATTTGGTACAGTTGCTTCACGGATTACTAGTCTTATTTAAATATAAACATCATTCAGTTTGTCTGGCTCCAGTTGAACTTATAATCAATTTTAGTGTGTGACGATTTTTGGTCTGGATAATCATCAAAGCAGTTACAATCTTCTATTTTTTCTTCATAGATAAAACTATATATTTTCATAAAGTAATTTTTTTCTTAAATAAGATCAATTTTATTTTCTACACAAAAAAATAGTTGAGACTGTGGCTCTCAAATTAAGTGAAATATTTACAATGGAAATTTGGAATTTCTATTTTAACAATTTAGTTGAGTAAGCTATTTTTTAACAATTTTGAAATAAATATGTGCCAAAATCTTACAGATTCTAATTTTAATTTATTTTAAGAAAAATAAAAGAAAGTCCAGCTGAAAAAAGTTGTTAAGCTTATAGCTCGAATGTTATAGAAAATATTCAATATTAATGAAGATCGTAAAGGCTGCACTATCCAGATGAAGATTTATGATCTATGATTTAGACTTAAGTTTCATATACATATAAATTAAAAAAAAAAATATTTCACTTGTTAGAACATACAGATCGCTGTAAAAATTATACATACAAATTTGTCTTTATACTTTCTGATCTGATAGATCTGGTATAGCAATGAGCAAAGTCCCTCTCGAAAAGTTCGCACCTGTAGAAAATGTAACTTATTGCCAAAGATTTCTTGAATTAAATTCATTTGTGTGTATAATGAAGTGTTTATATATGTATACACAAATTCCCAAATATATATAACTATATTACGCACTATACCCTGTACACATGTATACATATATAGATTTGCACGTACATTTCGCGGGCAAACGCCACTGCTAAGATTCCGGCTCTGTTTTCGTTTTGATTTTCATTTTACAAGCAACTAATACGGCTCATTGATATTTGTTAATATCGCATAACAGCTTGTGATACCCTATAAATATCGCATGTTGCATATTAACTGAACAGTTGGTTTTCATAATGCGGATCGTTTACAGCAAAGCCAAGTAACTGCTTCGTTGACTCCCACCCAATGGCATCCAATTTCCTCAAAAAAAAAAAACACATTGCTCAAATTTCGATTTTGAATTCGAATTCAATGCCGAATTCGAGCTCGCTTCGTGGCGAATGCCAAAAAAAAAAAATCGGTCGTCTTCTTAATCTCCAATTGACGTCAGTTACAAATGTGTTTTGGCATCCGATTTCCTGCTCGAGAGGTTATAGGCTGATAATCGGGCGCGTAACAAGGGCACGTAATTATTATGTAATATAATCTGCCTTATACCCTGTAATCGATAGCACACACACAGCATTGACTGGCAATGTGACTAGCGATAAGCAGTAAATACATTGCGATATAGGTGTGGGAATTTGTTGGGAATGCAGGTGACAACATTTTAAGGTGCATCTGACGTTTAAATACCCTGTAATTTTTTATTTGTCCAAGGGCTAGTGCATTTAGAGGAGAGTGTGCAAAGGGAAAAATGATTTGGAAACGTTCAATGAATTTTCATGATTTTATTAGTATTTTAGGTATGAACCAAACATTCGTAATTGTAATAATATCCTCATATTTTTATATATTTATAAACAATTCAAATGAAAACCATGCATACCCTGTAATATCGCAATATAAACGGAATGAAGGCAAAATGTTTTATATATTGAAGCTGTATAGTCACATATAACAACTCGCCATTCTTTATACCCTGTAATTTTGTTTACTATAATGTTCATGTTATGTTACGAAATGGAGACGAGGCGCAATCTCGACTATTAAAATGATTTCTAAATGATGATAACAAATCAAGCCTTTATATGTACAATGTAAATATATGTTAAATACCCTGTAAATTGATATGATATGCAATCGTTGACAAATAAAGAAGCTGTGCAATCGTTAACTATGTTAAGTTAATGAAATAAGGCAAATATTTTAATTCAGCTTATGCTAGCTGAATACCCTCTAATTGTCAGCTATGGTGGATGAGTTGCACTGACAGGGAAAAGTGACATTTTATGATTTCCGACTAACAAAATTGTTTGAGTACCCTGTAATATCAGGCAATATATAACAGGGGAAATTCCTGATATTTAAATCAAATTGCATGGCTTCTGTTAAGCATAACCCACAATTTACAGGGTATTTCATGTTGTATCAGGCGAGCAGCTGGCTTTTCCAGCGTTATTTCGAAAGGCGAGAGGTCAATAGCATTGCCTGATACGCCCAGACGTGATGAGACGCGACGCGACGAGACAGGAGCCGCATGTTCGAGAAAGAGGGATGCGAGCTACATTGGGTATGCTGTAGGGAATGCTGTGCCAGCAACAGCAGCAGCTGTTCAAGGTCATTGCCAAATGGCAGCAATGCAATGCGAAGCGCAGTGGAAAGCCCACCCGATAAAAATAGAAGCGCAGACAAAGGCGAAGCCATAAAAACGGAAATAGATCCAGACCGAAACCGAGACAGAGCTATGGAAAAATCTCTAAAGTCGCGACGCATTGAAATTTCCGGGCAGTAAAAACCACATTAGAACGTGCCACATGTTACACACGCGCACACATGCTCAATAAAGAGTGTAAACAACCCCCGAATTTCTACTTCGCAATACCCCTGGCCCGCTCGTTAGACCATTTATGCTCTGCTAGCGAGTATATGGGGTTTTCCATGTAGTATGTAACAAAGAGTTCTATCCGATCATATGAAGTATATATATATTTAGAATAGATGTGGCTGATAGTAAATGGTTAATGGTTCGAACCAGCTTGCTTAGCGAAACTGGTTCATAATAAAAACCTTTGATTTATCATAGATAAATTCTTACTTGACAGTCGGATTTAGATCTATACGATAAGCAAATTCAAGTGAAGCATATCATTTTTTGCGGTTCGAGCTTTGATTCATTTTGCGGTCCAGCATGCGCGTTGAATTGCTGTAGATGCGTTACAACTATTCTTTAGAAACATTTATGGGTTTTTTTGTCGATTAAATTTGTTGTTAAGACTTGGAAATAGTATTTGTGAGTAGGTAAAATAAGAAATAAAAATAAGTAAATAAGTCTTTAAATAATTTTTTAAATTTAATAATACACAAATTACCAAATTGAAAGTTTACAAAAAAATCTAACTCAAATTAAAAATAAAAAATGTTTAAGTTTAAAAAAAAAATAATTTTTAAATATTTGATCATTTTTTAGATAATATTAAAGATATGAATATATATTTATATATTTATTTTTATACACTGAACCCATTGAAAATGGAAAATTAGGGTATAATGTTTTGTTTTCTTTTTTATTATTTTTATTTCATTGGGCTTTTATTATATTCTTACCAAACATATATATTTTTTTTTAATTTTGTATTTATTTCAATGTCAAACTCTACAGGATATAGGAAAGCAGAGCATTTTGTGTGCGACATTGAACGATTTGTTCCCCGTTTTGTTTGCTGTCGCCCAAAACACGTAAAATATCCGAATGCATTTCTCGCTTCCTGGAAATCGGGTGGGTTACACACACATACATATATATATATATAGAGTATATACATATATATTAGATGACGCGTTTCGCCCTTCTTCCGTGTCGCGGGTGCGAATTGCGTCGTTTGCTTTGTGCGCTGTTTCGGGCTGCTGCGACGTCATTTCGAGGGTTGCTACCCCCATTACGCTCGATCCTTCAAATAGAGAGGCACTCTAAAAAGGGAGAGAGAGAGAGAATGAGCGGGCGAGCACAGGTAAAGAGCGCTTTCCTTTGTCCCTTACGTACTGTACTGAGATTTTGAGTGGAAATTCTCATTTTTCTCCTCTCCTTTTCGCTCGCTCCCTTTGTCACTTGTGAGTCGAACTGACCTACGCCGTATGCAATTCGTGGTTGGTATTTCGTCATTGCTCTGAAACCAGGAATCGCATTTTGATACCCGGAACAAAGACACAAAGGCGACGCGGAAATATTCCCATACCACCCCAAAACAGAAACCGGAACAAAGAGATTTTATTTAACGTGCTTAGGTTGGGAAAAGACTGGAATTTAATAAAACTGAAAATTAGATAGATATAGATATAGATATAGATATAGATATAGATATAGATATAGATATAGATATAGATATAGATATAGATATAGATATAGATATAGATATAGATATAGATATAGATATAGATATAGATATAGATATAGATATAGATATAGATATAGATATAGATATAGATATAGATATAGATATAGATATAGATATAGATATAGATATAGATATAGATATAGATATAGATATAGATATAGATATAGATATAGATATAGATATAGATATAGATATAGATATAGATATAGATATAGATATAGATATAGATATAGATATAGATATAGATATAGATATAGATATAGATATAGATATAGATATAGATATAGATATAGATATAGATATAGATATAGATATAGATATAGATATAGATATAGATATAGATATAGATATAGATATAGATATAGATATAGATATAGATATAGATATAGATATAGATATAGATATAGATATAGATATAGATATAGATATAGATATAGATATAGATATAGATATAGATATAGATATAGATATAGATATAGATATAGATATAGATATAGATATAGATATAGATATAGATATAGATATAGATATAGATATAGATATAGATATAGATATAGATATAGATATAGATATAGATATAGATATAGATATAGATATAGATATAGATATAGATATAGATATAGATATAGATATAGATATAGATATAGATATAGATATAGATATAGATATAGATATAGATATAGATATAGATATAGATATAGATATAGATATAGATATAGATATAGATATAGATACAGATTTTCGACCCACATGCCTATGGCACGGGCGCTTCCTCAATTTGCATCACGTGGCTAAATTGGGGCCGAGCTTTGGACTGGAATTGCTAATAAATTGCAATAAATGTTGCATGAGATGCAAATTAGAGGCATGTGGAGCGAGCTAAGGAGCTGTTTCGGTGACAAAAGTGAAGAAACATGCAACATTTGCTAATCCGCACAAATTAAATGCAATTGAAATAAATTTCGCATGTACCCAGAAATTGGCAGACTTCTTACCCTAGCAGGAGGATGGGGAGTATGGGATGGGGCGCAGGGCGGGGCATGCAACAAGTGTGCCAATTGCATAAATTTATTGGCAACGAATTCCGAGACGAGCCACAGGTCGCCAAGCAGTAGCAGCAGCAGCTCCGTAGCAGGTCCGAGCATAGACCAGTGCCCAGCCGCATCGCCATGCCCAACCCCATTCCCATGCTTATGTCGAAGCCCCAACCCCAACCCTCAGTCGCATCTCGTTTCGCTTGGCTGCAACGGTTCAAAGTGTTAATTGTCGCATAAATTTCGATAATTGAGGCAAATTGTTGCCATTTGGCTGGTCCATTCCCAAGGATTGACGGAATATGGCAGCTACTTACTAGAAAACAATTGAAACATACAGATGATCTATAAGCAGGTATACAAAAAATCAAATATTTTTTTTTTAAGCTGTGTAAAATTAAGGCTTAGCTATATACCAAATTTTACAGCAGTAGCTCTGATAGTCTTCGAGATATGCTTGAAAGCAGGCAAACTTATATATATAAATATATTTTTTTCTTTTCTGTATGCTAAAAAAACTAGATTTTAACTAATATATATATATATATATATATATATATATATATATATATATATATATATATATATATATATATATATATATATATATATATATATATATATATATATATATAGTTAAGCTCAGTTAATAAAAATCTGAAATATTTGTTCTTCAAACTTGACTTGACATTGATCAAAAATTATTTTTATTTCAAAACATTTTTTTAGTTTTATATAAATTCTTTATAATGACTAAAATATTTTCTCTTGGCTTAAATATTGTTTTTTTTTTTTTATCTAAATTTTAATCTAGTTAGTTAAATCTAGTTAGTTAAATCTATATTATCCTTACAGCTCAATATATTATTTCAGGAATTCAGGCTGTTTGTATAGGAAAGATAAATAAAATCGTTTGGCTGCCATTAAAAAGACTTCACACTTCTTATCGTACTTTATAGTCTTGCCTTTAGTTTTATTTCATTTTTAAAAATTTTTTTATTTTTGTCTTGGTTATCTTGGTTGGCTATCTCTATATGGATATGACCAAAAAGACAGCTCAATAGGGGCCAGAGAGCAGAGAAACCTGTCATACCAGTAAGCTGGTTCTTTGGCGACGAACACGAAAATGTTAACGGTCATTCACCAGAGAGAAGAGTTTGGGCAGGCGAGAGAGACAGAGACAGGGACAGAGAGAAAGAGAGAGAGAGATAGAGAGAGAGAGAGAGAGAGAGCGAGAGAGAGGGAGAGGAGAGCAGTGAAGCGAAACGAGAAGCCAAACAATACGAAAAGAAAACAATGCTCAGGTCTACACAATTATTTATTGTACGATCTGCTGGTTCTGCTTCTTCTTCTTCTTTTCGTTTCTTTTGACTGGAATTTTTGTTCGATTCCGCTTTGTCAGAACTTCGAAGTTTTGGAGAATCAAAAGCCGAATCACTTCATATGCAAAGCAGCACAAAGGAATAAAGAACAAGACGTGTCTAAATCGTATTATGTGACACATTTAGTCGATTTCAATGCCCCCGACCCAACAACAACCCATTCGGAAAATAACCTTTTAACATGTTCTCTTTTTATTTTAGCTATATATATTTATACATTTTTTTTGTTGTGTTGATTGCAATTTTGAAAGTCAGATATTATGTAAATGAGCTGGCACTACGATTGATCAGTTTTCTAGAGCCAGGTTTAGTATGTAACTGATCATTTATGCAAGTCGCAGAGTTTCAAGATTAATTATTTTGTTTATGAGCTAAAATGTTATATGTATATAATACGTATATATATATAACATTAACTATATATATATATTTAAAAGTCTGTTAGGTATTTTTTTTTATTATATAAAAATTTATATTTTTTCATTTTTCATTTTACATTTTTCTTCAATAAAATTTGTATCCCTTTTTTTTTACATATTTCTTCAATATAAACTTTATTTTCTCATAAAAAAAACATTTTTTATCAATCAAATTTGTATTATTTTTTATATATTTAAAAAAAAGTCCAATATAAATATTTTTTTATATTATATACAAACTTATATATCGTTTAAAAAAAAACTGTAAAAAATATGTTTATCAATTCAATTTTTATTTATTTTTTTTAATCTTCAATTATAAAATTTTTTTCCTAATTTTTTTTTGATTTTAAAAAAGTCTTTAGCTTCTATCAGCTTGTGGCTTAGGGTATTCGCACTTTGGGCATTCTTTTATTAGTTATTTCATCCAGTTTTATTTTACTATTAGCTCAACTACTTAAGGCGACAGCAAACACATGTTGGCTGACAGCAACGCTGAAGGGGACGCGCTACAGGTGACCAGGAGGAGGGGCTGCCACAGACTCCACTCAATTCAACACGTTGGCATTGACCGCAAAAAAGTAAATGTTCGACAACAAAAATAAAAAATTAATAAATAAATACAAATAAATAAAAAAGCAAAAAAGTAAAAAACAAAAACAAAAAGAATTAGAAACGTAAATATCTAAAATAAAATATCAACTAATTGGCAGTAGCTCAGGTTGCAGGTGTCATAACTAACCGCCATGTCCACCTATAAGGCAATCCGAATATTATTTGCCACGTCTTTGTCACTCAATAAGCTACAAATTGACATCGTAGTCCAAATAAGTGCAGCATTCGAGTATGGAGCTGGTTGCGACATAGCTCAGGATCCGATCAAATGACCAAAAAAAAAAATTCGCTAAACGTTTTTATGGAGGTTTTTAGCTTGTGAAAATGTGAAGTAAATAAACTAGGGCTTTATGATATATGTACGTGTGATCTGGCATCTTGTCTGCTGGCCTCTTCTATTTATAGATCTGAAACTCATGGCATATCTAGAATATTTGTTGTTAACTTAGCAACTGTTGGACTAAATTGAGTAATATTTGAGATGTGATTCAGGGAAACCATTTACCAAGAAAAAATAATGAATGTGTATAGTATGATGTGATAGCCATGATAACCCAAAATAACTACGAAATTGTTGGATTAAATTAAATTAAATGGATTTAATTTAATTTAATTTAGGTATATAAATTAGTGGAAGAATTTGGATTACAAATATAAAAATTTTGTATGTTATTGGAGCAGAGATATTTTTTACATACAAAAATTCGCATGCAGAAATCTGATAATTGTTATGCATAACCGATAAAAATTGATGATATCTTGGGAACTATAGCCAACAAGTTAGCACACACATATTTAAATAATGAAATAAAAAAATATATATCAAGAACCTTATCTAGAGTTCGTTATGTGTGCTCAGATATCTAAACGAGTGTAGAAAAGTAGAATATATTTGAACTAATATATGTATGTGATTGATGGAAATTAAAAAAAATAAACCAATAACACATTTTAATGTATTATTTTTTCGAATATATGCTGCTCGGTGGGAAAGGCGTAAAAATCTATTTAGCTTAAGTCCAATTTTATATATTATATATTATGAGTAGGTCAGCTGAGAGTTATTTCAATGACGCATGGTAGTTGGTAGTATAAACATGTTACGGTATCTCAGGATCTTTTGAAATGAATGCATTAAAAACTCATTTCAACCTCAATGGAAAAATTTGATTTGAGAAAATAATTCGAGTTTTATTCGGTTCCATAGACAGGCCAGAGTATAGCCAAATGAACTGTGGGCAAAGATTTCGTATTCGCTTTGTTTTGCCGAACGTGACTATTTAAATGTTGGGCTGCCAAGCAATACCCTGTTCCAATTTGTGGACATGAGATATGACCGAACGTTAGATCTTTGAGCAGTGAATGAAAAGCCACAACTGTTGGCCACATTCGGCCACGCCCGCGGCGTTGCGTGTCAATCGAAAGTGGGTCAGGCCGCAGTCAGATCACAGTCAAAAGCGTGGCTCGACGACCAGTGTCAAATCCAAAGTCAAGATAAAGTCAGAGACAACGGCTTGACGGCTGACAATAAAATTGAAGGTGGGCGCTGTTTAACTGTTTCAGCAGCTGCCACGCCCACGCAGTTCAGTTGGCTGGGGTGGACAGGTTTTAAAAGCTTTTACCCATTTCTAAACCAGTTTCTTCTGAATTTGCATATTGAAATTTCAGCTCGGAACCAGTTCCAAACCAAGGCCAGTAAGAAGCACAACAAGAACTTAAAAATATCGTATATTAACCAAAATTTACAAAAAAAAAAAAAAAATTAATATATATATATTTATATATATATATATATATATATAATAAATCGAATAGAATTCAATGACAATCATAATTAATAACTTAAAATTTAATTAAGGTACATTGAATGCAGCGCTTAAACAGGCAGTTTGGCGCCTGGGTCTTGTGGCGACTGAAGCGGCGCTGTACCCGTTGGAAATGCCGCCCGATGATGCAGCAGGGGCGAATCCACTGTATCCAGTCTTTCCAGTTGGGGATATTTGCCGGAACTGCCACTGGCTGCCTCGCGTTCGAGTGCCTTGTAATCGTTGATATCGTTGTCGTGCATGGGATCGTTGGGAAACTCGCTCGCTAGATGGTAGATAACCTTCTCGAATAGAAACTCCGATAGGTTGGTGCGCAGAAAGAACAAAAACATCCAGTTGGAGAAGTTGCATTTCTCAATTACAGCTTTTAGATCTACTGAATCCAATTTGCCTGGCTTGGCCCAATACAGCGAAAGTCGGGTAAAGGTGAAACTGAAAGAGGCAATGAATTAATTAAGAAAAGAAAGAAGACTGATTTTTATTTATGTTAAGCTAAGAAAAATGGATGGGAATTAGGGAATCTACAAAATCATCTGGCATGAGCTTTGGACTCTTCGACTCTTCCTTCCTTAGAGCCTACGAACTGACTCGAACCTGACCCTTACGATCCTTCGACCCTTCCACTCCATTTTTATTCAGATAAAATCACAGCAAAATGTTTAACATTAAAAAAAAAAAAAAAAAAAAAAAAAAAACATTTTCTAGGCCCTGGACTTATCAGACGGAGGAGATGGATAGAGAGAGAGTGAGTGAGTGAGTGAGATATACAATTTGTAAGGCCTATAAAATCAGATCAGTCCTGGGCACTTCCGAGCAGACTTTGGACAGACAAAAAAAAAATTTATTTTTTTTTTCAAACTTACTTTTTATAGAAGAATAGCGTCAGAAGTCGCCAGAATAGACCCAGCACGGTAACGGCCAATAGAAAGGCATACCAGAACCAGAGTACGGTATAGATCTTCTCGTTCATGATGTTGAGGGCCATCACGCAGAGTGTGTCGTGCTCCTGCAGTGAACCAGCTGCGCCATATTTGAAGAACGTGCATTTGGTGACCTTGGGAAAGACAATGTCGAGCGCGTCCATTTTGTCGACCCAACGCTCGCGCAGCACCTTAATGCCTAACGATAGGAACTGACGACCCAGAAATCGATGGGTCCAATAGATCTGACAGCACAGATTCAGCAAGTTCATAAATTCGGTGGCGACCAGATGTGCGCCCCACGATTGGTTCAAGCGCATTCGATCGATCATCGTGCGCCGTATGTTGATCACACGATCCTCAACCTCGGCCATCGAGGGTATATTCAGCTTGCCAATGCGCAGGCTGTCGCTTTTTAGGTATTTAGTTAATCCGACCATGCGCAGGCCATAGACCAGCGCCTTGATCCGTCCGCCCTCCCAATACTTCCAGAGCGCATGCGGGGCGTAAAAGCAAAGGGCCTGGCCGAATAGCACGAAGGGCACCCACTGATAGTAGGCATGTCGCTTGATCTTGTCATCGTTGCGATTGTAGGGCCCAATGCCGGGCTGGAAAATGGAGCCCGAATCCAGAGCTGTATTGTTCATGTGACGCACCTGGAGAAAGGAAATCATTGATTGATTGATTGATTGAAGGCCAGAAGAAGGTAATGTGACGAGAAATAAAGTAAATAATTGATTGATTGATTGAAGTGGAAGTGCACGATAATGTGACGTGGAATAAAGTAGAAGTAATATATCAAATGATTGATTGATTGATGGCCAGATTGTGTGAAGATATTTGAAGATCTATAAAGTAAAAGTAATAGATATAATCATTGATTGATTGATTGATAATTGACTGTTGTCAAAAGAAAAAAAGAAAAATATATGTTTTCGTGTATTTGATGGAGCTTTATTTAACATGAATTTTCTTGGCAAGGTTTTGATTGATTGATTGAGTCAGGTATATATATCAGGTATCATTGAAAAATAGACTTTCGTGGAAATAAATATTTTATTTTGGAGTCATGGATTGACTAGATCTTTCTGAAGCCGATAAACTAGCTCTATATAGATAACGTTTTGTTATGGGTTGACGCTTGATAGATGGAATAAAAAACTTAGACCAGTTGTGGGATATAGAATTTTCAATCAGAAAAAAATCTTAATTAAAGTTTCGATAAAAAAAAACTCTGGCAACTTCTCTCACTTACCACTGTAAATGTGGGCGTAAAAAAGCAAAACGTATTTATAACGGGCGCAACCACATGATCGGATATGCACTGTATATGCTCGCCGATATATTGACGTGAGGTTATCAGCAGGGTTGCCACCAGCAGCATCACAAAGGTCCAGCGATAATGGAGCTTGAACACAATGTTATCGATAACCACGCGCGTTATATCGAACTTGAGGTATTGTTTAACCGAACTGAACGTGCCCAACATGACGTCGTCTACTCCTGTTAGCCCAAAGCCAACCCTATCTAGCACTCAACGTAAACTCTTCTTTTCTATGTAAATAATTTTATATTAATTTTGATTTTTGGTCTATTTTCAATTTGGGATTTGCGTGCGAGCGCTCCTCGTATCGTTGCTGTTGACTGCTCACTGCAAGGCTATATACTTTCAACACGAAGTCCGCCGAGAAATCGGGCTAGAGAGTTGGCGAGCATAGCTTATCAACAGCCCCGCCTTCTGGGCAAAACGGCATGGCCAAGTGGGCTGGGGGGCGGTGGTTTTTGCACCTGAGCGATCGCTGGCCCACTCGGGAGCACCAAAAGACCTGGCGATAAGATAAAAACACAACTCAAGAGCAACGCAAAAGTTAAGCACTCTAATTGAGTTTAACGTATTTCATTTTGATAACAATTTTTTCTTGAAATACCCTGTAAATAAATAAAAATACTAAGAACACTTTAGGGATTGATTCTTGATTATTAATGCGATTTATTTATTTTTCAAATAGGTCCAGATTTTATTAATGTGCATCAGGAACAACAAGTCAAAGTTTACGATTTGAGCAAAATATATTTGATATATATTTCATATAATGTGCCTTTCCATCCAAATTAAAATTAGGATAAGTCTAATACTTTTTCAAAATTTTCAAACATTTATTAAAATGTTTGAAAAACATTTACCAATAAAATTATAATTTAATTCTAATCTTTTCCAAATTTGTATTTATTTTATATATTTATTTTATATATTTTATATATCCATGAAATTTAGGAACTAATTTGGGTATAGCATTTGCAGAAAAAAATAGTTTTCATATATGTAGTATTGTTTTCCGCAAAAAGTACAGAGTACTAAAAACTAAATTTTTTTTTAGATTAACAAACACTTTTTTTCCTAAGTTTTGTACAAACATGTGTATGAATTTTTTAACTAAAAAAAATGTGTTAACTTTTCCAATTATGTTCTAAAATTTCTAAAGTTTTTTTTTTAAATTCAATTTAATTTTTTTCTACCTTTATAGACATAAGTTCCCATATAACTCAGGAATTAAGAAAGCTAAAGCCAAATAATGTTATATTTAAGCTCTCATGCAACTTGGATCAAACATAGATTTAATGGGCATCCCCTAGGCGTGTACATTTCAGTTGAGTGCTTTAGCTTAACAGGAGGACTGGAGAGTATTCGAGCATGTTGCCAGAGAGTACTTGAGATTGCGCAAGCTCTGAATAGCTCATTTTTTTTAAGGCCACACAAATATTATTTACTTATATATATATACATATATCTATGGAAATGCTTAACTGTTGTATCAAATATTTACTTATTTTTTTTTAGGCCTGATATTTGAGTTAAGCGGCTAGAATTTGCTGGCCTCGTTTGTTGCCGGAATTCTCAGCCAATCGTGCGACAATGGACACTGATCTAGATCAATGTAGGTAGGGTAGTTTAACAATTGGAATTGGTATGCTTTGAGCCCGTTAGGTTTAGTCATGGGGGTTTTTGTTTTGGGTCTTTTACTGATTTTTTGGCCCATTCACACAACTGTTTTGTTGTCTTCTCTCTGATCCTTGGTCGAGATTGAGGCCCGGTGACTCGGAGCAGTTATTCAGCTGCTGTTTTGCGTCACAGGTGATTAATTTGTATGTGTGGCAACTGTGTTGTGGGTGCCAAGCAGTGATAACTTGGTCCCTACTAACTATAGTTAACAGTGTTATCAGAACTTTGAATCGACAAAAATAAAAAAAAAACTGTGAGAGAACCATATGCGACCATATTACCGAAATACTATCGGTCGCTTATTATACGACATTTACAACGCGACTACGTCAATTGTAGCCGAGTATCGGACTAATCGTGCCAAGTCAATATTTGCCCGTCCTCTCAGATGCGAGTCAAGGGAGCAGGCATCCCATTCTACTCTTCTTGCCGATTGCCTTGTCATGACTTATCTCAGTGATAATATCTTTTCATATAGAGTTTGAACTGCTTCATCTCTATATATACAGTTATCTCTATTTGTATCTGCTTATCGTGCTCCATATTCTTTGGCCAAAATTAGACTTGAAGACTCACTAAGAGATTGTGAGAGAGGGTGCTATCAAATTCCATTTAAATCTTATGATTTCATAATTTTATCTATTCATATTTCTAGCTGTATCTGGAATCTGTATCTCGATTCGTACAGAAGTATATCTGATTACGAAAATATCATATATATAGGTATTTCTATATCTGTATCTGTATCCCGAAGTCTTTCTTAGCTAATATTAAATTTGACTTTCAAAATCTTACTAGTCTAAAACCCTTAGAACAATAACAGGTGCTCCTTGGTATATGACAAAATTTGACATCCATAAAGGTCTTAAACCGCTTATCAAAGAGGAAATACAATGATTAAATAGGATACAAAAAAAATTTTTTTTTTCATTTGACAAAAAAATTAAAAAAAAAAAAATTAAAAACAAAAAAATGTTTTTTTCATTTAACAAAAAAATGTAAAAAAATTTTTTTTTTGCATCTGAAAAATTCGTGCTGTTTGATCTTCATTTATGTATATAAAAATTTTCCAGACACAAAAAAAAAAAATTTTTTCATTTGACAAAAAAATTTAAAAAAAAATTTTTTTTTTCTATTTAAATATTGTATTTCCTTTTTGATAAGCAGTTTAAGATCTTTATGGATGTGAAATATATATTTAGATTTATCTCAATTGTATCTTTGGTGTATCTCCTATATTTTATATACATATATTCCATATCTTGAATATTACCTATATTTCTATCTGCATCTACAACTTGCTCTGGCAGCTGATTCGCCTTCTCTTAGATGTATTTAAATATATTTTCATTTGACTACATATATGTATTTATTTTTATTTAAATTTTATTTGTGATTAAACTTATTTTTATTTGATTTTAGTATCTACCACAAACTATAATATATGCCTATCTATGATATATCTACAACTAAATTTTTATCTGTATCTGTTTCTTACTGGCTGACTGAGTTCGTCTTCTCAGCATATAGTATATATATCAAATTTTTCTTATTTTTATCACTAATGTTTGCCAGACTTTTGCATGTCTTTCATGTCGACTTCATTTTCTTACAATCTTGAAACACACAAATGCCCTTATCTCTTATCAATGTCCAGCTTTAGTTGCTTTATTTCAAGTTTTTGTCATATAACTTTGGTATTCGAAACATTTGCTTTCTGAAGACACTGGACGACGGTGTGCTTAGCTAGCCAAGCTGTGGGAAAAATGGATAAGATTAAAAATGTTGTCGTCATTGTGGCCTGCGCATATGAGTTGCTTAGTAATTTGAACATTTTTAGTTAGTTGACTGGTCGTACGAAGATAAGAAAAACGAAAGCTCGTTCCCATTGGCATGTCTGCCAGCGATTGTCCGCACTTTAATTACAATGCGACAAAGTTCATTGATTGATCGAATGCAACAAATTGCCCAATCCGATTTCATAAGCTTCATAGCTGGCCCTCTCTCCGCCTCTCCTTTCATTGCTACTTCTTTGTCTTGGTTGCAATTGGCTTGAATTACAGGCGAAATTTGAATAAGCTTCGACCACAAAAGCTAATGAAATGCGAGCCATTCATGCAAGGCGCGCACATAATGTCGAAATCACAAAAGGTATACATATATATACATATATATGTATATATATATATATATATATATATATATATATATATATATATCGTTAACATAAGTCGCACCTCATTTAAAGATACAATTACAATTAACTTAACGAGCGTAGAGAACGCGTGCATTTAATTTGCAACTGTTGCAACAAGTTCTGCTGAAAGAGTGAAAGTGATTTCGACAGTCAATCAAAAATTTGCGCAATCAGCCGCAAAACGCTAATGCAAACAGGTAACTGTGCTCACTGCGAACAGCTGTTCCCAACTGCCAAATACTCGTTAATTCATATTAATAATTTCTATGCTATATTCTATTCTATATTCGCTTAGTAACTTAGACTAGTAGACTACGAATAGAGGCTTACATATAGATGTATATATAGAGATATGTATATAGATGTACATAAATTCTAGGATCACTTCGAGTTTCAATTGTTGCATGATAAAGGACGGCTTATCCGAATCTTATACATATACAATTACTAGACTCAAGTACAACACGTAGACCTAGTATAAAACCAATATACCCATCACCAATTGTTGAGAAAGTGCTATGGGTAAGGCTGTAGAGTATTCAGCATGCACTCAGTTAAATCATTTCGCACTCCAGTCTAATAAATATGCTAACAGTCACATAACAGCTTGGTAATAACATTTGGGAGATAACATTTCTTTTGCTGCTCAGCAACTTCCAATCCACATTTCACATGTTTCCCATATCAAACATCATTTGACGTCTGCTTGCTAGATATCCTATCTTAAGCACTTCCATATACCCTTCTCACAATATGATTCATACAAAATTGATAATATATAATTATGGAAACTGACTCAAGTTTTCCGAACTTGTTAAATCGAATAAGTTTTTCTACGTAAAGCCCGAGCAGTTAATTCCAAAAACCCGATCAGATAAGTTTTTTTTTTTTACAATATAAGTTTTGATTAACTCAACCGTGTTTTTCGTTGAATTAGTTTGTCATACGAATAGTTTCATAAACTTGTATTTGGGAATAAAATATATAAACATTCATTTTTATATGAATATAAATGTGTGAAATTTAAGATAAAAAGTCAAAGAAGGTATTCGAAATGTTTTTAATATTTAATTAATTGAATAGAGTTATAAAAAAAAAAATACTATGGCTTAGGCTTCTATTGGGGCATACTTTTTACTAGTTAACGATATTCTATACTATGCTATTCCATACCGCGGTATACTATATACTATACAGAATTAAATCATGATATACCAGACTCTATACTACACCCTAATCTGTACCTTACTATACTCTACTCTATACCCTCTTATCAGTGGGTACCACTTTACAATTCCAAGCCTATTTACCATTGAACACCTTTTATAAACTGTTGCTGTAATGTACACCTTTTTTTACTCATTGTAATGTATTCCACAACCGTTCTGCATACTCATTCACAAAAGAATGGGAGTATATTGATTGCTGGCATTTCGCGTCTAGCTGTCCGTATGTCTGTAAAAAGCTGTCTAGCTAGAATATCAATAAATATTAAAATTTTGTGTTAAGATTTCATGAAAGTGCTCGGGTGCAGCGTGACAACATAAAACTCAATTATTTTAGGCATTGTTGAAAGTAAAAACTTGCAGTCTCGTCAATGTCAGCTCCAGATATATAATTATAAATTATAGAGCTAGTTACCTGGCAGGCGTGGCGTGAAAATTCGACATGATGCTAAAATAATAATTTTACATTTGATTTATTGTTGACACCCAGTTGGAGGCGTTGCAGCTCAAAAAGGTGACGAATGAAGAACAAATCCTCCGTTAAATAATAAATCATTTCACCAATAAAATAATAATGATAAAAATACAAATACAAATTTTAATAACTTTAATTTTCAATGCCGACAAATTTATATAAACTTTTTGCTTATTTTTGATTTTTTTTTAATATTACAAAAATAAAAATATTACAAATAATATTTTTTAATATTACACTTTTTGCTTATTTTTGATTCTTTTTTTAATATTACAAAATAATCAAAATATTTAATTAGAAATTTTATTTTAACATTTTTTATTTTAAATATTATTTTATTATATTTCCCAGTATTTTATACTTAAATATTTTTCTTTATTTCTAGTTTGTCAGAAAATATTTCTATTTATCCTTAAATTATTTTATGACAAAGTTTAATTCATGCAACTTTTTTTTTATTTTCTATCAATTTTGTATTTTCACAAATCAATAATATTTTTTAAAATTCCTTCATATTCTTGTTTTTACGGTATTTTCTATTTACTTTTATGTTCTTCTTACAATTTCAAGTGCAAAAAATATTATCAGTTATCATATAAGACTAGGGAATCAAGAACTTAAAGCGGTTTTTTTTTTTTAAAGAAATTTGGTATTTAAAAAACATTTTTCATAGATAATATAACGAATCATATTCTATTCATATTGATTATTCATTCATGCCATTTGCATACGTTACCGTTATGAAGTCATCAAAAATAATCAATTATATTAGCCCATATTTGATTGACTCGAGGTAGTTGGGTAAGTGGGAAGCGTAACCGTTATGCTTGATAAGGTCGCGCTGCCTTTGCCTTGCTTTGATCTCAGGCGCCATGCAATTGGAAAGCAAATAAAAAAATGCCGCATACTGAGCCCAATTGATTAGCACAAGCAACTTTTTATATAACTTTTTATGTGCGATATATGCATACCTCTCCCTATATCTATTTTGGCTAACTATTATCTGGCAACGCAGCCAGCTGGCCCGGTCTGGCTGACTAAAGCTAATTGAGTTCCAAAAAAAATCATCACTGAATGCTGCCTCAACAATGACGCCGGCGGATAGTTCGAAGAATTCGCAATGAGTAAGCGATCAAAATTCGTGGAGCAACGTTTATGGATGGTACGCTAAATCCTCGTCGCATCTTCCCCAGCCGACGATTCGGGCGAAAACCCATCGAAAAATTGATTTATGTTGAATGTTAACATATGCTGAAAACGCAATTTCAGCGAGGCGACATGTAAAATGTAAATGAGGATGATTGACGGGGCTGTTGTCTGACTGACAGATACCCTGTATATGCGGACGGTCAATGGGTATACATAGCATACTTTTATATTTTTCATATTTTTTTAAACTTTTTTATATTTTTTATGATTTTTATATTTCGTATATTTAAAGCCGAAGAAAACGAGCAGTGGGCAATTGACAGTTCTCAACTCTTAATCAAACAGATAATGAAGTTAACTTTTAAGGAAAATATCTATTTTTTGTTCATAATAATAACTAGAAATATATAAAGTTTATTTATTTACTCCAATTGTTATAATTTTCGAGATATCTCGAGAAGTGTAATTAAATAATATTTGGCTGGCTTGAGATGGATGCATTTGAGATGTCTTGTCCAGGGTGTGCAATTTAAATGTAAATAAATACTATTTAACAATGATCGATGCTCAAAGATCTGTGGCAAATCGTATAAATATTTATGCTGCGGCTCGAGCTTCGCTTATCTGTATTTTTTTTTTTTTTTTTTTTTATTACTTTTTCACAACTTTGGTGTCTAGTGCGAAATTCGAGTTGAGTCGAATTGGAGTTGAAGAAAACACGATGGAAGATAAGCCCAAGCAAGACTCACGCAAATTGAGTCGTTCGCGAGGCGTTGATTTGATTTATGCTAAAATAGACGCATGGCTGCCACGCCCATGCCGCCCACAATCAAATCTAATGGATTTACGACCGTGAGATTTATAGTGGGCGTGGTTAATTAAAATATATTTATGTTAAATATTTGACCGGGTAATGGGCTTAAGTATTATTAATCGTTAGCATATCCATAAAAGAATCAAGTGTAAAAATGTTAAGTGGATCAGAGATCTCTCGCCCCACTTTACCGCGTGTGGATCGCGAAGTGAAATGAGTTGGGGCAAGTTCAATGTTAGGTAAACCAAAGGTGAGAACAGTTGATTGTTATAGCAAATTAGATAGAATTCTTTAATGATAAGTATATATATACATACATATATATATATATATTTTTTTTTTAGCTTAGATATCATGGAGCAAATTAAAAGAAATAACTTGGGCTGCCAAATATATGTATATGGCCTGCCAACTAGAGGAAGTCGATTCAAAGAATTCATACAAAAATATATTTATATATATATATAAAATGAATTGAGTCGTCATTGAATTTTGTATAGAAGATGCTAATGATGAAAATATTTATATAAATATTTTGTCTAGGCTGTGGATCAATAATATATATATTTTCTTTTGTTTGTAAATAGATGAGGTTTGCTCAACAAATATATTGAATTTTTAATTACTGAAAAAAAAAAACTTAAATTTAATATAAATATAAGAAACAATTAATGATATAATATTTATAATAATAATATGTTTAGCTATGAAATATTTCATGATAATGCTTTAATTTTGTCAAATTTTTCCTACATTTTGTTTTACTATATAACATTTGTTATATTACGTAAAATACCTAAAATCACAATATATTTGAAGTTATATGTTTATATATACATATAACATAAAATAGAAATATGGAAGAATTATTTAAATACAAAAGTTATGCCTGGAAAAGTTGCTTGCAATTCCAAAAACAATTTAGCCATAATTTTTGTTTATCTTAAAATATATATATAATAAATGTATGTATATATGTATATTATTGATATATGTTGATATGGCTTGCTCGTAATTCCCTTGGGACTTGATAAATGCCCTAAGTTTGCAGCGATTTCTAATAATTAAATTCTTATGCTTTTTCGTAGCAGGAAAATACTTACAGCTACACACTTGAGATGTTATAGAGTACTTATAATGAGTCGATTAGATTTGGAAACAGATGGAGAGAGAGAGAGGAAATATTATATATATATATATATGTATATATATATGTATGGTATATATAGTATACATATATCATTTGTAGGCATTAAAATTTATAATTATGATAGTAGCAACCAGAAGGTAATACAGCTCGTAGGTGCCATAAATGAGGTTCAGACTCAAGATTAAGTAGAAGACCACGAAACGAGTGTGACAGGTAGCCCAGCCGGTTTGCACCTATGCCACAAGCAGACGTACATATATATATATATATATTCATATATATGTATACATACGTATATATATCTGTATACATATCCATGGGTTGAGTGAATTTATATATGGTATCTGAGGGCAGCGAGGAAAATCCATTGATTGAGCGCTTAAATGTATCTATCGATGGCATAGATTGAAAGCATAACGAAAGGCAAAAGACACACACAGCTGCAGTGCGCTACAGGTAGTTGGGCAGGTAAGGGAAAAGTAATTACTGCATATTATCGGCCAGGTAAATAACAATGCAAGAGAAAACAGCGCGGGCACAGTGAAAGCAGTTGTCGATAATAAAATGAACACCGAAAAAAAAAGCAAATTTCTGTCTGCTTCTTCACGCACATACACTCTGCAGATACAGATGTGTGTGTGTGTGTGTGTGTGTCTATATACTATCTGGCAGTAACTTGTTTCTCGTTGCATTGTTGCACCCCGCGTGGAGCTGAGATGCTTTATTCAGCTCAATTGACGAGTTCCGAGAACTTCGTCTTCTACTTTGTCTTCTTCTGCTTTGTCTCCTTCTTCTTCCACCTTGTTTTCTTTGTGCAGCGTTACATACATACACACCACACATACACACATACATACATATATATGGTTAGAAGCATACACACATACAAGTACTTGTACATGCAATGCAGCAATGCAGTTTAGGTGCAGCGCAGCGTTGCCAGACCGCTGGGCTCCGAAGCATGCTCAGCACCTACATTTATGCCTTGTACACTCTTTTTTCGTTTCTTGTTTCTCTTCGACTGGAACAAGTTTTTCTCCTTAAGTATTGCCAGACTGTCGACAAGTCTTGCATACATATGTTAATTGGGCATACGTTGTTCTATGTTCTTACTGCTTCTCTGCTTTAATAAGTTGATTTTCAGCGTTGCCGGACTATCATCAAGTCCTAACTTTGGATTAAATACTTGGCTATCTCTCACTCTTCGTATCTTTCTTCAATAGCTTTAATTTTAAAATCCTTTTTTTTGGTTTTTTTTTTACAAAGTTGCCAGACTGTCGACTAGTTAGACTACTCTTGTGGTAATCTAATACTAAATTTATAATATTAAACATCTGTCTTTAACATGGCATGACTTATATAGGCTTATCTCAGATAAGCATGGCAAGGTTGCCAGACTTTTTAGATCATAAATTTGTTTTGGTTTCTAGCATTGGAAAAGTAGTGTCAGCACCTTTAGTCGATTTTTTGACTCATTATTAATATCTAGGTATTTTTAATAAAATTTGCCGTTGCCAGACTGTTCCAAAAGTAAATAAAGCTAATTCTGATTGTGTTTTTAGTGAATTGACATAAGTGTTTTAGCCACAGATAGGCTATTTAGCTGGTAATAAAGCTTACACAGGGCTGCCAGACTAGCCATATTTTACTATATTACAGGTATAGTCTATAAAAACAGTATATTTTTCGAGTTTGAACAGTTCCGTAACTAATTCTTAGCCCAATTATTTCCAATTTATCTACCATATACCATGCCCAAGCTAAATTCGTTCATAGACTTTTGCCTTCAATCAATTAATCGAATTCCTCATAATGCGACTGAGGTTTGGCTCTAATTTCATATACATATATACATGTGTTGTTAAGGTACTAAATTTGATTGTACAGGCTCTACACTTAATAATTAAAAAAAAAAAAAAATAATCAATTAAACATTTTTACAATTAACCAAAAGCAACAAAAGGCAAAATTGTTACTGCATTTGTCAGCTGCTGATGGCTACTTGAAATTTGGGAAATTTGCTGATCTACATATGTGTAGGTTTATAGGGTTTGAGTGCTGCAGCAGCGTTGCCAGATGTGCAGCTGGTAGCCAAAAGTGTAAACGCAATTGCAGTTAAACAGCAATTGGCATGTTTACAAACACAGCCACAGGGGCAGGTAGCCAAATGTGTGTATTGACCAAGTTGAAGCTGGCTTAAGAAAATGGCGACATTTCAGCAGTGGCATCACTGACTCATGGTATGTCCCCCATCCACTCACTCTCTCTCTCTCTCTGCGCTTCCCCCACATCCCGGCAAATACCAGTTGACTAACTAACCACCAACATACTCGGTCCCTGTGTGTGTGTGTGTGTGTGTGTGTGTGTGTTACCAACTCAAGAGACGCGCGTCTCAGCTTCCAGTTAGCGCTTGAGCACGGACTCTACTAAATCATGTTTATGGGCAACAGTTTGCGCTCTCTTAGCGGCAGCATAAAACCAGAGTGCACTAATTGACGATGCACGATTGAAAGTATACCCTGTAAATGTTAAATGTATTGTATTATAAAAATAAAAAAAAAATATACTCATATTTTAATATGATTTTATTATAACATATATATATATATATATATAAATATATATAAATAATTATATATATTTTTATTATTTATTATTTATTATTTTATCCTTGTAAAATAATTAATGATTACTTATAAGTTATCTATTTTAAACTTTGTTCGATATAGTATTTTCTTCTTTTTTACGATCTGAAGTGCAATTACATTAATTGTCAGGGAATCAAGAACTTGGACGGTTTTTTTTATAACATATTTGATTTTTTTTTTAAATTGTTAAGGATATACATTTATAATTATTTTCATATATCTACAAAAATATATATATATATAAATAATTATAAATGAATTTAATTATATATTATATTAGATATGCTCTACATATCAGTTGAAATTTGCCTGTTACATGTGCAATATACCTTTAAAGCCCCGTTCATCGGTATTTGAATCAGGTCTGATTGCAGACAAAGCAGAGACTGTTTGCATACATATGTAAATATGTGTGTGTGCGTGTGCACTAAAGACGCGCACAGTGTTGGCTACCCTTGAGGACCTAAACAGGCCAGATCAGGCATGAAAATGGCCAGAAATAGCTATATGCCCTTAATCACTCCAAATCAATGATGAAAGCAATTTTATGTTGTCATTTTTTTTTTTTTTTTTTTTTTTTTTGGTTCTCATTTCAATTTGATTTCCGCCAGCGACATCCCCTATGCATTATTATTTTAAATTTGTTTTCCACTGTTGTAAATAGCCAGAATTCCCGCCAGCCGCCAGATCGCAAAGAAACTAGCCGAATTGGCACCACTGGACGCGCACTCAACAAGATCCACCCCAAAAATAGCTCGCTAAACGCAACTCACTCGCTCTCTCTCTCTCTCTCTCTCTCGGTCTCGCTGGCTCGCGCTCAGTTACTTGGCTGGCAAACGACTCAAGCTTGGCTGCTCATGCACTCAACTGGCTCTCACTCTCTCTTTCCCTCCTGCTCATGCTATCAGTGCGCGCGGGAGTGAGCTCGACGCTCGCTCGTATTGCCCGATTTTGGCTGTTGCGCCGCGCTCTCTCTCAGCGTCATTTCATTCCGGCTGGGTCTTAGTTGTAATTTTCTATTCAAAGAGTGCGCTTAGTGGTCGCTGCTGCGACGGCGTTTCAAATATATACAGTACCAAATACACACGACTCTCGACTGTTATACGTTCATTTTTTTTTTTTTTTTTCGTATTTCGTTGTTTTATTTGTCGGTCAACAACAACAGCGGAGCAGCAAGAGTCACTCTTCCTCTGCGACTTCTTCATTTTTGTTGCAGTGTGTGTGTGTGTGTGTGTGTGTGTGTGCGCGAGTGTGCGAGTGTGCGTGCGCGTGTATGCGAGAGCATCGACTCAAATACACTCGAGCGAATTTTTTTGAGATCAGTTCAGCGCACGGAGTAGCGGCGAGTTGAGCCTCCCACGAAACAGTTCGACGGCTCAGTACGGCTCGCCCGATGTGCATTCTCTCAAGCGTTATGTTGGACAAGTGATGTGTGAACGAGTGAACGAGCGCAGCAATCAAGCCCAATTATATATATATGCGTATATATAAACAATCAATCAATCCATCAATCAGTTAACATACTACAAAAAAAAAAAAAAAAACAACAAAACAAAACAAAACAAAATAACCAAAACTGCCATTAAACGAATCGCGTCAATCAGTCAATCAATCAATCAATCAGCGGACAAAGGTTTCACCAAACCAGTCAATCAGTCGATCAATCAATTGATCTAACGCAAACGGATAAATATCTCCTCCATCTGGCCCCACTCAACAGTTCAATCGTTCAGTCAGTCAATCGATAACGATAATCAAGTGCCAAAATGTTTGATGTATTTGGCTCCGTCAAGGGGCTGCTGAAAATCGATCAGGTGTGCATCGATAACAATGTGTTTCGCATGCACTACAAGGCGACGGTGATCATATTGATCGCCTTTTCGCTGCTCGTCACGTCTCGCCAATATATCGGAGATCCGATCGATTGCATCGTCGATGAGATACCACTCGGCGTGATGGACACCTATTGCTGGATCTATTCAACGTTCACGGTGCCCGAGCGTCTCACTGGTGTCGTTGGCCACGATGTCGCCTCGCCTGGCGTCGGCTCCCATGTCGATGGCGAGGACAAAGTCAGATACCACAAGTACTATCAGTGGGTCTGCTTTGTCCTCTTCTTCCAGGCGATCTTGTTCTACGTGCCGCGCTATCTCTGGAAGTCATGGGAGGGTGGCCGCCTCAAGATGCTGGTAATGGACCTCAACAGCCCCATTGTGAGCGATCAGAGTAAAAAGGATCACAAGAAGATATTGGTCGACTATTTCATTGGCAATCTGAATCGTCACAATTTCTATGCCTTCCGGTTCTTCGTCTGCGAAGCTCTCAACTTCGTCAACGTCATTGCGCAGATCTATTTCGTGGACTTCTTTCTGGACGGGGAGTTCAGCACGTACGGCAGCGATGTCCTCAAGTTCACCGAAATGGAGCCCGATGACCGCATCGATCCGATGGCCAAAGTCTTTCCGAAGGTCACCAAATGCACATTCCACAAATATGGTCCATCGGGCGGAGTGCAGAAGTTCGACGGACTCTGCGTGCTGCCGCTGAATATTGTGAATGAGAAGATCTATGTGTTCCTCTGGTTCTGGTTCATCATTCTGAGCATCTTGTCGGGCATCTCGTTGGTCTATCGTATTGCCGTCGTTATGGGACCCAAGTTGAGGCATCTTCTGTTGCGCGCTCGCTCCCGCCTGGCCGAGAGCGAGGAGGTGGAGAAGGTGGCCAACAGGTGCAACATCGGTGATTGGTTCTTGCTCTATCAGCTGGGCAAGAATATCGATCCGTTGATCTACAAGGAGGTGATCGCTGATCTATATCGTGAAATGGGCGGCGATGGTCAAAGTCCACAGAAGCAGCCTTTCGAGGCTTAAGCGTGAGCGCAAGAGGAACGAAGATGATGCGAGAGAGGGAGAGCGAAGCGAGAGATGGAGGGAGAGAGAAGGAGAGAGAGAGAGAGAGGGAGAGAGAGAGAGAGCGAGCGAGAGCGAGAGAGGGAGTCGAATTTGGAACAAGGAGTCGGAGTTGGAGCTGGAGTCAGTGACGGCAACTGGGCCACCCTGTGCTATCATTGGCACCGTGTCAGCAATTGTAAGTAAAACTATCAACTAATACATATATCAATATCCCCTTCATATCCAGCCCCCTCCCCTCGAAGACTGCCCAATGCACACTCACACACATCAAATTCGCCAAGTCCAATCAAAACACATACATCAACACTCAGCAGCTAAGAAACTGTAAACCATTACAGAAGGAGAGAGAAAGAGGGAGAGAGAGAGAGAGAGACAAAATTTCAGCAATCATTGTAAACGAGCAATCGCCCCCCTACTCCAAAATAAATCACTCTGCGTTTACATGCATAGAGTTGGCAGTTGATTTCTTATTGAATTCGCTGCTGCTTTATTGCTACAAATAAATTAATATATTTAATATATTTATTATAGTTTTAAAAATTATAATCAAATTGTCAACATAAACAAGCTTAGCTAACATACTGCACCGTCTTTAACAGCTTGCGAGTGAGCAGAAAATGTTAGCGTTACAGCTGGCTGTAAATAGCATAGCCACGCGCTTTTAAGAACAGCTCAAAACGCGCGCTCTGCCAACGGCAGAGAGAGAGAGAGAGAGAGAAAGAGGGAATGAGAGCGAGCAGAGCACACTCACGCACTGCTGGTCTTACGCGCTCATTTAAGCGTAACGCAAGCAGCCTCAAGCCAGCGCTTGCGCAAGCGAGATAAACGCACAGACAGCGACGCATGCGCAGCTAGGCAGCTAGAGCAGTGTATGCCCGTCTCGCTCGCGCCTCACAAACTACATTCCACAGCTCAAAGTGGTTCTACTTTTCTGTTGATGGTTTTCTCTTTTGCTTCTTGCAAACTGGTTTGACCAGCCAAAGGCGCTGGCATGGCTCCGTTGGGGGAGGGGGGCCCCCAATGAGGAGCTGCCGGCGCAAGTTCAGGGCAATTACGAGGGCGCATTTGCCAGCAAGACAAATGTTCTTCGGCTAAAAAAGAAATTCGTCTCCTAATTAAGAGACACTTTTTAAGAGATAACCGCATGTTGCCAGAGAGTGAGAGATGGAGATTTTGATTAGGAAGGGCGACTAGTTGACTACCCTGTAAAGTTATATGTAGACTATAGCTATTTTTGTGTATAACCCATCAAAACCATTTCTACCTCACATGATCTTAAGTATAAGAGCTGAGACAATTGTTCAATGCCCGGCTATAAATTTACATTAACGTCATGTCCAATAAAATCTAGACAAAAGCAACAATAATAACCCCATTGAACTGGGAAACTATTCGAGCTATTGTACTGAAATTTGGTATGTCTACTCGTGTAGACAAGTCTTGATAAATTACATAACGTTATGTCAGCAAAAAGAATTTCAGATCTGGCTATGCGATATGAACACATAAGCTGTAGGACAACTAGCGCTATGCTTGACCTTATACCAAATAGCATAGGGAAAAAGCAACCACTCAAACTATTCACTTGAAATTTTTCTAATCAGTTTACCATGTCATTTGTCTCACTCTTTCGTTGCCTGTTAGTTATTTGTTCTTTTTCTTTTTCGTTCCCTTTTTGTTTCCATTTTTCTTCGACTCGTTTTTATGTTGACTATGCGCCGTACATACAACGCCAATTAGAAGTTAGGCAACTATTGCCCTGCACCCCTTATCTTATCAGTGCCGCCCAGCACCAACCGCCGCCCCTGCCCTCTGGCCCACTCTCTTGAAGAGCTGTCAACCCGTTGATAAGACCGACACAAAAATGATGCTGATGGTTTATCACATTTTAAGTGATAAAGTGTTGCAATTAGCACACATTTACCCCATCGCACACGATCGCATTCACACACACATGGCCATGATGGTAATTTACAATTAATGCAAGCGAAAATTGTCAGCGAATTGTGCCAGACTAGCGGCTACCCTGTAGAGGGTTTACTTGGAAGAGTTTGGGTTAACAATTGATAAACTCTTTAATCATTTTGAATCAAAGAAAAAACTTACAAAATCCTTGGCTAATTCAGCTCTTATAGAGTCCGAGTTATTTTTGGCAAATGTATTGTTCATAAAATATATATATATACTCTGTATGATATATACCATAGATGTGGCTTAATATATGAACCGATAAGTGAAATGTCTGTTCCTCCCATCCCAGTCATATTACAGGGTATAAATCAAAAAACAAAATTGCTAATATCAATGGAAGCAGTTGCCCATCGACGTATACAAGACAAAGCATATCGGATATCTATTCATATATATATATAAGTATAGTTATTTACCAACTTAATGATCGGCACCTGATTTTTTATGAATGAAAATTTCCAACGTGAATTGGCAAATGGGCGGGAGGCGACCTTCAAAAGAATAAAAAAAAAAATCATTTGACACGCGAAACAAAAATGAGAATCGCATATAGAGGCTTAATAGATTGTTGTTATTAATTTTGTTGTTTGTTTGTCTGTAGCACTTGTTGTTGTTGCACGCACATTTGCGCGTCTTATTGCTCCGAAATGTTTAATATCTTTTGAATTTTTAATTGCGTTAATTACTTTCAATTAGCCAAAAGACGGCCGCGCATAGAGCCCAGATAATTGGCATTAATAATAGTGTCAGAGTTTAGCAGTCAAAATTGTATATATGTAACAACAGCAGCAAGTAGAAGCAGGCAGAAGCCGCCTCATACATTACGTGTGCACCGCTTATAAATTATTGCGCATGCGCCACCGGGACTGACCCCAAAAGAAAACAAGCAAAAACAATACAGAAAACTTTTTACTAAATTCTTAATTGTTCAGGTTTTACGTAAAATATAAAAATGAAGTGAAAAAAGTATATACAAAATTTTGAATTCATTTAACAATTAATTCATTTTAATTTTGATTTTTGTTTTGTTCGTTTTGAACTGAGCTCAATTAAATATAAATATATATATATATTTTCTTTTTTTTTCATAATTTATTACCTAACAGTTATGAACAACAAAACCCGATGTATATATCTGCTTATTATCAATAAAAATGAAGCAGACATAAAATCAATTCCGAAATTCAAGTTTCCATTCAAAATTTATTTATTGCTCTCAAATGCAACAAAAAATAAAAAAGATAAACAAATATTTATTGTTGGTCTTAGTTTTAAAAAAAAATTAAAAATTAATTAAATTTTTTGAGCGGGTTGCGTTTATATGCTATCTATCCTATTGTTGTCAAGACGGTTGGCGTGTCTGTCGATATGATCCATATGGTCTTTGGTTAGTCTATAAATTTCCTTATGGACCCAAGTTACCTCTTTTATACTTTTTAAACAATTTATATTTTTTTCATTCATTTATATATTTTCATATTTTCAATATTCACTAGACAACAAATTTTTGATGTTTGTATTTGCAAATACATTTTGCTTGTTATTATATTATAATATAAAAGAAACAAAAATTTGATAATTCAAATAAGAATATCAAATTTTTGTTTCTTCCATTTCAATTTCTGTGTCTCACTTGTGTATGTGTCTCTCTCCTCCCTCTCCCTGTGTCTGTCTCACATTCATTTCAGCTGAATTCATGATTTGCTCATCAACAAATTTACCCGTTAATGTTTATCATTCATTCAATTAATTTGTAATTTTCTCTCTTCCTCTTTTACAGTTACACGCAGCCAAAATGAAGGATGAACAATAAAAAGAGGGCGTGGCCTTTTAAGCTAATTACGAGCTAAACAAAGTAAATAATACAAACAAACAAACATCCACACCCATCCATACACATATCAACGAATTCCGCTTGTGTTTCACGTGTTTTCACGGATTCCAAAACATGTGAAAACCAATGCAAAAAAGAAGAAGAAGAAGAGGTTAAAGCAGAGAAGTCCATAATACCAACCAGAACCCAATCCCGATGCCAACGACAATCAGAAAATGTTCAAAATTAAAATAAACAAACTACAGACCGAACTATATAGCTATATGTATGTATATACATATATTTATATATATACGTATATAGAGCTATAGATTATATATACTATAAATTAACAGTTAAAAGACGCAGCATAAAAGACAGCAACACAACAAAGTGCAAGCATTTTTTTTTAACGCCAACTGGAAAGCGAGTTGAAGGAAATATTTTTTATAAAACATAAACTACATATATACACTACTATACACTATATATATATATATATATATATATATATATATATATATATATATATATATATATATATATATATATATAAATTGATCTACATATATATTTATATCTATATGATGCAAATGCCACATGCGATTAATATTTATGCTAAGAGTTGTGATCATTGATTAAGCAGTTTATAAAATTTATAAACAAATCTAAAATCTAAAAAAAAAAAAAAACAAAAATGAAAAAAAGAAATTGCAATAATAATAAGCACAACATCAACAACTATGAAAAACACATGCAACAATAATTATTAATATTACAAAATAATTATGAATATTATATATACATATACAAATATTTTATACAAAAAAAAAAAAACAATTTTAATAACAATTTTTCGCCCATATTCAAATCAACATAATTAATTATATATAAATAAAGATTTAATTTTTTTTTTTTATTAATTTTACACACATATTTTTTGTAGCAATTTTTCGCCAGCAATTTTTGTCATATAAATAAATTAATTTTTTTGTAGCATTTATTTTACTAGCTTTTAGAACATTTTAGTTTAGCGCAATTTTTTTTTTTAAATTGAAAAACTTGAAGAAAAAAAAAATGAAAATATAAAAAATACAAATAATATTTATACTAAAATTTTGTAAGCAGCAAAAATATTTTTAGTTATACGAAAGACTCAAAAGCAATATTAAAAAAACACAAAAAAAAAACAAGAAATAAAAAATACAAATGAAGAATTTTAATAACAATCAAAATAAAATATAAAATAAAGAAAATTTTAAAGCTGAAAATTGTATTGCAGCAATTTTTTGTTGCTTAATTTTTTTTCAAATATATATGTATATATATATATATATATATATATATATATATATATATATATAGCATGTGTGTGAAGAATGAACTATGTAAGTGCGCACATTTACAAGCCAGCTTGATATAGTATATATATTTTTATATAATTATCGATTTATCGACTTATCGAGTGTGTAAATGCGCCACAGGCCGTAATCTAAGTTTTATATATAAATAAAAGAGAAACAATTAAAAAAAAAAACAAAAAAAAACATTTTTTAATTTGTAAAAATAAATAAAAAATTTCGAAAATTTTTCAGTTAAAAATAATTTCTGAGTTAGCCCTGCCGAACAATGTTTCTGAGTACCAAAGCTGTAGTTACGTTTTTGTAAATTATAATCAACACTGGGCAGCAAGGCGGGGAAGTGCCATTTTTTCCGTAGCTATGGACTTAAGAAGTAATTGCATATAAAATTGTATGTCTGTAGCGCTTATAGGTTTCGAGTTATGCTGCAAAAAGTAAGAATGCTAAAACCATTTACCATATCAAGCGATCATATGTATATATATATATATATATATATATATATATATATTACCTTGGAAACAAACACACGACAGTATAGACTTGACTCCGAGCTCGTTGAAACCCTATAGATAATGTTTACACAAATTGTTAATGGCTAGGAAAAGTGAGAAACCTGAACTCTAAGGTGACCTCCGTTGAACCCAGCTGACAAACAAGTCATAAATCTAAACAGGCAGCAGATGAGATTGCGTTAAGACGAAGCTGAAATACCCTAGACTAAAAGACCGCCATAGATATCGGATAGATTTAGACGCCAACTTCATAGCATAGTTTCTAATCAGAGCGAACTCCTGCACTCAACTCTGGTCGGCCACAAAGGCGACTCTTTCATCTGAATTCCTTAAGACCCTCATAAAGGTAATGCATAATACTATCGTTAGATAGCATTATATAACACATATATGTTAGGAAACGAAAAATTGTTAAAGCAAATAACGCTTTTCACGAAACCCTGGAAAGCCTAAACAAATCTTTGCCTAAGCAACAGTACAGTAGACACTCGTTGCAGAGCACCAGCTGAGTGTAAGTAAATGAGTTCCCTATCTATTTTTTGGCGTCTCTCTCATATCAGCTCGCATTTTGCTCGCTATGTCGCGTAATCACCTTAGCGCTCTGGCCAGGTTTTCTTAACTTACATTTGATTCTCTGCGCTTACTTTAGAAAGTGTGGCAATATAACGAATTTGTACTCTGCCAGACTTATAGGTATTACAAATATTTTGATTATATTTATTTCATTACCAGATTCCCATTCAGGCTTGGCCTGAAAACGTTGGAGTTTTCTTTCTTACTTTGGCCGTAGAAAAAAAGTTTGAAGCGAGTATATACTGTATCGAGATAAGGTCTATTTGTGGGATTTGTAGCTATTTTCACTTGAAGCCTCAACGGCTGCCAACAAAGTGAATCGCGTCCGCTGCACACGCCAATACATCTGATCCAGCGATCCGGCATGCAAACACGTTTCTATTTTTTTTTTGCTTATTCTATTTTTTTTTTTCTGTTGGCTGAGTCAACGTTTTAATGGTTGGCTTTATCATGGTTCCAAAGTCTTTCCTAATCATGGCAATTGTGACTGATCGCCGGCATCCAGCAGCCAGCAGCCAGCAGTCGAAATCGGACCCCAAATTGGAGCTCGGATTGGATTACAATTGTCCCACAGACGGTCGCCAGGGCAACTCGTGCCATAATTCGATAATGATGTTATTTGTTTACTTCAAATTTCTCAGTTGCCCAGTGGCATGCCAATGAAACAGCTCTAGTCCCCGTTAAAGACTTGTTTGCTATATATACACTAGATATGTATAAGGCCATTTGATTCCAATTTTATTATTTCAATTTTGCATTTTGTTCTTTCGACTGTTCAGCTTATGAAGTGTGAACTAGTTCCATATTTTATTTGATTTTTTTTTTTTTTTTGTTTGTGATGCATTTTTTTCCAGAGATCTACTATTAATTCACTGTCCAGCAAGTGAATATAGATTTCGTATATATGGAATATATAGAATATAAAGATAAAGACGGCAACGAAAGAGCAGCTGAAATAAACTTAAAAAGTTATTTTTTTAATTGTCACAAAAATTTGAAAAAAATCTAAAAAATTCTGTGAGGGGCTAAAAATAGATAAAACAAAATTTAATAATGCACAATTTTTTTTAAAATTTATTATTTTGCTACATTTTTATCTAAAAAGTTAAGGCCAATGAATAAAAAATAATATATATATTTATATATATATATATATATATATATATATATATATATATATATATATATATATATATATATATATATATATATATATATATATATATATATATATATATATATATATATATATATATGTATATACATTTCTCAGGATCAGGATATGGGCACCTTTCACATTCACCGCAAATGCAGAATATTTCCTATATCTTTCCTATATCTTTATCAAAGGCTTAAAGGCTAATTCTTCTGGATCTGGGTTCTATATCATTTCAAGAAGTATTTTAAAAATTGTGTTGAAAAAGCTTACAAAAAAGTATAAACACGCTTATCAGGATAGCGCAGTTACCAAATTTTTCTTTAAGAAAAATCTTATTTGAGGAAAATAAATAATGATTTGACATTTGGAGGAAAAAGCAAAATTTATATATCTATATATTATATTAATAAATGTATAAATAATTTATGAAAAATTAGAATTTCCCGACTGCTGCTTGCACAAGGGACCGCCGCCCATACCGCCAGCTGCCCTGCTATTGTCCGTGCCCATACTCACTGACGAGTGCGGCGAGTGGGCGAGCTTGAGCTTACGATCAATGTAGGCCAGGATACCGCGACGGAAGGTTGAGTCCATTGCCAGGGAGCGCAGCGCCGGACATGCGTAGAAGCCATCTGGCGCAGTGTCTGCCGGAGTCACATGCAATCGTATTGCTTGGTGGGCGATTCGTATATTGACGTTCAGTTGTATATTCTGTTCTTAAGCCACGTTTAAAACATAAGCCCGATTTTCTAGTTGACGCAAGAAATTATTAAAAATTGTATACCTATAAAATCGTAATGTCATCAAAACTGACAGATTTCAAATGCCTACTTTGGTCGGAAATAAATTTCTCAAAACTCAATCGATTGGAAATATTGTGAAATATAATCGTGCCTCCCACTTAAGTGAAACTCTTGTGTTTATAGCTCTGAGAGCAATATATATATATATATATATATATATATATATATGTGAGAAGTGTGGCAATTGACAAGGCAACTTGATACCGTTTGCGCAGCAAGGTAGCTCCGAGCTAAACATGATAAAAGCCACAACATACAGTCTACACATCGGATATATATATATATATATATATATATATATATATATATATATATATATATATATATATATATATATGGCAGACGTCTTCGGGGGGCGTGCGTCTAAGCAAATTATCATATCAAATTGAATTAAACGCTGCAATTGTCCAGGCGTGCCCTCAATAAATAAATAAATAAATAAACATTACGGCACAAGAAAAGCGAAATTCCACGCCGTTACCTAACCTGGTCCCATTCACAGTTGAAAGCGGGCTGGGGGCGTGGGTGGGCAGTTTAGCTGGGGTCAACTGCAAGTCAGGCAGTCAGCTGCAATTGGAATGTGAGAAGCGCCCACGAGTTGGGCAATGCCATCTCAACCTTAAAGACAATTGCAATATAAATATACATAGATCTAATTGAATACCTGAGAGCTGACGCAATTCACTTTGAGTGTCGCTAAATGGTTAAGGATATGATGCAAAGACGAAGACGAGAAGAGTTACGAATGCTTCAGCTGACAAGCTGAAATGCAGTTTATGAAATTTTTTAACTGCAGCACAAAGTGTAACGTTTAAGAATATGCCGCAAAGAAGAAGAGCGAAAAAAATATGGAAATATGTTTGAAATTGAGATATTTTAAAATCAGAAACCGAAATCAAATTAAAGTAAGATTATAGACATATTTAAAGTACTTCTGCAAACTAGTAATTTGTTGCCAGTGAAACGTTTAGGACAGCAGCTAAGGTGAGAAGAAGAAAAAATAGAAAAGCGTTTGATGCTATGGAAGTGATATAAATGTTCGGAATTTAAGATTTAGTTGGAATACCTGTTGAATATGTAGTCTAAATTAGAGTGGAGCATAAACTATGCCAGTGAAACGTTTAGGAATACATCGCAAGAGAAATTAGCAAAAGAGATTTTGCATTAAGTGATTAATGCTTGATTTCTAGTCTAAATGGGAGTCAGTTGTAGAGATTGCCAGTGAAACGTTTAAGAAAGCAGCACAAAAGACAAACTGTAAAAAAGCTTTTGCTGTAAATGACGCCTTGAAGGGATGTGTAACGTATAGGGATAGCCAGGCATAAGCTTTGTCTGTGAAGCGTTCAAGAAGAGATAATATGTATATATAGATATATATATATATTGCTTAACATTTATAAAATAAATATATGCTAGACCTTTACTGCCAATGAAAGTCAATTGCAGCCTAAAACTAAACTTAATAGAACTCAAAACGCTCTCAACCAACACTCATATGCAACATCCTGAAATTTGTGCAACCCCATTTTGGGGAACCTATTATGAAACACTAAAAAGACAAAAAAAAAAAAAAAAAAAGAAACCGCAATTGAAATGGACAAGAGCTGGACTAAATGGGTTCACCCTACGGGAAACCGCAGCGACAGCTTTTGTTTGGATTTCACAGCAAATTCGCAGCAAAAAAAGACAATAAACAAAAAGAGAGAGAGAGAGAGAAAAAAAAACAATCACAATAAATCAGACAACGAATGACAAAAGCAAAAGACAAAAGCAAGGAAAAACGGACCACAAAAAAACCTTTTGATAGTTGACTTTTAAATAAATAAATAAATTGTTTCTAAATTTAAGCATAGAGCCCACACACACATACGCAGACAGAGAGAGAGAGAGGGAGAGTGAGAGAGGGGAAGAGGGATTGAGAACGATCTATTGGGTTATACAATTCGTGGCTGAGGTCGTCAATGATCCATGATAGTTCGCATACATTTAACAGCTTTGCCAATTTGTTTAGATTGAATTAAAATTACAATTTGGTTGACTTTTCGCGCGGCAATTTGTTTGATACAAATGAACCATTCCAAGGTCATTTGCAAAGTATTTGACAAAAAAAAAATAAAAATAATAAACAAATTCGATTGTCGAAACAATTCCAGCTTAAAGCTATCTTCAGATTTGTTTGTTTATCGAGCTGCGTTGGATTTTAATTGCATCAGAGTTTCTCATAAGCATTTCACTGGCTGCTGGCTGCTGGCTGCTGGTTGCTGGCTGGTGTCCTCTGCCACGTGCTGCACAGCATAGACTTACACCTACGAATCATGGATGACAAATGATGATTGGTGTTCCAAACTTTGCTTGTACTTGGCAGCTGTGGCGACCACATGCCCAAAGTCATAGAAGTGTACATTTCTTTGCTTTATCATGATTATATCTTGTGTATACCGTTGTATTATTTTTTAACACTGAACATTTCTGGATTTCGTTTTTTTTTTCGTATAATTTATTAAAATATACATATATTTTTGTTTAATAATAAACTCATGTTAAAGCATTGCCTTTAAAAAATAAAAATTCAAAATAAATAAATAAAAGAAACATCCCTCGACATCAGCAGCGACGGGTTTAGAACCCAGAACTTTTACGCGACGTGCATCGCCTCTACACACAGCGCCATTCCACTCACAACAACAACAACAGCGAGTTTGTGTGTGCTTGTGTGTATGGGTGTTTATGTTAAGGAAAACGTTTATCGATGCTATCTTATGTAAACTATCGCATATCTGCTAATTTGTAACGGAATTTAATTCAAATTTTTTGGTGAAACTTTGATGTATAACCTACATAACACTTGTGTAAACATATTGTATATAAAGCTAACAGATAAATTTTAAGGTTTGGAACTGTTTTTTCACTTTCTCCTTTCATTTTAATTGTTTTTTAAGCCATCAGGATATACGATACTCAGCATCGATACATTCTACAATGCAACTTTCGACATCTGCTAAAGTTAACAGTTGCCCAAATGTTGATAACATATTCTGTAAAACAGCTGCAAAAAGTTTTCTTGGTAAATTAAAAATTCAATCAAAATCAGTCAGCAGCAAAGGCTCATTGGGCCTACATCGCTCTGACTCTTCACTCTCTTGAGTGAATTTTCGGCAGAAATTTATTTTTCGTCGAATATTCTTCACTTTTTATATAAAAAGTGATGCATTTTTTGGGCTTTTTATATATTTGAAAAGCTTTGGCTTGAACTGTCTTTGGCATACAAAGAAATACCAACAAATCGTTGGATGTTCAAGAGAGATGTAAAGAAAATAATTTTCTTCATCTCTGGTGAATGAATTATTTGGCAAAAATATTTTATTTTATTTTTTTACTTTGCCAAATATTCTTCACCCTTAGAGACTTATTGTCTCGCTGGCAGAGTATCTCGTCAAAGACGGACTCTGACCAATATTTTTTTTCATTTTTTTTTGTCGTGTTTAATTTGACATGTCTTTGACATGTACAGTAATTGCCGACATATACAGTTCGATATACGATACTCTATATCGATACTCCGTATCGACATTCTGGGATATGTGAAGCATGGCAATGCCGATGCTAAAAGTTTACCTGCTAATCTCAAAAGTCGACCGGAGTCAGTCAGCAGCGGGAGCTCGCTGAGGCTAGACCTCTCTGACTGTTCGCTCTCTAGAGTGAATTTTCGGCAGAAATTTATTTTTTGCCGAATATTTATCACTTTTATATAAAAGTGATGAACTATTTTGTGTTTCACATAATTGGAACACTTTGGCTTGAACTGTCTTTGACGTATATGCCAACTTATAGTTGGATGTTCAAGAGGAGATGTGAAAAATTATATTTTACATCTCTTGTGGATGAAGATCAAAAAGTGTCTTTGTTTTGTTGGGAATTAATTCCCGCAGACATCATCCACATCATCGGGATATTTTATTCTCGTAAAAAAATAGTATTCCCTTTTAACCTGATTATTTGAATTCGTTTTACTTTCAAAAAGTGTAACGAGTATCCGCTGCTTGCGCTAGTTTGATGTGTCAAAGTTCTTGACGAAATGTGGAATTTGAGAAGTTTTTTGATATGAAACCAACCAGCTCCGTTTTTGGTTGGCCACAAGTTTTTCAAGTATGGGTCCCGGCACTCCTCATTCATGGGTATTCTCCCATGGTTGCTCTAACGCGCAACATTTTGTGGACTGTATATTTTTTTTGAATATGTATGTCACAGCTGCTCCTTGAATGGACCTCCCGTATCTCCTTATTGGTAGTATTACGGAGCTGTAAAGCGTCCACGTTGCTGTGTGAGGAATGTTTTGAGTTTGATCAGCGCTTACCACGTACCATTGTGAGCAGCTCCCGTCCCTTTGTGAATCTCATTTTGTATTTACTTGGGAGATTCCAATGTTTTATTGGCGGTGGCTAGCTAGCTAGCGGACTCTGTGTCCCGATCAAATTTCATGGGAGGAATACCCAAGAATGTGGAGAGCATGGATGTATTGCTGTAGGAGAATTTTTCTAACATTTTTTCATTTTCTTTAAAACAAATAATCCGTTTCGGTTTTCATATGAAACCATTACGAATATTTTCAATCGTTGAAACAACGATGGACAGGAGGATAATTATTGTGATGGCGATAATTATGATGGTATTAATGATAATTGTCATTTTTGAAGTTTTGCATTTTGTATTCATTGACAACACCGGGAGTACAGTCCTCGATGACAAATATGACTTTGATGATGTGTGGCATGGGTCAGTAATATATGTATACACTGCTGTTCAGCATGTGCTGCCACGAGGACTGACCCGGTTATTGCATCCCGCCTGCTTCAAGAAAAACTTGGGTCTGCTGAAGCATGGCAAAAATTGGAGGATGTAATGGATGTATAGTAGTCGGTGCTAGTCACCTTCTAGCTAGCAGACCCGGAAGCTGTGTTTTACAGTTTCATTTAATAGGGTAGTGCACCCGGTCCGACGGCAGCTAGGCAAATGCACTGAATCGTCGTGTCGCGTTCGCAGCTAAGCCTTAAAAATGTATATATATTTTATATATATTTTACATTTTTTTTATGTAAGGCAATACGGCTATACTTAATGTACGAAGCCATGCGATGCGGCACTAGGGAATATACGCTTAATCCTGTACTAAGTCGTACCAAAAATATATAAATACATATATTTATTATATACTTTATATATTTTTGTATTCCCTTGACGAAGTTGTATGAATGTATATATATTCTACAAGCTTTATTTATTTATTATTTGAGGTAGTCACGTGTGCAAATATTTATTATCGCAGTCATATGTAATGTCAATGCTGCCATGTCGCATGTCGCATGTCGCATGTCGGATGTAAGGCGACCTATTTAATACAATTTAATCGGGGCCAAATCCCATTATTGTAAATCCCATTTTCTTTGTCTTGGTTATCATAACGCAGAGCTTCTAGATTTATATCTAGATATATTTATATGCAATAATCGAAGAATGGTTGCAGTGGGTTATTTCACCTGTGCAATTTTTCAGAGCATGAAGTTTAACTGGGCCCTCAATATGGCAGAGTTCCTTTCGGTCGGCTTGCAAGTATTTTCTTCGCTGCCAGAAGGCCACAGTCGGACCTGGATCGGGTCGAAGTGAATTCATTCTGAATTCTTGCTCATTTTTGAACGGGGCGTATTTAAAAAAAAAAAAAATTTATTTATAATTTTTTTCCATATCGAATTGATGGTTTTTTTCAATGGGTCACACTTCGAGTGCCTTTGCTCTATCGGCCTTAAATGTATGCATATATTTCCATATCGCTATTATATTTTTGTCGCATAGTCTGCATGGGTATTTAATGCTCGACTTGGGTCCAAAGACACTACCCATCTATTTTGTCTAGCAATATTCATTTATTGATCGTCTTTCGACGTCGATGTCGACTTTGCAAATCCTCCGCAAAGTCAATTTTGTGCATTTGGCCACAGCCGGTGTGTGGTGTGCCTGTGTCCGTCTGATGTGTTGGACAGACTTTGAGACTTTGTTCCCGTAATTCGTGGACAATGAACAAATATTCTAACACTGACGATGGGATGGGGCGAGTATTTAACTCCCACAATGAGCACCCACATTTCACTTGCCAGTCAAATTCCCACTCACGGGCGGCCTCTTTAATACAAAGGCCCCTCACTGTACAGTGAGCTTGTGCATTTATCAAAGCACGCTTTGAATGTGTTCTACTAACACATTTTGCGGCTATAAACAAAGGCATACGGCATACGGCATGCGGCATGCGGCATATAGTATATATATGGCCGATATAATATGTGCATATCTGCCCGGCGTCAATCTATGTCGTCTACGAATTTAACTTCTTGCGGAAGTTTCAATCGTTTTTAATGGGCTGCACTCTGAATGAAATAAAGAGTGTAAATGCTGTGGCGACTGCTGTGCTTTGTGTTGCTACGTATATCGTATATCTCATATCGTATATCGCATATCGTATATTTATATTTATATATTTATGTATGTATATAGCACATGTCTGTACAGCATGTTTACCCTATGGCATTTTTTTTTAGATGCCCATATATCTATGGCGTATGTCTAAATATCGTATATCGTATATGTTTATGCCGTATGCCCAAATATCGTATGTATGTACGTATGGCACTTATCTCTGAGATTGTCATATATCTCTACTTGCATTTTATGGCTTATACCGTATTCCGGTGTACATTTATTTGTATATCCGTAATTCGTATTTTGATATACCGTATCTGCATCCATTTGCCGATGTATTATTATTATTATTACTGTTATCATAAATAAGTTCCCAAAACTCTGTCCAATATAGTTATTAGCTTCTATTTGCCATTCTTTCCAATGGGCATAGGCATGGGCTTTACGCAATGCAGTATGACTCTCGGACAGTAGTTCAGAGTAGCAATCGGTATCGCTGTCGAAGTCGAAGTAGGAGTAGCAGTTGGAGTTGGAGTTGGAGTTGGAGTTGGGAGTGAAGTATTTTAAACTTCAATTTTTTTCAATTTTTTAAATGCGCGAACTTAGTCGAGCGCTGAACCATTATTATGACTTATATCTTTTGACTGAGAAGCAATACGCGACAGATAGAAACCCTTGCGCCGGGACGCCGGGTCGCCGGGTCACTGTGATCGTCGTCTTTTATTCATACTTTCAATTTCATCATTTCAATTCAGAGCCGAAAAGCAAGGGTATTTATATATAATGTGAATATATTTTACCAAAAGCTGAATTTAGCTTTGCCTCTCGCTTTATATAAGAGTTCATATATCAAATTTCGGAACGCGCTCCGTCTCATTTTATGTATATAGCATATATATATATATATTTGCTGCTCGCCAGTATGAGTTCCCATACCCAACAATGCTTTTAGTTGTACAGGGTATGGAAAGCACAGCAAACGAGTCGTCTCGACGCTGCAATTTATTGCTGCCCTCCCTCATATATATATATATATATATTTTGATGTGTGTGTGCCTGTTTTGGGGCACAATCAGCGTTTCTAATTAGACGACCAGACGGTGATTAGACTTTGGATTTTGAATTTTGGATTTGGCCTATGGACGGAGTCAAGTTTCAGCTGCAGCTTGGAATTGGTCGGCTTTGGTTTTGGCTTTCAACCTGCCAAGCGACTGACGATCGCAGTTTGTTTGCCTCGTGTCTGCTTAGCTTTCGAAACGCGACACCAACAATGACAGCGATATATAGCAACAATTTACAGCTCAAACATTTGCACAGCGCAACGAAACAAGTTGCATCAAATGAATATTGAGCACGTTGCGCACACAGAGAGCTAACTGACAGACAAGCGCAAACAAACAAACAACCAACATGATGTTGTTGCTAATGACAAAGTCATGTTGGCGATTGGTTTATTGATTCTGAATGCTCTACGGACGCGCTCAGTTGCAGCTAGACGAGAATATCGTAAGCTTTGGTCCAAGGCCTGATGAGCTGCTAGTTTGGAATGGGTCTGATACGTATTCGTATTCTCATTGCCCATTATCTATCTGTGTTCGTTATCACTGGGCCGTATTGATGTGATGTAATATGCACTATTTATTATCGTTTTTCTTACTATTGTTCATTAGTCGTCATGATTGTGCATTATCATTGGTCACAGCTCCTTGTTACTCATTGCTCCTTATTAACATTGTTCAGTCAATGTTCATTGCGCATTGCTCCTTATTAACATTGTTCAGTCAATGTTTATTATGCAATCTCTATTTTCATTATCATATTAACCAATTGTCGTTTTTATTTTCATTAATTTTTTTGTCCCGTTTGTCCCGTTCCATTTCAGCAAACGTTAGCATATTCAAGTCTTCTACGACTAAATTTGCAGTTTTATTTCTAATATGCAGGTGTGTACATATTCAGTTCGATTGCGGGAGCTGTATGTAGGGGCAATGAGGCGTGGCATTTGGCAGTGGCAGTGGGTGGTTGTGGTGGTGCTGCTGCTGCATACACATGCATTTAGTCACTTAGCGCTCGGCCAAGTGCTTAGAGTTCAGTTTGCCCTCCGTATTGCTCAACTGGAGCAACTGGAGCCCCCTGGGTGGGGTCTCAACTTGGGTTGGGCCGAACTGAACTGGACTCGGCTGGATGGGAGTATGCGTGTGTGTGCTTATGCCAGTGTTGCTGTGTTGCTGTGTTTGTGGCTCGGCAAGCGCTAACGAGCTAACTAACCAAAGTGATTTATGCAATCTGATTTGGCTGACAGCGGAACACTGCCTACAAAAAGTTTGTGGACAGAGCGTGGACAGCGTGGACTGGAGTGAATAAGTTGAATGGTGTCAAAATATCTTAAGTGTTTTATTCAATTCAATTCAATTCGAGCCCAGTCGAGCGAGAGAAGTGGATTTGTTTGGGTGAGTGCGCCTTTCTATGCAAATCTCATAAATATTACATTTTTCCTCACATTTTTCATTTATTTTTCATTTACATTATGACTGTTCAATATTATTATTTAGTCGACTTTATTGAAATTGTTCATCGCCATTCGTAACGAACATTGCTCACTGGCGTTAGTCATAGTCATCATTGCTCCTCGCCATTGTTCATAGTCATCATTGCTCATTGCTATTATTCATAGTCATCATTGCTCATTGCCATTCTTTCGTTCGAAATTCTTGATTCCAATTGGAACTTCGAGACCTTTTTTAGGCACACTTAGTACACATTGGACCCTATCGATTGCGCACAATGAATACAAACCGTATTCATTAGGGTCCTATTGCTGTTGCCTTCGAACGAGTGTCTACTGTACAATTCATATTGGCAATTCATTTTTTGAGCAATGTTTGAGCAATGAAGATGGGGAATTCCGAGCTGGAAGTTTTAATTCTTTAATTCTCTCCCTCTCCCACTCATGACTATTGACTATGAATATGTCACGAAGTGAGCTTTGATAGGATTTTTGAACGGGCGAATGCACTCTCGATTCGAGCGAGCAGTAGAACGAAAGACTTATGCAACAAACTTGGCCCTTCATTAGGCGGTCAGCTAATGAGCCCCGTTTGGGGCAGGGCCATGGGTAGGGGGCTCAACGCTTAGTCACCAGACTGCCTGCCCTAGAGCTTGGCCACAGCATGTGGCATGCCACATGCCGCTTTCTGACCAAAACCAAAATCGTTTCCCACGCTCGCAATTTCGGCCAAGTTAAGCGAACTATATGCCAGTGTGTGTGTGTGTCGGCTGGATGTGTATAACATGTCTAGCTGGGGGCATGGTCAGAGGCGTAAGCTGCGCGCTGGTGGCGCTTATTGGCTACTGTTGCACGCCCCGGCTAGATCCAGAGCCAAAAGAGCGCTGAGACCCGGCTGAAACGCTGCCAGAACCGGTTGCCACAGACAACGCAAAAATGCAAGGGTATATAGTGTATATAGGGTATATAGGATACATATATATGTATGCTAGCAATGTCTCTATATATATATGCGTTATGTATATGTGAACGCTTGAAAGGGCCAAGGCATGATAAGGGAACAAGACTTGGTTGGTGGAATGCGAGTAGATACCCTGTAGTTTGCATTAAACAATTAGTATTAAAAAAAAAAAAAAAAAATATATATATATATATATATATATATATATATATATATATAAAATTAAACAAATATTTGAAAAAAATAAAATATAAATTTAAAATATCTAAAAAAAAAAAATTTTAAAAAAATTAAAAAAAAATTAAAAAAAAAATATTTAAAAAAAATTAAAAATATTAAAAAAAAAATATTAAAAAAAAATTAAAAATATTAAAAAAAAAATATTTAAAAAAAATTTAAAAAATTAAATATATAAAAAAATGTAAAAATATATTTAAAAAAAAGTAGGCAGACTTAGGCATAAATCATACATATTGTATAACCGACATAACAACCTCCAACACATACTCCTGCTTGGTCTGATGTCTAGGGTATTAGAAATCAAGTTTTGCATTTTCATTTAAATTTATTGGTTTTGGCTTTGAGAGGTTTGTTGCCAGGCAGCAGCCACAGAGTCGCAAAAGCAACTTGCAACTTGTTTGCCAACATTCAACAGCGAGTTTTAAATATGGCGACGCACACACACACACACACACACACACACACACACACACACACACCAGTTGAAGTTTGCATAAAACATTTTTCAGTTGCACTCGCTTTGACATATACAAAGCGAAAAAGCAGCTAAACTAACGAACTAACCAACTAGCAGATACCCTGTAATCTTAGATTAAAATCTAAAATTGATTAGGAATTAAAGCTAAACATTTGTATAGGACAGATAGTACACAAGGTAGTCAGATGTAAGAAAAAAGAAGAACACGAATTAGGATGAATACACGAGTTTCTTCTATTCTTTATCTCTTTTTATGTAGGCAAATAGCATAGACAAAACATAGGTGTAATAGAGTAATAGCTAAACACAATTGTGAACAGAATATGTGAAACGTTTCACACTTAATTAAAGCTGAGTAGAGGGGCGTGCGGGCTGGGCGTGGCGTGGCGGTGGCTGGCAGCTACATGCGCACCTGGAATTTGCCCGCTTTGGTTAAATATTTGACGCCCTTAAAGGGCTTGTACTTCTCGCCGTACATATCCAGTCGATTCACCTTCAAACCGGATACAGCAAGCTGCGAGATCTGGAATTGCACATTGATGGAGGGATTGGCATCGATGTTCGGAGTGCCAGGCGTTAATGAGACCTGCAAGCGATCACAAAATATGTAAGTATATAATATATATACATAATATATATTAGTTTATCCTGTAAGCTCTTACCGATCCTCGTATATTTGGCAGCTTGGACACGTCGATGCGTCCGACATCCCAGGAAAGCGTTTTGCTCACCGAGTCGAACGTGTATTTGCCCTGGTTTGGCGTCAGCAGGCAGTTGAGCACACACCTGGGCATCGTTAGCTCCAGCTTCACCTTGTCCACGGTGCGCCCGAGCGTGTTGCGTGGCCCAATCGTCAAGTCCAGGCGTCCCTGCTCGCCCGTCTTAATGGAGAAATTGTGCCGTATGTAGATGGGTATAGCCACAACCGACTGGGAGCTGATGTGATAGGACATTAGCCGGAAGTTGCCATCGGGCGGTATGAAGGAGAGCAAGCGTTCGGCCTCCCAGCGCTTGAAGCGCACGCACGGATGAAACGAGACATCGTCGAAGAGACGCGGGTTCATAAAGGAGAGCGTCAGGTCCGGCATGCCCGACAGCTTGATGCAGCAGTCGATCTGCAAGGAATGGAATTATACAGTTTCGTACACATACACCATGCTGTACTCGTCTACGCACGTGTCCCTGTATCTCCGAGAAGACCGTGGAGCCGGACTTGTCTATGATAGCATCCACCTCCTCGATGACATCGAAGTAGGCCTCGTTGTTGGTGTACCGCACGCCGCTGCGACGCCAGGGTATGGCCGACAACTGACCCGAGGGCAGAACAGTGCTAACGCTGCAACCACAAAAGGAATTTATTAAGCATCCCTGGCAAAGAATTGGCCTGAACAGCTCGACGTACTTGCTCTTGCCGGTGACTGTATTTGCAATGGTTCTCAATATGTTCGGTGGCTTAATCAGCTCCTTGAGGATGTTGCTCTCGGTGGCCAGCGGGAAGCCATTGTCAAGCATCTCGTCGAGCAGCTCATAGACGACCACATAGTTATCCTTGATCACCGACTCGGAGCAGTCATTGAAGTAATCCTGAAAGGTGTCCACCACGCGATGCAGGAATTCGATGACAAACAGAGGCGGCACCTCCTGCTTGCAGGCAGCTACCAACGAGATGTTATCCCTTTGGACAGTGATCAGATAATAATGGGGCGTGGCAATAACAGGCGGCACATCCTGCAACAGGAGCAATGAGCGTGATTCACGTGGAAAGAATGATTGATTTGTGGGAGGCCAACTTACGTAGGGAGCTGCACGCTGAGCATCGAGAAAGTATTCGCAAACAGAGCGAGAGACAACGGAACGCCAGTGCTTCTCCAAAAAGACTTCGCTGTGGGTGAAACGAAAATTAAAATATTTTCTCGCCTCTTTTTGTTAACATATGTTGACGCGTTTACCCGCTGTTGTTGACGATGAACAGGCTGTGTATCATTTTGTGTTGTTCTTCTCGGTGAACAATTTCGGCATGTGGTTGAAAACAAATGTTTGGCTTTTTGTAAAAAAAAAAAAACTCAAAAAATTGTTTACGTGTTGAGTAAATATAGAAATACTAAACAAACGTAGATTACAACGTAAGGCTAACAGTGCACGTAAGCAACAGCAAATAACGCCGCAATGCGAAACAGATGGTGAGCGTACAGTAACAGAGCACTCCAAGATATGATATGTAAGCTTCAAAAATAAATAAACTTTTTTGTAAAAATAATTTTCAACTAAGCATTGATTATTTATGCATTGATAGAATTGTCTATATATAATTTTTGTTTTGTTTTTTTTTTTTTTATGTATAGAAGTGGCATACCCTTCGTGAGCACATAACAGAGCTACTTAACGCAAAAAAGAGCTAACAGCACGTAACAGCTGATCGAGATGCGGCGGCCCAAAGCAAGCAGCTGTTCAGATATATAAACGCTGTGGCAGTTGTAAATAGTTAGCCAGCCAGTGGAAATATACTTTATTTTGAATAAACATCGCAATTAAACTAGTAGTGGCAGTTGGTAAGCCGCATGCCGTGCATATTATATAAATTACATTTTACATTTAATTACAACACACAGTTTTTAAAGAGTTGAGCGAGACCATTGGACCGGCCCGCTTATATAATCAAAAAGCCGGATGAGTCTTTATAGCAGATCCGTGCGACGTCTGCTCGACAATTGGCCCGGTAAGCGACGCTTTGGCATCTACCGCTTTCTGCCCATATTCTTTGTGCTGGGCGCGGCACTGGAGTTCTCCATGATCAACTGGACCGTGGGCGAGACGAATTTCTGTAAATACCAAAAATCCATTCAAATGTAAAGAGTTTCCCAACTAAACTCTTTGCGTATTGCAGATCGCACATTCAAGCGCAGGCAGGCTAAAAACTATTTGGAGGATCAACAGCAGCAGCAGCAGCAGCGTCCACTGCAGGAATCGACCTAATCATGCCCGCCGGAGTATCGTGGGGCCAATACATGAAGTTCTTGGGCAGCGCCATGCTGGCTATGATGGCCGGCTCCCAGGCAGTGCATCTTTACTTTAAGCCCCTCGACGACCTGCCCGTCTACATAGAGAAGGAGCGACAACAACAGCAGGAGCACGCCCAAGCCAAAAGTTAGCGTTAAGTTAAATCTATTTCTTGTATTCGGATAAACGATTAAAGAAAGAGAAATTGTGTGGGTTCTTCCTCACTTGGATTTCTCGTGAACCCTGCCGTGGTTCTTGAGGCACGTCTGCTGCCTGAATGCCTGTCCGCAGGTGGAGCACACGTAGGGCTTCTCGCCGGTGTGAATGTATTCGTGGTGTCGCTGCGTCTTCCTCGAGGCGAAGGATTCGTCGCAGAATCGGCAGCCGAAGGGTTTCAGCTTGAGGTGCACGGCTCGAATGTGGGCTTCCAGCTCGAATTTGCGGGCAAAGAGCCGGCCGCAATGCTCGCACGGCAGCTTCTCCGAGCTGTGCATCAGCATGTGCTGGACGAGCATAAAGCGCTTGGCCAGACGTCGGCCGCACACCTGGCATTCGTGCATGGGCGTCGCCTGCTCCTTGGAGCTGTCCGCATTGCCGCTGCTTCCATGCTGCTGCAGCGTATGGTATTTCAATGTGTAGCGGGAGTGGAAGTGTTTCTGGCAGAGATCACAGTAGTGCTGTTCGCTGGCTAGCGCATTGGCTGCCGCCTCATCCTCAGTGGGATGCTTGGTGCGTCGATGATACTTCAGGTTCGCCGTCTGATTGAACGTGGCCCCGCATTGCTCACAGACGTACTTGCGCACTGCCGCCGCAGAGGCGTCGGAATGCTTCAGGCGCTTGTGCTTCTGCATGGCTATGCAGCTGATGTAGACGCGCTCGCAGCCGGGATGGTCACAGCGATAGGAGCGCTCCTGGGGACTGTGAATCTCCTTGATGTGCGTGTAGAGGCCACCCATAAAGCTGTACGCCTTGTCGCACCGGTCGCACTGGAACGGCCGTTTGCTGCCCTCGTGCACCTTGCGAATGTGCGCGTCCAGGGTGAGATTGTGGGCGAAGCTGTGACCGCATTGCCCGCACTTGAAGCTATTTTTAACGCCCTTGCTGCGACGCTTTGGGCCGGGCTTCTGTTGCTCCTCTGGCTCCTCTTTGGGTAGCTCGTCTATGGGATCTGCTTGGTTATCCCCCTGGCTTGTGCTCTCGAGCAGTTGGTCCTGCTCCTGCTCTTGCCCCCGCTCCTGCTGCTGCAGCTGCAGCTGTAGCTGCTGCTCTTCAGCTAGAGGCTGTTCGTAGACGATCTCAAAGGCCGCATTGTGCCGCTCCTCGAGCATTTCCTTCTGCATCCGCTCTACTAGGGACAGCAGATCCTGTCGGCAGGCATTCGCCTGCTGCTGGAACAGGCAAAAGTTGAGTAGCTGCTGGTGGCAGCTTCGGCACAGCTGCTTGGGCAGGCATTCAATGTTCAGCTCATCTGCCTGCCACTCCAGATGCTGCACCAGCGAATGGCGCAAATCCGCGTCGATAGGCTGAGCTGCCGGCAGCTGTTCCTGGTCGAAATCAAGTCGGTGCAGGCAGGTCAGGCAATTGTTATTGGTCAGCAAGGTGTGCATGGCCACTGCAAAACGTTAGGTGAGCGAGGCAAACAGACCGAAAGTCAAGACTATGTGGGATGACTGATGGTAAACAAAAAAAGTCTGTTCAACAGTGGGGCAACAGTGGCGCAACGGTTTGGCAATGTTAATTCTTAAATGGCGTTGCCACCTGCAGCTTGCACTGCTTACTATTTACAGCGGCCATGTTTATGTGGTATGGCTATTTGAGTTAACAGCTAACGACATTTTGAGTTGCTTACGCGCTGCCATTTAGGTAGTATTATTATTATTATTAATTTTTAATCGAATTAGCTGAAATTCAATCTGGCAGCTTAAATTTAGCTTGCATTGCTTAAAAACTTGGAGGAATCTGCCAAGGTAAAGCAAGATTCCATCATTACTAACATTTATTGAAAAACAACGGCCCATAAGTTTCACAGTTTCAGTCACATCGCATTTAACAGAGCCGCATAAACGCTTTAACAGCGCCAGTGCTGCCATATGGCTCGCCATTTTCCTTGTACTTTTGCACTGTCTGCCATCTGTAAGCGTGTTGTTGTTGTTTGTGCCTGTGTTCTTGTGCGTGTGTGTGTGTGCGTGTGCGTGTGCTTGTGCTTGGAGTTAGCGCGCCAAGTCAATTGGGCGTCCCATTGCTGCCAGTTGCATGCTGGCGTTCAACAGCGGCGCACGCGATGAACCAACTAGCAGAGCAGGCAGAGCCATTGGCCAAGTAAACAGTTATTTTGGCGCGCATTTCAATTCGTTTGTGCTATTGTTGCTAATTGCGGAGCGCATTTGAAAAATTCATGCCACTGCGATAAGACTTTCAATTAATTGTGTGGAAACATTGTAATTTTTGTTGTCAATTTTGTTTACGTGACTCTGTGTGTGTGTGTGTGTGTGTGTCTGGGTGTGTCTGGGTACCTGTGTGATTTACTTGAAACTTTGAGCAACACAATATGTAAATCCTTATCCAATGGCATCGATCAGTATCAGCAGCAGGCCCAAATACCGTTACCGAACCGTTGCCGGCTCGCAACTCAGTTGGCTGCACTGGCTACTGCGGCTGGGCCTGTTTGCCCACGGTAAGTCGAAAACACGGCGTATGCTTGATTTTGTTGTTGTTATTTATTGTTTGACAGCAACAGCTGCCCGACTCGCCTGCCACTTATGGCGGGTACTTAAAATAATATTAAAATAAATTCCGGTTGCTCCCCAATTCTCCGTCCGTTTCCCCACTTGCATTAATGTGCAAAAATAAGGCGAGACGAAATAATAAGGAAAAGGCTATTAATATGCAAAATTTCACAGCCAAAGATATTTGCACATAAAAATATTCACATGTTTACACATATGTATGTGCACGTGTATGTGGATGTGTATGTGCGTGTATTTATGCATGCGAGTAACGGTAGCATAAGCATATGTATGTGCAGCGGGCCCATGGGCTCCCGCCGAGCAGTGCACGCGGCGCAAAAAGAACTAATTAGAACCAACTGCGCCATACTCTGTTTGCAGCCTAAGACTGGGAATCCTATTGTGGAAGAAAAATACCTAAATTAGATTTAAATTTATTGGAATTTGTATTTATTTATTTAATTTATATATACATATATGTATATATACATAATATATACAATATTATTATTATTATATATATATATATATATATATATATATATATATATATATATATATATATTTTATTTTATTATTTATTTTAATTTATTTAATTTTTTAAATTTATTTTATTCATTTATTAATTAATTCATATATTTTAACTATTTCCTTATTTATTTCTCCTTCAATAAAAGTCAATATATTTCTTTGTTTTTTTCTGCATTTATTATTTATATTAAAATTTTTTAAATAGTCTAAAATTTTGGGTATAATCTACACATTCCTACACAGACATCACTACTCACAGCTGAAGATGCTTAACGCTTGTGCTGTGGTAAGAAATTCTATCTTTAAAACTAAAATATGATAAGTCCCATAGTGAAATCACAATAAATAAAATATAGTCAAAGAGCAAGCAGATTTGACTTTGTTATATTATATTAGGCTGAGCTGTATAGAGTCGTAAATATAATATAACATAATTAATAATATAATATTTACAAACTAAATTAAGAAAGCAATTGCCTATGTAGATGCTTAAAAAAACCCTTAAGCAAATATGCCCCACTCAAGCATTGCAAACAGAGCATCAGAGCACAAAGCAGAAACAATAATACCAACAACAACAACAGAAAAGAGCAACAAAAGAGCAAAGGCGATCAGAAAAAGAACAAGAAAGAATAAAAGTACATATAAAGATAATCTGTGGAAAAGTGTGAAGAAACTTTGCTCGCTGCTGCTGCTGTTGCTGCTGCTGCTGGTGCTGCAGATGCTCAGCTATTGTAAAGCACTTGAACACCTCCCACAACACAAGCTGGCAGCTTCCCTCTCGGACCACTGCTGCTGGTCAGTTTGTGCAAGTATTTTTTCAGGGATTTAGCATCGAGTCTAGTTTGGGGCATAAGCTGACTTTTGATTGACCATTGGCTCTGGCGTCTTGGAGCTGATGATTATGACATCAAATGACTTTCGATTCTCTCCTGCAATTACATTCAACTTTTGCATAGTTGAGCATAGTTGGAACTTTATAAGTTTTTCACCACTTTGCTTGGTAGTTAGTTTTCGTGGACGGAATTGAAAAGTATGTGAGGCGTGGGAAAGGTTGGTGGAAAGTTCTCTAGTGATATTTGTGGAGGGAAAATATTCAAAAAAGAGATAGAGTTGATAGGAAAAAGGGAGAGAGGGAAGAGAGAGAGATAGGGGAAAGGAGGGGGAGAGAGATGAAAGGGGAAAGGAGAAGGAGAAGGAGAAGGAGAGAGAGAGAAATAGAAGTGGAAAGCAGCGAGGGGGAGAGAAAACATCAGAGAGAAAGAGAGAAAGGAAGGAAGATGAATAGAGGGAGGAGGTAGGAAGGGAAAGGAGAGAGGAAGAGTAAGGGAAATGAATAGAGAGATAGGGGGGTGGGACGAGGGGGAGTTAGTGGGAGAGCGATAGAGAGAGAGAGAGAGTGACGGAGAGAGTATGAGGAAAGAGCGAAGAAGAGAGCAAGAGAAATGGAGGCTAAAATGTATAGAAGGATCAAGAGAATAATACAAAGAAAGCGAGAGATGACTGATAAAGATAGAGAGTAGATGAGAGAGTAACGTGAGAGCAAAACAAGAAATGGAGGAAAGTATAAAATGGGATAGAGTGAAAGAGAGATAAAAGGAGTAAAAAATGGAAAAAGTGTTTGGAGGACTAACAGAAAGAAAATATATAGAAAAAAACGAAAAAGTAATAGAGAAAGTGAGAAAGAGTTAGCCAAGACGAAATATAGATAAAGTAAAACAGAATGAAGCATGACAGATGGAAAGAGACGTAGAGGAAGGGACATATAACAATAACAGAAGCTGTCAAAATACAGTTATTCATAATAAATTCGTGAAACAGTCTGACAGGGGCATTAATCAGCATTTTTATTAAGCTGAAATAACAAAATTTGCCGATTTAGAAAATGCAATAAATGTTTATTGCATTAGGCGGCCAACTGCAGTGAGATGATAAAATGCTTATTTATCTTTAATTCGAATGGCGAATGGCAATAAATTTGCAATGCAACGGGACTTAATGCTGCCACATACCCTGGGCATAGATCAGTCATAGAGTCGATGGAATCGAGCAGCTGAAAAATTGGCTTGAGAAAGCACTGTGGCGTATCTGGGATTTATATATCAAGGAAGATAGATATAGCTGAGTTACAAATCCTGTGAATGTATTATATTTTGATTGAAAATTGGAGAAGGCTATACAGAAATTAAGTTAAGTTTCTACAGCTTAAGTCTCTATAGCTGAACTAATTCTCTGCACTACTCAGGCAGGGTATTCGCTAGTCGTATACTCCACAGCATTATATTTTGATTGAAAATTGGAGAAAGCTGTACAGAAATGAAGTTAAGTTTCTACAGCTTACGTCTCTATAGCTGAACTAATTCTCTGCACTATTCAGACAGGGTATTCGCTAGTCGTATACTCCACAGCATTATATTTTGATTGAAAATTGGAGAAGGCTACACAGAAATTAAGTTAAGTTTCTACAGCTTAAGTCTCTATAGCTGAACTAATTCTCTGCACTACTCAGGCAGGGTATTCGCTAGTCGTATACTCCACAGCATTATATTTTGATTGAAAATTGGAGAAAGTTGTACAGAAATTAAGTTAAGCTTCTACAGCTTACATAAGTCTCTATAGCTGAACTAATTCTTTACACTATTCAGACAGGGTATTCGCTAGTCGTATACTCCACAGCTCATGCATATTTTGCTTATTCATTTATTCAATTGAAAATTTGTTTTGTTTGTGTTATAATTTTAGTTCACTTGGGAACTACATTAATCAATTTTCAGCTGAACACTGGGAATGAATGAATGAACGCTTCGCTATACCCTGTAAATGGGTGTTTGGGCACCGTCACAGAATTCACAATGTTTTGCTTCAGAACTTTCTCACTTCGCTATGCCCTTTCGGATTGGAAGTGAGAAAATTTCTTTTATTGGAATTTTGTTAGCTGAATTATGTATGTGATTTATGTATTTCATTGTGAGACATTTTTTCATTAGAAAAGGACTCGCAGCAGGAAAATGTTTTCTGTTTTCTGTTTTTTTTTTTTTTTTTCTTTATTTTTCACATATATTCGGCGAAGGTTTTCTGGTCTTCTGCTTATGTAAATGCTGCGCTGTGGCAATGCGAATGCCAACCCAAGCGTCAGCCTCTGGGGGGAGATGTGCGAGTTGTGCAAGTTCCCTCTGACGTTGTTGTGTGACGCAGACGTCAACGTAATCGTCTTAGCTGCAGTTAGTTACCTGTCTAACTGTCTGCCAGCGTGGCTGCCCCCTGCAAATGACAGTTAAATCGAGCGATGCCTAATCAGTTGCAACAACAACAACAAGAACAACTGAAACACCGCGAGGGTCAAATCTGAGTTACAGCCAGAGACGGAGATAAAGACTGAGCTAGAGCCAGAGTCAGAGATAGAGACTCCTACACTGTCAGCAAAAAAGTTGACTATAAATTACAATTTAATATATATTTTAATCATAGAAATTGAAAACAAAATTAATAGATATATTTATATTAAATTATAATATTTTATTATAATAGTTAGACAGAAATAGAGTCTGAGCTCTGTTACTGAGCTGCCATAGACAGAGAGAAGGAAATACAGCCTGAGCTCTGCCACTGAGCTCTGCCTCTGCTACTCCCATAGACAGAGACAGAGAAATAGAGCCTGAGCTCTGCTACTGAGCTACTGCCATAGACAGAAGTAAAGAATAGAGCCTGAGCCTGAGCCAGAGCTGTACCAGGTGCTATTACCAAAAAGGAGTCAGTTTGTTTTATTTAATTCTAACTTAAGTTAACTCTAACTATTATTATTTATTATTATTATTTATAACTATTATTATTTATATATAATATGTATTTAAATTTGATATATTTATGGAAAATGAATTAATTATAATAGAAGGAACAATCTAGTTGGAGTTCGAACCTGCGTCTCATTGCTTTCCAATTAGTCGCACTGCAACTGAGCCACAGGTTCACTGAGCCCCGCTTGAGCTTAACTACTTGGGTTAAGTGTTTGCTGATAGTTAATTTATTTAGAAATAAAAAAAATAAATTTAATGTTAAAATATAACAAATATTTATTTATATTTATACTTTTTGCTTTTATTTATTTTTTTATATTGTGATATATTATATATACCTTTTTGTCTCCTCAATTGCCATCTCTTCAATGGGCTTGCCCATATCTCAATTTCTTATTCTATATCAATAATTTCTCACTGTGAACAGATTCAATCTCCCTCTCCTTCTCTCGACAGCCAACACGCACTTCCTTTAGCTCCAACTCTCATTGTTTTCTCGTTTTGTTCCTTTTGTTATGCTGCTGCTGCTGCTGCTGCTCTGTCTTGTCTGGGCTTTTACCCTTCGTGTGACAGTGGCCCTAAGCCAGTTAAGATAGGTAACGCGCACCCGCACGCGGTTGCCCAGTCTGCCGTTGCTTCATATTTTCCGCTGCCTTTGATTTGTAACTTGTCTTTGTTTCTATTTCTAAACATAAAATAATGGGTTTTTTTCCTGTCTTGTTGTTGTTGCTGCTGCTGCTGCGTCGGGTTAGCCAGGTAAGCTGTGTCAGAAGTCCCCAAAGAGCCCGCTTATCTCTCTCGGTCCGATCCGATAGGCTGCCTGCAAATTGACTTGAGCTTTGTGCATGTGGCGGCAGATAGGCGTAAGGATATAACTAGGACAGCTGAGAGCAGTGAGACAAATGTGATTTATAGCTAAGCTATGCAATTAATTTGAAGTAGTCGATCTTTAGTCGCAATTTATATTGTTTTTCTGTTTTATCTCTATCCAATCAGATCAGATCAGATTCTCCCAATACTCTCCCAACTCATATAAGGATTGGCCTAAGCGATATAGGCATAAATCGAATTAGATATTGCCTAAGTGGTCTAAATAACGTTCCAATCAGATCTATGCTCGCTGCCAAAAGCTGAGTGCTCGGCCACTTCCCCATAGGAACTAAGCTTCTTCAGCTATCGAGTATCATTCCATGGTGAATTATTAGCTAACACTAAAAACACTAGAAAAGTTGAAGCGAACAAAATTTATTAAGTATACGCCACGTGAACGGCCAAAGAATTTGAGTGGGCAGCAATACGGAAATGGACCGAGGTGTGCCCACGGGTGGGCGAGTGCGAATGATGAGCGCCTCGGCAGATGGCAATAAACTCACATTTATGGAATGAGATGTACAAATGTTTTGGCCAAATATTAAAATTGTACATTAGAACCGCAAAAATCAATCAAACCCGCCAAACGCTATGCGAGTGGGTGTCCATCAAAGGGGCTGGCCAGGGCGGAGGGCGCGCCACTCTCTGTCAGAGTTTTATATATTTGTAAACATTCGCGCGTTGCCTGCGCCGCTGCCTTTTGCTGTACAAATCAACAATAAACAACAAATTTTGCGCTGCTCTTGCTAAACATTTTCGGGCGCTTTTAGCATCTTTCTTAATCATGCTCAGCATCGTGCCTCTTGCAAAACATTCATTATCATCGTCATCATCATCGTTATTATCAATTGTGCGCCAGCCTGTCGCAGTTGCAATTTTTTCAAATTTGTCAACTCTGTGCCGCCTGTGCCCCAACGCCCCTTGCCTTGCCCACCCCCCTCTCCCCCGCCCCTGCCATAACAACCGCCCCGCCCTCACGGCAGGCAAAAGGACGCATATGCATATGATACATGTCGGCTTTATTTTGTGTTTTGTTCAAATATATATATACATATATATATGTGTGTATTTGTATATGTATATATGGCATGCGTTTCGCTTTTTATTCCATAACAAAAGCCGCAGAAAAATACATTTTTTATTTCTGCAGTTCAGTCGAAAATCGGGGTATATAGGTTCTGTTACGCAACTTGCAACATTTGGCAATTTAATATATATTTTAAAAATATTAGACATTATATATAGAAATATAGACAAATATATTAATGACAGAGAGTTTGATAAGAATAAGATATTTGGATTATATCTAGTATATATACATATATCTATATGTGTATCTATACATTAGCCGTATCGAATTATTATCTGTCATATATAGAAGCGATGGATAATTTTCTGATTTTTGCTTATAAACAATTTCTTAATGATTTTCAGTTATAAAGCTTACAAAATTGATTGAGTTCCGATCTATGTGATTTCTAGAGTATCTAAACTTCGGCACTTGCCTGTTGTGGCAAAATTTGGTTTGCTCGTTTGTGCCTGATCCAGGCTTTTTCCAACATATGAATCGTACACGCGTCTCTCTTACACTGATTGCTGCTCGACTTTGAAATATAATAATTTTGATATATTATCTGAAATTGATTGCGAGAAATCGCTGAGAATTCTATTACGAAATTTATTTCGTTGATTTTACAAATTTTTTATTGAACTATTTGCGTTTCATGACGGAGTTGTAATGGCAAAAGCCAATTTCTCTCTCTCTCTCTCTCTCTCTCTCTGTCTCTCAGGATTTCTAGTTGCAATTGAAATTCAATTCGATTTCGTTGAACATTTCAGCTACATTTGGCTCTAGTTTAAATTTCATTTTTTAGTTGTGTTTTTTCTTTGTTTCTTTTTTATGAATTTGATTGAATGTCCGCCACGTATTTATTTTCCTTTAGCTTTCTGACCCCGTCTGCTGCCGCCTGCTCTGAATGCTTTGCCTGCGGCTAAAACAGCATGAATTTTTGCACACACAGTCACACACATGTGTGCCTTGCCGACGGCTTTTGTTTTTGTCTTCATTTGAGGTACATCTTTTGCAGTGTTGTAAAATTCGAGCATTTCGTGCATTTCATTTGTGCCCAACACAAACATCATAAAACACGCATTAAAATTGGAAGCAGAAATGAAAACCTCCAAATGGAAATGAAAATGAAAATGAGACGGAGAATGAGAATGTGAGAATGGGAAAGAGAGAATGAGAAAGAGAGAATGAAAATGAGAATTGTAAAGCATGAAGCATGAACTTTTGCTTGCTTCCTTCCTCTGGCCCCATTGTTAGGGGCTTACGCGGTTGCTCCTCCTCTCGCCGCTACGCATTCGTTTGAAGTTCCCCATTTGGAATTTGGGTTTAATATTTTTATTGTTGTCAGTTCATAAATTCATTTCATTTATGTTAAAACACACACGATTAACCCACTCGGCCCCCGAGGGTTTAGGCAACAGCTGCCTGTAGGCAGAGGCCTTGATATTGCTGAGCTGAATGAGGATCGGTTGGAGTTAGTTAGTGGGCATCTATAAATATATGTTTATTATATTAGTTAATTGCATATATTATATATATTTTATATTTTCTCATATATATACTTCTACAGTTAAAATCAATAAAAATCGATATTTTTAAAATGAATATTATAAGATTTACACTTGCTCAACTGCTGAACAGAGAGATTTTTTTTAATTATGCACAAATTATAAAAATTTTGAAGGTCCAAAGATATTTATGACTGAACCCATTTTTCCTGAAAAAAAAAACTTAAAATTAATTTTTCCTGACCAATTCATATTTGATAAAATTCGATAAATTTAAAGCAAAGAAATTTTCAAATTTTGTAAGTCAAAGTTTTTGTTGTTGTTGTTGAGCGAAATTTTCTGCCACTCAGAATAGTATTAAAATAGTTATTTAGACTACTGTCAATAGCTACAAGTAAAGTAAATATGATCTATTTCGTTAGATATTTTCTATAGAGAAAAGTGGAAATTCTAAGCATCAGGGTATTTGCTAGTTAGGCATGCTTCATAAAGCCACTCAGTCTGCTTCTGAAGCAGTTATTTGCATAACTGCTTCAGCACCCTAAGCAGCTTGAAGCTGAAATAGCTCTTTAGCTGTTTCATCCAAGTAACTATAATTTAATTAATCTATATTCACTTTGCCGGCTTTGTTCTCTTTCTCTGTCTCTCTCTCTCTCTCTCTCTCTCTGACTGTCTCGCTCTACACATTTGGCTAGTTGCAAAAGCCATTTACACGCTGCCCTCACGCATGCTTAACTACTTCAATCGCTGCTCCACATCTGCTCCGCTACCCACTCTCTGCACATTTTTCCCACTCGCATTCTGCCATATTTCTCATTTGGTCCTTGCGTCCTCTTAATTACTTTAAGTGCACATTCTTAACATTTCTCTGCTGGTTGCTTCTGCTCTCTGTCTCTCTCTCTCTCTCTCTACACAGTCTGGCTTAGCTTTTCTCTGCTTTTTAGTTTTTTTTCTTCCTTTTTTCTTGTCGCTGTGCTAAAAATCTCGTTCACGCGTTTTAATTTCATTAGCCCTAAGAACATTTTTAGCCTTTCTATTTGTTGTTGTTTGTGTTGCTGTTGTTGTTATTGTCTATCTCAGGAAATCTTTCTTTATGCCAACGCCTTTGTTGTTACTTTTGTTGCTATTGCTGACGGCTTAGTTGTCGCTGCAAATTGAATTGTAAAATGCCAGCCAGCATTTCCATAGATAAAGGCTGACAACTCTATGAGGCAGCCATACACACACACACATACTTATATAGTATATATATACTATATATTTATATATATACCTTTGTGTATGTAGTGCATAACATGTTGGAATTAATTCAATAATCCAAGTCGAAGCCGAGCAATCTCATTGCACTTAGTTGCCTGCTAAAACAGAGCTCTGACAACAACACTGACAATTGGCAGGTAATCTTGTCCAAATATGAGCAGTTACATATATCTGCTAAAAGGCATTAAACGGATATGTTTACTGAGTGAATTAGATATTTTTACCAGCTGCCTTCATATTTGCTGTCGCATTGTTGAAGCAGATGTTAAAGGGCTTCTCATATAATTAATAAGCAATTAATTGGATGCATTTGGGTATTTAGAAGATGCCCTGGACATATGGAGAGTGGGTGAGCAGAGTTTTGCGTCAAAACTAAATCGATTTTAGCGCATGAGATAAATAATCAGTATAATGCAATGAAATATAGGAAAATCTTTGACACTGTATGCAGGCAGACTGATAATTTCAGCAATTACTTCTATAAATAATGTATGCCAAATATCGATATATATCGATTATAGGTATGCGAAATTATTATGGTATATTATTTCTACACTACTACTATACTTTTCATCTATTTACAAAAAACCTGAAGATAATGAAAACATTGAGTTGCCCATCGATTATATCGATATATATCGATTTTTAGTAATAACTATTATAATTTTAATATACATACTAAATTCCGATAGCTTCAGATACATAAAGAATATTATTCAAATATCGCTCTGTCAAAATAATCTATTCTGTATAATCGATATTGATCGGTTTGAGGTATATATGAGATACGAAAATGAATGATAAAAGAAATACGAATTTATAAATTATTCTTCTTATAATTTATGAAAAAAAATTATAGGAATTACAAACACGAGCTTGACAATCATAAATTGTATTTATGCAAATTTATCGAATTCAATCGATACCAAAAGAAACATTTAATTATTGCATCTATGCATTCCACTCAACGAGTATTAATTTATAAGCAGAGTATGCACATTTCCATCTAATAGTTCGACTAATCATGCTCTTCACTTTATGAATACAAACATCAGCCCTATTCGCTTAGCATTTGTCTGGCTCTTTCATTTTCGCTCGCTCGTGCCAGAAGCCAAACTGAAAATCATAATTAAAAACGCATTCGGCGCAAAATGTGTGACCAGAAGCGGCTTAATTTCTGCAACTACGCCCACGTACACACGCCCATGCCCGCACAGACACACTTCTTGCAGCCCGTTGTCCCCACTGGGCTTTGCTGCGAGGCATGTTCGCACATTGTCACAGCATGCGGCGAAGGCCAATAACAGCAGCAACAGCCACGCCCACAGCTAACAGGCCAAACAAGAGTCTTAGCACTGGCCACGCCCCCATACACACTTACTGCCGCTCAGACACACAGGACATTAGAGACAACGAGTTGGCGACAGTTTTTAATGAGCGCCTCGAGACAGGTAGTTGGGCCAAAAGAGTTAACTACCTGTTAACCTGGCCAAATTGTTGTAGTTGCCGTTGCCGTCGCCGCGCCCAGTTTCTATTGAGCTGACCGCAAGGACACGCCAAACAAAAGAAAAAATAGAAAGTGCTCGAAGTGCAGACAGACCCAGCAGTAGCTAATACCCTGCAGAGGCAGGAGCTAGGGACTCGAGAGATATAATATTACCTCTCTTGATATATTTGGTTATATTTTGTGTGTTAGTATTTATTATATACATAATATATAAATATATATAATAATATTTTTTAATAATACTATTAAGAATAGTACTATATATATATTAATAGAAATGACAAATCGATAAATATCGATCTTGCCTAAACAAAAATCGAATTTAAAAAAAACACTGACAACTGCTCTCGCGTCTGTCCGCAATTTCAAATCAATCTTTGCTTTCAATTTAGATCAAACTAACGAGTTATCGCTATCGATAGATCTGACTTTATATTTACTCTCTTTCACTTCTAGTCATAGTACTACCCCATAGTTAATCAGCTTATAAATGACAAAAAGCTATGATCAAATTAATTTTAGTTATGCTTCAACCCTCTGCCCCTCTCCCATCCAGTGCTGTGTTGACTCTGGAGACCACTTCAGCTGGGAATTAATTTGGCAATCGGCTCAATTTATAATTACCCAAGCGAACAACACACCCGCAAAAGAGCTAGTTCTCGGAACTAGTGTAGCTCCCTTCATTTGGGCCAACTAAATTTCGGTTGCTGCTGTTGAGCTGCCTACCTCTTGCTGTCTTTCTCTCTCTCTCTCTCTCTCTCTCTCTCTCTCTCTGCCCAGACTCTTTCTCTGTTTCACTTTGCCTCGCCCGCTCACCCCTGGCATAATTAGTGCCTTTGGGCAGGCCCACAAAATGCATTGTTTGCCAGTTCGCATTTGGTCAACAGACATCAGCAGACACATCACAGCAAGTGGAAGCTCCAAGCTCGCTTCTCTCTGACTTGTAATAGATGCCCCCAAATGTGTGGCCCAGGTTTTCATTACATTCTACACATGTCCATGAGTGTGTGTGTTGTGTGTGCTTGTGGTCTGTTGTGTTGTGCTGTCAACAAAGCTGACAACAATGTCCACCGAGCTGAACGAGGCGACAAGAATGTTCATGTTCAACTCCAGGCATATCCATTCCAACGCTAGACTCGCCGCTTCACATTGATTTAATCAAATCCAAACTTATTTAATTATTATATATACAGCTTAGCCTGGGCTTATCTAAATGCAAGTTAAATGTAGTCACTTCCACTGTGCATTGTTTATCCGCTTGTATATTTATAATCATGTCCAATAGCCTCGAATCGTGTCAGCTGTCCGCCCCTAGTTATTTGTCGTACTCCTTGGTCAGTGCGTCATTGATTATGCGACTTCCCATTAAGCAAGAGTCCTTTATCCTGACTGGCTGACATTCTGTTTGATACACTTCACTCAAATGGCTCGACTACGGCAAACAGATACATGATAAATAACTATCAATAGCTCTTCGAAAATACTTCTCAATTCTAACGTAGTCGGTTAGAAAATATATTTATTTATTTTTCGAATTGCCAGCGATTAAGCGTTCCATGTTCACTTTGGTTTTCTTAATTACTTTCGGCGCTTAGCTCACCTTTAGCCAGCTCTTCGACTAGTTTCAAAGTTTTTGCACAATGTTAGCTCTGGTTTCCATTCCAATCCACTTGAGTAATTGCAGCTTGTGCTCAAATCACACACGCACACACACACACACACACACTCTCAGACATTACGTTTCGTGTAATGAAAGAAACAATTCAAAGTTTGTCGTACATTTGCCAAATGAAAAACTCATTTCAACAGCAACTTTCACTGATTCGGGTACAGATGCAGATTCATATACGCACAGAGAGACACAAAGTTGTCAGGATGCAAAATTTCAAGAATATAGCAATGTGTTAAAGGATATTGAGATACGAGGATACAAAGTTGCGTAGATATAAAGATGGATAAATATAGAGATACAAAGTTACCAGGATACAGATACTTAGATACTAACATACTAAGATATTAAGCTACAAAGATACTAAAATACGAATATACTAAAATAGGAAAATACTAAAAAGTTTATAGTTATAGATACTCACACAAGTATACCCTGCTGTAGATAATACAGATACAGATACATACAATCATCTAAACACTTTCAGATATAATTTCCAGCTGTGCGCCAAATTTCGGGCAAGCCAATAATTTGCAGTTTCTGTTTTTGAATTTCCAATTAAAATTTGTACGTTGTTTCTGCAAAAGTTTTATTTCCATTTGAAATCGCATTTGTTAAATGTTTACAAATTGCGTGCGAGCCAAATATTTGCATATTAATATTTACTTACAACAAAATTACTTACTTGCCAAGGGACAGTGAGTGCGAAAAGTTAAACAACCGCAATGAAAATATATGGGAAATTGTGAAATGGTAATTTTAGACAAGCTCTGAGGCTCGAGTGTTAATGCTTCACTAGAGGGCATTCACTGTCTTGTACTCGAAGAGGAGTTAATTTATAAGCTGCTTACATAGAGTACTCAAAAAGTAGGCTTGTAATAGTTGTTTTTTTTTCTTTAATCAATTTTTTTATTTAAATAAAAACTATGTTTAATATAGTTATAGTATATAGTAATATAATAAAATAAAATAATATAATATAATATAATATTCTAAGCAATGCCCTATTTGTGTCGCATTTTTACGAAACTGATTCCAACTGAGTGTATGCAGACTTTTGTGCGCCACTGTGCGCTTGGGTCATTCATCAATGCGAATTAGATGAATGCGAAACGATGTGTTAAAGGCCAACGGGTTGTGTCCGTGTCCGTTTCCGCGTTCGTGTAGATTTTGTGCGTTTGTTTATTTGAGTTATGCCTATCAAGTTGTAAACTAAACATGCCACTTGCCACATTCCGGCTGCCACATGCCACAAGCATCCATATAGAACTTGGCCTTTAATTTGCATACACATATATGTATATATATTAGGTTTCCAGTTCTCGCAGGCAGACAACAAATGGCTGAACAAATTACAAGGCATAAAGTCAAAAGTGGCCTTATAATTATGGACACACATCCAAACATCCACACGGAGTGCGTGTGAGAGTGGACTGAATGGTTGTTGTTGCCGGCTTAAATACATGCTTAGAAATCAATTTCGGGCGGCGATAAGCGATAAGCGATAAGACGGCAAGACGGCAAACAACGCGCAAACCTTTCGCACAATGCCCGATGCCCGCCATAAAGGACAGACACAAAGGCCGCGCACAAAGGCATAAAAGGCATACAGTGTAAACAGTCAGAGCCACGGCCCAATTGGGTCAAGCATAAGCACAGCCCCCCTACCCCTCCCAAAAAAAGTAGATATATAAATATATACCTATTAACAAAAATAAAAAACCGCAAGCTCCACAGTTAGGGATTATCAGCAAACGCAATTCTCTGTACTCTCCTTGCAGCTATGTTAAAATTCTCAGCGCTTTGGATTTCGTTTTCTGGAGCTACGAATTCCTTCAGTAATTCTCTTTCTTTTCTTGAGCTACAGCGATCCATGCTGAACTGAACTCTATCTATAGGTATACTTAACTTAGCTACGATCAGATCCATTTGCAGAAAAATGTTTACTTTTCACTTATATTCCGCTTGCATAAGTGAAATTCTTTGCATCTAATGAAGACAAGGTAATCAGGAAATCGGGCTACAAATTGATACAAATTTCTTTTTGATTAATTGATCAATTCGAGCTATGCTCTATTTTTTTTGGCTTCATTGTAAAATAGATTTTTCACTCATATTCCGCTTACATAAGTGAAATTCTTAAATTATATATTTAGTGCATATTGGCAATACTTACACTCATCCAGGAAGCGAATTGATATCTTCTGATATATATATATATATATCCCTTTGATATCCCAAAGTATTAAATATTTCAAAAATAGTTAATTAAAATTTATAATAATTTCGTTATCTTATTGAATGAATACTGAATTACATATTGAATTATTGTACTGTAGATATACCTATATATATATATATATATATATATATATATATATGCTTGATTTGGTGCCCAAAGATGATTTAGCTCGAAAAAGATTATATTGCTGTACGTAATCAATGGAAGTACCCATGCGGACTTTCTATTGCTTCGATTTGTGCAAATCGGTTGCGTTTGCTGACTGGGATGTCGGAGGCATCGTTCCGTTTAGCTTGATCGCACTGGCTGGCGACTGCTCTCTCAGTGTGATCGTGGCCAGTTGGCGCAGCGGTATCACCTCGCCGGCAATATTTGGATACAGCTGCGGCTGCTGCCCAATTGTCCAGCCCAGTTTGACCAGCTGCCGCTGGAGCTCTTCCTGCGTGCGATGCGACATGTCGCGTAGCTAGCGTCAGTCACTTGAACGAATTTGAGAGATAAAATGAAAAACTATTAAAAGAAAAGGTGAAAATTAATCCGATTAAATTTAGCTTGCACTTGACTATTTATTCCTTTTGCAAAATCTAACTATGAATGCGTGCGCTTTCATCGATGTTTGCAAAGTTGTGTTCTGCTCGAATGCTTTTAAAATGAGAATTGATTCTATTCCTGAAAAAGAAAAGCTCTAGTGGGCCTGACCTCGAAGTCATGGCAAGGCTGATCAGAAGTTATATCTATATCTATATCTATATCTATATCTATATCTATATCTATATCTATATCTATATCTATATCTATATCTATATCTATATCTATATCTATATCTATATCTATATCTATATCTATATCTATATCTATATCTATATCTATATCTATATCTATATCTATATCTATATCTATATCTATATCTATATCTATATCTATATCTATATCTATATCTATATCTATATCTATATCTATATCTATATCTATATCTATATCTATATCTATATCTATATCTATATCTATATCTATATCTATATCTATATCTATATCTTTATCTATATCTATATCTATATCTATATCTATATCTATATCTATATCTATATCTATATCTATATCTATATCTATATCTATATCTATATCTATATCTATATCTATATCTATATCTATATCTATATCTATATCTATATCTATATCTATATCTATATCTATATCTATATCTATATCTATATCTATATCTATATCTATATCTATATCTATATCTATATCTATATCTATATCTATATCTATATCTATATCTATATCTATATCTATATCTATATCTATATCTATATCTATATCTATATCTATATCTATATCTATATCTATATCTATATCTATATCTATATCTATATCTATATCTATATCTATATCTATATCTATATCTATATCTATATCTATATCTATATCTATATCTATATCTATATCTATATCTATATCTATATCTATATCTATATCTATATCTATATCTATATCTATATCTATATCTATATCTATATCTATATCTATATCTATATCTATATCTATATCTATATCTATATCTATATCTATATCTATATCTATATCTATATCTATATCTATATCTATATCTATATCTATATCTATATCTATATCTATATCTATATCTATATCTATATCTATATCTATATCTATATCTTTATCAATACTATGAAAAGTCTTTCCAGTCAGAGTATTTCCTAGTCGACTTGCAAGGTTCCTTGCCAGCTCTCTCTCTCTCTATATATCCTTCTCCTACTTAGAATTGTCTTTTAAGCGTATTCGAATTACCCGCTTTGAGCTAGCGCAAAAGAAATCATAAAATTAAATATGCGTAGCATACTTTTTGGGGCTGCTGCTGTGGGCTTGCTGCTGTGTGACTTGGGCAGACAATCAAAACAAGGCTGGAGAAAGGGAAGGCTGGAGCAAGTGGCAATTGGCAAGTGTGGCAACGAAAGAAAACCCGAAAAAAAAGGGCTGCGGCGGTTTAAGCGAAATGGGAGACCTATGAAATGGTTATGGGGCCAGTTTCATGAATGCGGCTCGATTTGCAACGCTTAGTTGCACGCATTTTGACTGCGTGTTGGCGAGCCACTAGGGAGCAGGGCTAGGGGCTGATAGATGGGCGGATAGGACTCTGGGATTCTGACCTGCTGTTCTTTTCTTTACTTTCGTTTCATTTGATTTCCTTTGCGGTGGTGTTTTTGTTGCTGTCGCTTTTGCTTTTGCCTCATTTGATGGCTGCAATTATGGCGTCATTTACATTTTGCCTTGGAATAGAATGATTGCCCCGCCCCCCGCCGCAGTGGCAGCTCTGGAACAAGCTTGGCCAGCATTTTGCAGTTGTTGTTACATTGTTTTCTTAGTATACTCTGTAAATGATTCCTGAAGGCGGGCATATCAGTTTTGTATCTCACATACACAGAGAAGTTTGTGTTTGTCTTCGGAATGAAGAGCTGAGTTAGGGTCTTCACCTGTCTTACGTAAGTTTTCCTTTAATTTATTTAGCTAAACGGAGCTATAAATTGTCGATAAATATCGATTTTTGATATCTACATCAAAACACGCATATGCATTTTCCATATAAGATAAAGTCTTTTAATATAAATGTAGATGTATGTGTATATAGGGTATCTGCTAGTCGTTTACTCTCAATGCCAGCAGAACACATTGCTTTGCTCATTTAAATAAAAAATAATAAAAAAAACTTCGCATATTCTGAAGGCTCCCAGGTTACAGGGTATATGCTAGTTGAGCATACCCCACCCCGATCTATCTGCTTCTTGTCGCTTTTCTGTTCTCTTCAACTATATTGTTATTGCTATTGTTATTTCAATGCCACTTTGCTCGTCGAAGCGCGCTGCTAAGTATGCTACACATTTGCTTTCAATTTTCTTTGTTTTTTTTCTTGTTTCCTTTTCGACGGGCGTAACTGAGACGGGGCGTGGCCTAACACTTATGGTTACGTGTCTGTGTGTGACAACTGCAAGCTGCAGCGGGGTTTCAAAGATGACAAAATTAATGACTTTTAGTATAATGAAGGAGCTACTCAGGATACTTTAGATGAGAAGCGAGATTTTTTTGAGAGTTTTGAATATTTTATGAATTTATTAAATTTTTTGTTATATTTGTATGTAAGTATAATCTGTGATCTCTTAAATGTAAAATTTTAAAGGTAGCAAAAAACTAGTTAAATTAAATTTAAAAAATAAAAAAAAAAAAATTATTTTTACATGTTTCATTTTATGAGAATGAACTACTATAAGTGTATATTTATGCGAAACTCTCTATCTAGACCAACAAATAAATAATAAAAAATAATAAATAATAAAAAATTAAAATTAACATAAAAATAATTCAATACTGAACTTTCCACTTTTCTCTGACAATTTCCCCACTGTTTATTTTCGCAGCCATCTGGCAATGCCTAAGCCTAGTCAATTCTATATAAATTAATTAAGATAAGTTAGCAAGCAACCAAAAAAGTTATGCACAAACCCTAACTGAAAAAACCAAATTACAAATAAAACTCAGTAAAAAAGAGTCAAACTTTTTTGAGTTACTTAAGGAAATTGAATTAAAGATTTGGGTTTCCCCAAAGATTGAAATGCACATCGAAATCGCATCATTTTTTTTCTTTCTTTCAAGAACTTTGAATACGTCTTTGAGTATATTAAATGAGGCAATTTATGGCTTTGTATGTGTGTGTGTGTGTCTCTGTGTGTGTCCCCTAATTCTGGTCCTTGCTCAATTTTATGGCCTGTGGGCTGAGGGTTGGGCACTGTCTGCTCTTATTTAGCATGCCCTTTCATTATCATTTACTTATGTCCGCTTCTTTTGCTTTTTTTCTTGTCCTGCTTTATGCTTTTTCTTCTTCGCATTTTTTGTTGGCTTTTTAATTGGCACTTACGTTTCGGCTTATGTACAAGCCACCACCCACCCTCGTCGCCTCCTCCTACGCCTAGGCAGATCGCGGTGCTGCCTAATTTATTTTTCGGCAAATGCCTTTTATCCTTTTGTCATTTAGTACGCCACCGCTCCGACTCTCCCACCCCACTAGCTCTTGCTCTCGAACGAGATTCAACTAATTGCGTAACGCATACGCCCCATGCGCCTTAAGTGAGATTTGCTGCAGGACTGCAGAGGCAAAGACTTTGGCCATCATTTCTGGCATGACAGGCCATGCCTCTTACCTTACATCGTCTGCTGCTGCCTGGTGCTGCAGCCTGCTGCTGCTCCCGGCCCTGGCTTTTTGGCTGGTCTTCCAATTTATTGTGCGTGTCCATGCGGCATTTTATTATCTCAATTTGGCGCTGCCAGCTGAAATCCAGCGGGATTTGTGGCATGATTTAGTGTTGTATACATTGTCATTAAAATTTAATTAAGCACCAACTTCATATGAATCAAATTGAGTGTGAGGCCCAGACCGAGACAGAGACAGAGAAAGAGAGAGGGAGTGAGACGGGCACATAAAGTGCGTGAAGAAAGTAAAGCAACGGCAAGAATCTAATTTACTTTTGTGAGTGTGCATACCAAGCACACTGTAATAATTTATAACATGACGAACTTATTTCTGTCAACCCACACAAACACACACGCGCACACACACTCAGGCACATACACCTACACTCAGATTGGCGCGCATGCAAATGATTTGTTTGCAACAATTCTCTACATATGCCAAGTTGCGCCAACGCAAAGCGCAAAAATCTTCATAATAACAAACATCAAGTTATAAAGCTTCAAAATGAGCCTAGCCCAACCTGAAGTTACTCTGTAAAAGGAGACCGAAATGTGAGTTGACAGACTAACAGTTAAACTTTCAAGTAAATAACAGTTTGCTGTTAGCTCTCGTAAGCTGTTACTAACAGTTTGCTGTCAATATACATATCAATATCAATTGATTGTGTTAAGCTGCTGTTAAGCTGTACAGCTGTCAGTTGATTACAGCTTTCTGTTAACATACTATTTATGGCTGCTGTTTAGCAGCTCTTACAGCTTGAACATTTCTTACCTTGAATCTCAAATTAAAGACAACTATGTCGCAGATTTATTGCATTTCCTGGAACAGAAATCCAATTAGAATGCAACGCAGAAATATTTATGCTCAGCTTCGAGTCGATATCAGTTCATGGAAGCCAGTGATATCTTTCGCTCGCCAGCCGCCCACTCGCTCCCCCTCATTCTTCATGATACAAATCAAAACGTAAAGAGATGAAATTGGATTGCCTGCTGGGACGCATGGCAAAATACCCCACGAATGATGCTGATGCTGATGAGTATAGCTGTAATAGCAAATTGTTGGATGCTGTGCGCTGATGAGGAGCAGCGGGAGCTGGGAAGGGAGCCAAGCAGGCAAGGTAGAAGCATAAAGATTGTTACCATATTGCTATCATTTGCACACAATCAGCGTCAGCGTGAACAGACGCGAATGACTCACCGGCAGCATGGTGGGAGCGGGTTGGAGGGAGGCGGGGCAGCGTGGAGTTGGTCGTGTTGCATGACCGGGCCGGGCCTGGTCGGGGGTAGATGTGGCAAGTGAAGCGGCCGCCGGCGGAAGCGTCAAAGGGAAATAAAACGATTTCATCGCGTTGCCAACGATAGCGGCTGCGACTGACGTTGCCAACCACAAGCTGGAGCCTGAGGAAAATGAGAAAAATAGCGGAGAAAGTGGGGCAGAAGTTGCTGGTGGAATAGAGGGTATGCGGTGGCTATCAAAGGCGTTGTCAACGACGCAAATTGTGGATAAATTGAAAAATAAATTTTAATAAATAGCACAAAATCAAATTCCGCACGCTAAACAGACAATGAAATTGTGGGCAGGTGGGCTGGTCTACTTGTCTCTCTCCTTCACCCTCTCTCTCCCTCCCTCTCTCCCTCTGTCAGTCTATGTCTCTGCTACTTAAGTAGAAATTGAATTACTTTTTAATGCTCCATTCAAGCACTGCATGACTGCCCATTTCCAACTAATACACCCCTTGTTTGCAATGTGTACATAGACACACTCACACCTCAGTGAGAGCCCCACCCCTAAAGCCACGCACACCTGTCACCCTAGTAAGTCTGTTATTTACCTATCGATTGAGCCGATGGTAAGCGACTGGACAATGCTCTGTTGAACAATGTTTTGATCATATCATCATATAATCATATAATCATATAATCATATAATCATATAATCATATAATCATATAATCATATAATCATATAATCATATAATCATATAATCATATAATCATATAATCATATAATCATATAATCATATAATCATATAATCATATAATCATATAATCATATAATCATATAATCATATAATCATATAATCATATAATCATATAATCATATAATCATATAATCATATAATCATATAATCATATAATCATATAATCATATAATCATATAATCATATAATCATATAATCATATAATCATATAATCATATAATCATATAATCATATAATCATATAATCATATAATCATATAATCATATAATCATATAATCATATAATCATATGATCATATAATCATATAATCATATAATCATATAATCATATAATCATATAATCATATAATCATATAATCACATAATCATATAATCATATAATCATATAATCATATAATCATATAATCATTTAATCATATAATCATATAATCATATAATCATATAATCATATAATCATATAATCATATAATCATATAATCATATAATCATATAATCATATAATCATATAATCATATAATCATATAATCATATAATCATATAATCATATAATCATATAAACATATAATCATATAATCATATCATTATATCATCATATCATCATATCATCATATAATCATATCATCATATCATCATATCATCATATCAACATATCATCATATCATCATATCATCATATAATCATATAATCACATAATCATATTATCATATCATCATCAACACCAGTGCCTATATACCCGTTTTCAAAAAGCAGAGTATAAAACTCAAGCTCCAAATAGTCGAATGATTAAGTTTTGAGGCTTTAAAAATAGACCTCGAAGCAGCAGCCAGACAGGAGGACATCATATAGAAATTCCTAAAGGAAGAAGGCACATACAAAGAGATAGAGAGAGAGAGAGAGAAGAGGAGCGTGTCGCGACCCACTTAACATGCGTGAAATGTGGCAACTCGCATAAACTGACAAATTTATTTGATTAGCCAAAATTGCGGCTGCCGCGGCGCCTGCACGTATGCAATCATTTATGTGGCCCCTAATCGCCCCCTCGCATGCCTCCACAGCGGCCCATCGAGCACTGGGTAATTGCCATTACGATATGAGAGAAGAGCCGAGCTGGCTGCTCTGATTCATTGCGAGTCGGCTCTTGGCCTCGGCCTCGTCCTCAGCCTCGACTGCAGTGCAAGCGGCATTAAGTCTGCGCCCGAAATTGAAAAGTATTTGCCGGCTGTTTGTCTTGCTTTGCTCTGCTTCTCATATCGTCATATTATCTCTCGCTGCCTCTCCTTCTCCCTCTCCCCCTCTCTATCATGCTACGCTCTTCTTTGCAGTGAGCCTTGTTTGCTTTTGACTCTTGCCTTGACTAAGTCTAGCAGCTTTGTGATGTTCTGACTACTGTTTTTGCTGCTTCTTGTCTGCTTACACTCGTATACCCTATCTAAGGGTATTACAAGTAGATCATCTCCTAAGATATTCTCCAATTGGAAATGCCAACATTAATTCAATCCTACAGTTTTAGGCAGATTGTTGCGTATGTCTATATCCCTGCATATGCCTATGAGCCCGAACTGTTGTTAGGGCATTCAATATTCGTATTTATGCCCTTTAGCTGGGCTGACATGTTTCTTATTAGCCGCTATGCGACATTTGGCTAACACGCGTTGCTCATACGCCGCATGTTGCATGCCAAATTTATCCGACTGTGTCTCCGTCTCTCTCTCTCTCTCTCTCTCTCGCTCTATCTATCTCTTTTTATTTTTTGTATTTTTTTCTTCCGCTGTCTGTTTCTCTGCAGACATTTGCTTATAATTGCCGATTAGTTTTCATTTGTTGACTTTGTTTGCACGTGACGCACCCTTCGCCCGTGGCTATCGATTCGAGCCGCAGGCCCTGGCCAAGTGGACAATATCTAAATAGTCTGTTAGCTGGCGAGCTTAGCCACAACGATTTCAATGAATGTTTGCTACACAATGTTCAACAGCCCCATTGATTGAGTTGCCTGTCTCCCTACCTCCCCCCTCGCTCTCTATTCTCTGTGAACTTGTGCCAATTTTTGTGGTCAGCTTGCGGTTCGTTCAACTTGTTGTCATCTATTCCATTTCGTTTGTTGTTTTTTTCTTCATGTTTTTCATGTATCTGTCGGGGTGCCTCAAGTGCCACAAATATTTCATTGCGGCATTTGCATTATGTGGCGCGTCGTCGTCACTGCCACTAGCCAGCCTCATTAATCTTTTGCTAACAGTCCCCCTCTGCTCTCCCACTCTCTGCCTCCCTCTCTCCCTCTCTCTCTCTCTTCTCCTTCTACGCACATCACATTTAATTTATTTTTTTTTTTTGCCTAATGAATGAATTTCTCAGCTTGCAGTCTTCGGCTGCTGCTGCTGCTGCCAAATCAAATTTGGATCTAGCGAAAGGAAAACTTGTCAAAATAAACGAAGAGACACATCATTAATAGCCATCGCTGGACGCTGTGAAATTGACTGATTGAAATGTCCGCCGGCAGTAGATAAAGATAAATCGAAAGCTAAATAGCTAAAGTTCGCTGTACAAATGATGCGAAGGCAGCTCGAACAGTTGCCGAACTTCAAGTAGATAAAATGTAAATTTATTTTTATTTGACTCTAGAAGCTCTCTAGCAACCCTCGCATACTTTATATATGTATATGTATTTATTTGTGGTTATTTTTGCCAGCACCTCTGCCTCTCTCTCTCACTCTCTCTCTCTCTCTGTGTTTTTATATCTACCCTCTATCCTTGTCTCTCTCTTTCTAACTACCTGTTCATGTCCTGTGCATTTGCCTGTTTACAACTCTCTAACGGTATTGCTAATCTTCTTATACCTTTCTCTATCTATCTCTTTCTCACGGCGTGCCTTAACTAGAGACAGCTCATATACCTGTTGCTTCTACACATATGTCAACCCAGCGTTATCAGACCCTTTTTTACCTAAATAGGTAAAATAGCGATGTTTCTAGATCTACTTATGTCTTGAGCGAGTACCTAGAGTTACGCCGCATATACCGTTAACATATAACTGCATATAACCGACTTACCTGTCATACGTTTTACTACTTATGCCCTTATCCTTAGCCTTCACACCTAAGCCATATGTGACTTTTCAGCTCTCTTACTCTGCTTATGCTTTCTCCTTCTCTTTCTCTTTCTCTATCCATATTTGTTTGTTTTTTTTTTTTGCTTTATTCGTAAAATTAAATTAAATTATTACATCTCTGCTCTGACTCCCCGGCGACTTTCATGCTAGCCCTGTCATTTATCTCTCTTTCTTCTTTCGTTCCCTCATTCGCAAACGTTTAGCTGACAAATGCCATTATTCAGCTTGCACGCCCACTGTCCATACAGCAATGCCCCAGCGTTGCTTTGACTAATTGCTAAGCCACAAAAAAATCCCATCAAATCCTCCTCGTCTCCTCCCATCTCTCTCTCTCTCTCTGTCTCACACTCTGGCGCCCTCGATGTGCTCTCGTTCTTTTGACTGTTGCATTTCTGGCTGCATTTTTCGCTTAGTTTTTCTAGTATTTTCTTGAATTTTTCTTTTTCATTTTCATTTCTGTGAGTTGGCAGCGAATTCATTGACTCTGATTAATTGCCAGTGGCATTTGCCACTGACCCTGCCCCAATTTAGGGGCGTTGGCCGCCTTAACTCTTCAAATGGTGGCAAGCTACACAAATGTGCCCAATTACTGTGCCATTTGAACTGAAAGGCTGATTTATCTGCATACATCAGACCAATTTCCATCTATTTGGTTTATCTATTTATAATCGAGGCATGAATACAAGCAGCACAAAAGGATCAAGGCAATGCTATCCACATATGCAAAGGCAGTCCCTCTACTGTCTGTGATTGATTGATGGACTGGATTACTTTGTTGTCTGCATTTGTAGATATTTTAATAAACTGATGGATTGATTGACTGATTGATTATTATTCTTACATCAGCGCCCTTTCGTCTCTTAGCTATTGATTTGTTTGATCAGTTATTTTATGGCATATGCAGTTGTTGAATTTTCCTACTCAATCAATTTGATTGACTGACTGATTGCTATGATGCAGTAAAAATAATCTTCAGCAAACATTTTGCTTATCTTGTGCTATAACTGTTATCTCAATGATTGATTGATTGATCGACCACAGATTCCTCTGGTTTTTACTGTTAATTTTAACTATTTTAAGTGCTTACAGGAGACTGAACTAAACTGAAACTTTCTACCCAATGATTGACTGCTTGATGGACTGCAGATATCGCACTTCTCTGCTGCTTTAGTTATTTCAGCTCCAACAGCATACTTCAAATGACTTTCAGCTAAAAATAATTTACTCTGACTGATTGATTGATTGATAGATTTGATTTTTTTTTATTTTTTGCATTTATTTCAGACCGAATTTCATTCCAATTATTTTAAGACTAAGTTAAGTTTATATATTAAAAACTATCACATTATGGATTCCATTTGTCAAGTCTCCCGCTGCTTCTGCGGCTCTCAAACGCGTCGCTCGTTGCGGCGTGCATAGTGAAATGCGCCGTAGTATTCCTCCAGATCACGTAGCTCTCGCTCCAGTTGCTGTTCGAGCTTGGCCTGGTCGGCCTTCTGCCGAGTGGACAGACGGCGGACGCTGCACTGGCTGCTGCCGCCTGGCAGGCGGAGGCTAAGCCGACGTCGCACTTTGAAGTCCTCATAGAGAGGTGCCGGCTGCTGCTCCTTCTCCACCTGCTGCTCCAGATGGTGTTCCTTGGCCAATGTGCAGCGACGTGCGTCCGTGTGTGAGGGAAAGCCTCGAGGAGTTGTCTGTCCCGAGAGCACTTCACTAATGTCGTGCGGGCGCAGGGCCTTGGGCAAGAGACGCTTGCTCTCCGAGTGCTCGAACATGCATTTCCACTGAGCGTAGTTGCTGTCCACCATCATCGGCTTCTGTTGCTTCCGCTTCTTCTTCTGCTGTTGCTGCTGCTTGCTGGAGTTCAGGAGTGAGCTGCAGCTGCCGAAGGAAGAGCACCTGGGCATGGGACGCAGCAGCGCTGTGCGTGCGCCACAGCCGCGCTGGAAGCCGCAGCGACGCCTCTTGGTCAACTTGCGTTGCAGCCGGGCCAACAGTTGGCTCCATTGTGGTCGCGGCGACAGGCAGCAGCCCATCTGACTAGGCGTCGTGTTGTCGTCATAGCTGCTGCGGCCGCTCGAGTCGCTGCTACTATCGGAGTGTGCGCTGCCCATGATGATCGTATGAAGTTGCTTTGAATAGGGAATGATCTTGCTTGCTTGGCTGCCGTGTGGCTACTGTGTGGTCAGCACTCGGCGCCTCGCTTATTTATGGGACTGCCCCTGCCCTACCTGGGCAGCTTGCTGCCAGGTAATCCCTCCCCGCGCAGGTATGGAAAATGCAAAAATGCGAAAACTGAAAATCTTATTGCTGCACGGCCATAAAAGCTAAACGCGCTTTGCATCCATTTATGACACCTCATTAAATTTGGGTTTTGCGTAAATCTGTTATTTTTCCTCTCGGTTTTGGCTGCCATAAACGCGCCGAGCACACGTGTTCCAGCCTTGGCTAATGGCCTGTCATTTGGCCCGAATCGCAGGGCCGCCCGCCACTCGAGCAATGCACAACAAACGTTTAATAAATTGCACTGCGAGGGCTGGGGAGACCAAGACGCACTCCTGCTTATGGCTGTTGCAGTAAGTGGAGCTTATTCTTCCTCTCCCCCTTCTTCTCTCACTCTCTCTCTCTCTGTCATTCCTTCTGTGTGTCTGCGCCACGTCTTCATATTTCCTTTGCGGCTTTGTGTGTCAATCAGCTATAAACGTGGCTTTTGCGTGTCGGCAGGGCAAGGCATTGCCTTGCTTATTCAGATGTATGTATATATATACATGTGAAAATATATACTACTAATTATATATTCAGCTCGCCTCGGTGCATACTGAGCTCTTTTTAATTAACAATTGCAGCCGTCTACTTTCTTTATATATATATATATGTATATATATATTATTTATATATATTTTTCCTGAGGAGAAATTTTCCTACTCCCTTTCAATGGCCATGGTGACTAAACTTAGTGGTATACCATGGCTATAGAAATTTTGTATTTTTGGGAATAGGAAAATTTCTCCTAGAAAAATTTCTTCTAAGAAAATATCTCCTCGGAAAATTTCTCCTTAGGAATTTTAAATAAAATGTGTCTAGGATCAGTTCAGCATTAAATGTTGTAGCTCATCGTCATCATATGCACTTTATCTCAGCCATTAGTTCAGCATGGCTCCCTGTAGCTCTGCTGCTTCGAACCGTTTCGGGTATCTGCCTCAGAGAAAGCGGAGCAATCAGTTAAGATTTGTAGCTCAATTAAAAAGGTCAAATCAATTAAGTTTTGTGCTCCGATGCTAGCAACTAACTGATCCTTAAGTTGTAAAACTCTGAAATATATATATATATATATGAACATATATATTTTTCCCCCGTTTTTCTATATGCTGGCATTTGAATTTTTTATTTTTTTTTATTATATTTTTAAATTTGCACTAAACGCCAATATGCCCTTTTCGCATAGTGAGCCAGTGCAGCTCACACATACCATATGCATTTTAAAGCCCAATTTCAAATTCTTTAAACATTCCAAAACTTATTCGTCACGCAAGTTTTCTCCCGATCTGCCGCTCGAAACACACCTTGACTATAAATTGGAATTACTCTCAAAACTTTGCTTGATTTCTCATATTTTATACAGGCACTAGCTGCATTTGCCTTGACTAACTTTAATGACTATTTGGAGTTTCCGCACTGAGCACTCAACGTCGATGCTCTAGTGAGTCATACTAATTGGATTTGTTGTTGTTTGCTCTGCTTGAAATGCAAGTGCTTCATAATTAGCTGCCAGATGAAACGCAACTGGCTTGTGCTGCTGCCATTTGTGGCAAGTGTTCGCTTGGCCTTCGCTGTCTCCCTCTCTCAGTCTCGCTCTGCTCGCTCAGATGTGGCATGTGTGAAACTGTTGTGCCATAGCCAGCTGTGTGGGGCAGTGCGGCAAATGTCAACATCATTCAGCTAGCCACAGACTGATGGAGCTTGGGTACAGACCCAGCTGTGAACACATTTGCAAAATTCCGCCCTCAAAACAAAGCAAAAAGTGAAGAAAACCACAGAAATTAAAATAAAAATACAAAAAAAAAAAACTTCTGAAATAAATGCAGCACAAGACTCGGACTCGGCCAGGAGTTGACCCAACTTTTAGGCTGATATTTGTCCAGTTAACAGCAAGTTTTGTTATACTTACATTTCGGTATGCAAAGAATGAAAATTTAAAGGAAAGAATGAAAGAAATATTCAAAATAATTTCGTGTATTATTTTTTAAAAAGTTCAAATCATAAATTATATTATATACAAATATAACTACAAAAGTTTTGTTTAATATTTATATTTATATAAGTTTTATTTAAATTTACAAAGTATCACATTAAAATGAACTGAAATTAATTAAAATGACATTTCCAAAATATTAAAATAAAAAAAATAAATAAAATTAATTTTATTATACAAATATTTTATTTTTATTAATTTTTATTTTCTATTTAAATACTAAACTTAAAATTTATTTTATTCATTTATTATATATAAATACATTAATTAATTTATTTAACATTTTTAAAAGATCAACTCAAAAATTCAAGGGCTCTTCTTCCATAGAGCATCTACGCAGTGAGTTAGCTAAATGGAGTGGAAAAGAAACAACAGTTGCCGTTGTTGTTGCAGTTGACAGTGACGAGTTGTTGTGGTTAGTGAATATTAGTGTTGGACAATGGCAGAGGAAAAATGCGGTAAATGCATAGATTGAAAGGAATTTGTCAACTTTGGAATGCAATGAGAAATTGTTGAAATCTTTCACACGAAATGAAGAAGAGAAGAACAAGAGAGAATCCGTGTAGATACATAGGTGTGAGTGCGTCTGTTGAAATCTGAGCGTTGTTAGTGTTGATAAAAAGCATTTTGTTGAGCACGATAGAAAGATAAAATGTTATCGATAGAAGGAAAGAAATATCTGCACTATTCGATGGTATTTTTTAATATTTATGATTTCATATCGTACACTAAAGTTTTTCTTTGAAATTTAAATATTTGTTCAGCCCATATCAATTTGCTTCGTACCCCCACTCGAGCCATGCCACATATGTATAAATACATATATATTGACATCGAGCTACTCGTTTGGTGTGCCAACAACTTTGAACTTTATAATTGAGTTGCATGTGGCGTGTGTCATGCGGGATGTGGCATGTTGTACATTGCACGTTGCATGTTAAACATGGCAAATTTAATGCAACATGACTTGCCCATTGGCTGCCCTGTCCATGCCAATTATTATTATTATGTTTTGACAATTTTCCCTGAGCATTTTTCGGTGCCACAATTTTCTAATTGATTTCCCGCTCAAAATACGAGACGGACCGCCTGTACACCCCCCTTACATCAGGCAGCGTCACGCCCACACACAATTGTTTTACACGGCTGCAAAAAAGTTTTTCAATTAAAGTCGAGCACTTTGTGTTGCTGTCGGGTTGGGGCGAGCGCGCGAGTTGGAAAAGGGCCCTTCTGGACTGTGGTTGGGACTATTTCAGATGGCAAACAAAGGTACGACAAATCCAACAACAATGAGAGCACGGTCTGCCTATCCAGACTGATTTCAATAATGTCTCCTGTGAATCACTATACTCTCTACTCTTCAGACATCAACCATCACTCTCTACTCTCCATTCTTCACTCTCCACTCTACACTTTACACTCTTCAGTCTACTCTCTCCACTCTACACTATTCACTCTCCACTTTCCATGCTTCACTCTCCAATATTCACTCTCCATTCTCCACACTACACACTACACTCTCTACTCTTCAGTCTACAGTCTCCACTATCCTCTAATTTATTTTGCCTTCGATTGTTGCGTGAATTGTGGCACTGAGTTGGAACGAACTGGAATGGAACAAATTAGCAAGACAGCAGCTATGTCAGCTAGTTTATAGCTGTGGTGGCTTCTGTTGGTTTATGGCCAGGCTCCGGCTTCGGGCCAGGCCAACATATGTAGATGCCATAAAAAAAGGCCATGAAAATTGTTTATTATGAGCGCGAGTTCATTTTTTAACCCTTTAACTCTTTGCACCCACCGCAACCCTTTCACAAACCCTTTCTTTCCTTTATTTTTCCAGCCAGTTGCTGCTGGTAAGCAAAAAACGCATCAATTGCCGGCTGACGTTCTGGGAATACGCCGGTTTTCAAGTACGCCTCGCTCTCTCCCTCTCTTTCTCTCTCTGGCTCTTCCCTTATCCTTTAACCTCTGACCCAGCTGGGCGAGGGCTATGCAAAAAATTCAAGTTTATTGATGCGCTGCAGTTTTTCATGCGCAACAATTGCCAAAAAAAAAAAAAAACTAAATAAAAAACAGTTGACACTCTATCTATTTGTGGATAACTGAGTGTGCAAGTGTGTGTGTGAAATGTGTTGGCTCCCTTGTTAAGCCAGGCCACACAAAAGGTTCTGCTGTGTGCGGCAAGCACAAAGCTGACAAAGCGAATTTGCCAAGTTTTAGATTAAATACCCTGTAACCGTTGAATGGCAATAACAAGAGATTGTCTCTGCCATTTATATGCCTAACTGAACTAAATTTCACCTTTAAAGAAATTTCAATTTTTATTTTTTTTGTATTTCAATGACTCTTTTGGCAGAGATCAAGCAGCTCGATTGCCCCTCAAATTTGCTTCTTTTCTAAAATGCAAACTCCCAAATTGAAAGTTTCCCGCTTCCCAGGTATCTGCCTAGTCGAAACCAATATGAAATTAGCCGAAAAGATTTTTTGTTTCGATTTGCCACAAGCCACAAGGCGAATTGCGATAAGGTATGCAATATCAAAGTTTTTGTGGGTTCTGCTCGTCGGACAGAGCAGGTGCACGGAGCGAGGCATTCGCATAGATACTTAACAGCCAGCCGGGGCCTGACAGTCAGCTAGGTTCGGGCATGCCCCAGAGAGACAAGTGTCCCCCAGAAAGTGTACAAAACAACCTTCGTAGTCAAAGTTTAAACGCACGCTGTTAAACTTCCAAAAACATTTTGCAAAAGGAAATGCCAGGAGATTTACAAAGTCATTTTAAATGTACAAAAAAAAATAAATAAATAAATAAAAATAAAAAATTGGCAAATGGAATTTATGAGAAGATTTGTAACCTAAGCATATATGAGCTAGATAATTAGTATTATATATAGTAGTATTATATTTAATAATTATTATATAACTATTAGTATTATATTTAATAATTATTATATAAATATTTTATATGACAATATTTCTGTGGCTAGAATTCTCTATTGGTTCACGCTTCGAGTTCATATCTCATACTTTCTGTGCTAAACTTTCATTTGGCCAAAATTGTAGAGGAGCTGCTTAATTTGAAGGTCTCTTGTGAAAGTTTTCGACACTCTGCGAACCCGCTTATTGCCCTTGCTCTACCTCAATCAGTTGCTCTTGACATAGTTAGCTGCTCCTTTTAATAACGATAAGTGGAAGCTGATAACAAAGTTTACAAAACAAAGTCAAGTGTAAGCAAAAGTTAATAATGTCCACACACAGGCAGGCGCTCACACACACACACACACACATGGACAGCTTCTCCTTCAGATTGGCCTCAAATCTTTTTGGGCAGCCGCAGATAACAAAAGCCAAACATGCCAAAAGGCATCTTCATAATAAACTTCCACACACGCTATATAAATATATATATATATATATATATATATATATATATATATATATATATATATATATATATATATATATATATATATATATATATATATATATATATATATATATATATATATATATATATATATATGTATATATATATATTTAGTTCACATAATGCGGGTTTGTTTTCTCTGTGTCAGGGTTAAGGACAAAAGTGCTGCACGCATCAATCGCAATCAATCAATTTGTTGGCAAACAACAAACAACCGACAGCAAAAAAATCAAGTCAATGGGAAAAAAAGCCACTGGCTTAAGTTAACAGCATCTAATGTGATTTTGACACACTCGCTTACAGATAACAACAGCAACAGCAACAGCAGCACCAGGAAGAACAACCCACACAGCACAAAAGGCTGACCAGTTAATACACTGAGCGAGAAAGCATACTTGTTTTCTTTACATAAGAAAATTAAAAACATATACATTTTATATTTGAATTTAGTAAATTTTATTATAACTGTTAAGATAAAATGGAATATTAATATATATATAACTTTATTTATTCCTTATTCCTTATTTTAAGGAATTCTATCTATATTTAAGCTGGAGTAGGCATTGAGTTCCTAAAGAGTGGACAACATATGATATAAGACTGATTTAAGATTTGTATGTAATATCTTCTCTGAGTAGCTCACAGATAAACTAGAATTCTCAACTGCTTCAAGCTCATTTCCTATACTCGCTGTACTGACTTTTTTATTTTTTATTTATTTAGTTTTTTATTTATATTATATTTTATTTATATTTATTTATTAATTTTTATTCATAATTAAATAACTAATATATTTACATTTATTATATAGTATAAGTATTATATAGTATAAGTATAGTATTTATAGTAAATAGATTTCTGTTGTCTCCAAATTTCCAGGTAGAAATATATTGAATTACCTATTATATCTGCTCAGACTACATAGACTATGTTCGTATGCATACTCTTAACTTTTCTCGTCTACTCGTCTATTCACAAGTCATCTTCCAATAATCTTTGCTATTTGAATTAACTTTTCCAACTATGCCGACTTAAGTAGCCAACATTTTTTTTCCGTTTATTTTGATTTTAATTTTTGCTTCTTTATTTTCTGTTTTTTTTTTCTTTGTGTATTTTTCATAATTGAATTTGATTAAACAGAAAACGTTTCGGTTTCTGGGTTTACTTTACTTTCCGTTTTTTTTTTTTTTTTGCCTTTTGGTTTGTTTAGTTTTATGCTTAGGAACCTCCAATCAACGTCGGCGCCTGCCCCACCCCAGGCTAATGTTTACACGCATCAAGTTCCAGGTCTGTATTTCGGATTTTGTTTAGCTGCCTCGCTCTGTCCCTGCCGAGGCAAGTGCTGGGCTTTAAGATGGGCCATAAATTCATCAGGGCGCTAAATGGCTTTGTGATGCTGGGAGAGCTGGAGTGTGAGAGGCTTAGGGCAAATAGTGACAGCTAGCACAGCTACACAGCTGCATATAAAACCGCAACATGAGCCATGATTCTGGCAAGGATTAAGAGCCCAACGCCTTGCGATGAGCGAATTAAAATGAAACCCCGCAACGTTTTTCCATAAAATTCCAAGTGCTATAAACCGCACACACACACACACACGCACACACAGGCATGTGTGTGTGTATTTGACTGGTTAATCTGTGGCTTTGGCTCAGCTGTGGTTATCATTGGCCCAGCCCAAATCCCGATCCCGACCAGAATTCGCACAAAACTCTCGCGTTGCGCACGCGACAAATTCAAGTGGGATTTGTCGCCTAAATCCCAGACTCAACTCGAGTGTTGCATTTAGTAATTAGAGCAGCTTATGAACATACCCTATGCATATATATCGGCCTATATCCTATATAAAGATAATTCAAGCAGCTAATACCCGCCCAAGCCCCGGGCTTACGCTTTGTGACAGCTCAAAAACTAGTTTCCTACTTTTTGGCCTGGCTCAATTGATTGTCTTGCCATGGCCTAAATCAGCCTCCCTCTCTCCCTCCCTCTCGTTCACTGCTATCTGTTTAAGTGTCGCAACACTTTTCCCTCGCACTCACTCGCTTCATGCTGTGCCCGCGAGCTGCCATTAGAGCGGCTGAATTATGCATGGGTCGTGCTGGCCGAGACCACGAATGCTCTGACCTGCCTGCCCTGGCCACGTTGGCCCCCCAGCAGCTAAAGAGCTCAGCAGCACTGGACTGTGACATATCTTAGCTTGTGATATTTCATATTTATGCGGAGCGCCTTGCACCTTGCATTCCCGTCTAATGCTCCAAATAATGTTGCCTCTTTAAATATTACACAAATTTGAATTTGTTTTGATTTCAAATGCGTGTGTTCCCAACTGAAAGTAATTATTAACAAAGTTACTTATTCAAATAATCACATACCAAAACAAAGTGCTCTAGCTTGCATAGTCTCTGAGTTCCTATGGGCTGGCGGGTATGTGGAGTGTTCCAAATGGCTATGAAAAATAGCTAGCTATGTAATATATTAGACTTGAGCTCTCTCTTACTATCTCATCTCTAATAGACTCTTTCGTATATGCCTCATGTACGCCTTTTACAGGGTATATATAGCATGAGCAAATCTAGTACATACACAAACATATATACATATACACATATATAGCATTATCTGTAAATATTTTAATTTCATATATGCTAATTTTGAAATCCAAATATAATTCATAATTAATTAATATTAATTTATGGGCTTGAAAAATAGTTTCCATATTTTCGTTATTTTTCCACAATTTTTTTAAAACTTTTTTTTTTGTATACAATATTTATGATACTTTTGCATAATGCACAAAGAACCGTTAATAATATCAAACTACACCCTGTGGGATGCTCACATATAATTCATGTCAGTCTTCTCTAACCCATTGACCAGGCTTAGTCTGCCACACCCCCCACCCTAACTGCTGCTCTGCCTAGGGGGCCCCCTCGACCTTTTATTTCAATTTCATTTGAACGCATTTTTCGCATAAATTCCATAGAAAATAGCTCTATTCACTATTTATTACTGGCCATACTGTTATGTTAGCCCCTCGGCATCCACACACACACACCCACACACACAGATGAAAACTTTGCCCTTACCCCTGCCCTTTGATCGAACAATGAAAGGCCTCGAGCCTAGGGTCCAGTTTGTGTTGTTCTTCCTTTTATCGCTCAATTCGAGACAGAGAAAGTTAATAATTCTATATCATTTTTATGTGCGTGTCCATGAGACTACATACACACACTTAAATACATGTATGTATTTATATATAAATATATATATATATATATATATATATATATATATATATATATATATATATTATATATAGTAAAACTTTTGTCACATCAAGAATTTGCTGGCCTCGTGGCAAAAAGTTGCGCCGTCTGCACATAAAAATATTAAATTGTGCGTTTCGCATCTGTAAATTCTTTCATATTAGCAATTGCCACGCCCACCCACCGAGCCTGCTGCTTGTCACGATAATGGCCTGGGCCAGTGGGTGCAAAAAGTTTTTTCCTTCTTTCCACTTTTCTTTTTGCAATAATCAAGGCGTGTCCTCGAGTCGAGTCGCTCGGCTACGGGAGCTGTTTGCCTGCGTCACAGGTGCAAATGTGCTGCAATTGTTGAGCAGCACTGTCTGGCCGGCTACAGAGGGGGGCTGGAGGGCGTGGTCAGGCGGTATGCACTGTCATTTGGCAAAGCACTCTGTCTGCGTTTTGACAATGAGCAAAAAGTGCATGGCATATAGACACGATTAGCACAAAATACACTGAGCGAAAACGGGTGGCGGAGAAAGAAATTATGTATTCAAATATATATTGAAGGAAATATATAGACTGATATAGATTGATGTAGTTATATTATATATATTTATCTACAGAATTGAGACAGAAAGTTGCACACAATTTGTAGTCTTTAAAGCAATTGCAACTCAAGCATTTGATTGATGAATGATTGACGAACTATAAACAGTCTTAGCTGTCATAAATTAAGCATATCGGTGGATTGATTTCGCTAACTGCCCCCATCCTTTCGCCCAGCGTATGCACATGCGACTCAAATTGCTGTTGAACCCGCTCCCTAACCTCAAAACACGACTTTCCACCTGCATAGCTGGGTCACAGAAACCGCTACACTGTGCTACGACACGACTGTCCGACCGACTGACTGATTGACTGATTGAACAATTGTGGGGTGCACAATTATGGCTAACACTGTCACGTCATTAAAAATGCAAACGGCTCGCAATGTCAGGGCTGCACTTGTGCAAGACGACTGCTAGAGGGTGAGTGTGCTGAGCGGGGTGGTGGGGTAGGCGGGAGGGGGAGGTAAGACTACTATTGGTAGCATGTCAATTGTTAGGTTGGCTAACCAAGGCAGCCTTTCAGCATTGGCCCCTCGATGTCGATAACGATGGCGATGACAATGATGAGGCCAAGAAGGCAACGTCTGGACACGCCCCTCCCCCCCGACTAGACACTCCACAGGTCTAACGTCTGGCTACTGTGGCTGAAGGCCACATGGGTAGATCAATGTGAAGGCTGGGAATGGGGGTCAGCCTAAAATCAATATTACTTGCTTTAAATTATGAACAATCAAGCGAATCGTCGTCCCGCTGATTATTATTGTGGTAACTTTCAAGAAGACAAATATTTGAAAACAATTCTTGGCTAACTTTGGTGGACAAGTTTTCTCATACCAATATGCTGCAATAGTTATAATCACTTATGTCACGACAAACATGCAATGCACATCAAAATGAATCCATTATATATTTGAAATAGTTTTTTTTTTTTGTATTTCGATTGTTAGCTGCGAACTGGGCAATTCAGTCACCAAATGCTGACGACCGACTGCAAGCGCTGTTACTTATTTTATCTGACCATTTTGTATATATAGAAACCGTTGAATCAGACCTCTTTATCGCTCAGTAGCAATACTCATACGCTAAATGGACAAATGAGTGTGCATTGCTTTCTTAAAACGCATGCGATTTCCTTAGTATCTTAAGGTAAAAACTTTTTTATCTGAGTGCATTACACATGTATACATAAGTATGGAGATAAATATAAAAAATAGGCATATATATATATATAAATATATATATATATATATATATATATAAATATATATGTATATGTATATGTATAGATCAAGTCATATACATATATGATTATTTGAGTGAACTCAAATCTAGGACTGAAATAATAAAAAAAAATTTTTTTTAAATAAAATATATGGTATAAATAAATTTTAGAATATATATATATATATAGATATTAAAATTATTCTCAATTTATATATTATTCCCATATTTCATCTGATATCTTCAGCATTTTTAGCTTAGGTTTCTTAAGGGTCCCACTTGCTCCTCTTGGATATAAAGTCTTATATGCTTTATATACATTTAGGATATTCCTTATTTTTCAATTTTCTTCACATTCTACAATACCAATTGAATATAGACTTTCATCCAATTACTGTTGAATTTTGCATTTTTTATAACCCAACGGCTCCGGTCTCTTAGCTTTGCCAATTGATTGAGGAACCTAAGTTCTGGTTGCATGTTGCACGTGGCAAGCTAATGTGCTGCAATAATCATTTCCGTGTTGCCTTCAATTTCAATTTTTGATTTTTTGATTGCTGCACAAAGGCAGCCAAATAATAGTCCACTAATAAAGGTGGCCTGGAGGGGAGGGGTGCGTGTCTGAGTCCAGCTGACCAATGGCAAAAAATCAATGCGCATTATGAATAACGCCCCCGCACGACACACACACACACTCACACAAATGAGTGTACTGTAATGTAATGGAATGTAAGGCCAACCACATAGCGTATGCGCAATATTCACAATTTAAATTTATAATTTGAGCGATAATTAATTGGAGCAAATTGCAAAAAATGTCCCAAAAGGACATACAATTAAAACAAAAACCACAAATAAGCCAGGAAACAACAACTACAAAAAATTTAATATATATATTGACAGTAGTGCATGGATATATAGCAACGTATATAGTGAGTTGCAAAAAAAAGAAAAAACATTTTTTTTTTTAATAAATCACAGTTGGAAAAGAACAAACTGATTAAATGAAGTGGGAAGAATAGAGTGAGACAGAAGAAGACAGATAGACAGGGCAAGTGAGAGAGGGAGGCAGAAGAACAGCTGATACGGCGTGTGATAGAGAGTGATAAAGAAGTCAAGGGAGAGATGGCAGAAAACGAAAGAGAACGAGATTGAGAGAGAGAGATAACTAAGCTTAAAGCCTAACACTGTATTAGAATGGGACAACAACTGGGACGCAACTGGAGAAAAAGATCGAAACTCAAAAAAATTATACAAAGAGAGAAAAAGAAAGAATGAGAGGCGGAGAGAAATAGAAAAAAAGACATAAATATGGAGACAGAATAAGAGACAAAATGGGAGAGAGAAAGGAAGAGAAAGAGAAATATAATGAGAGGTAGAACGAGATAGAGAGTGAAAAACAATGAGCCACAGCTAGAAAGAGAGAGAGAGACGGAAAGAGAGAAATGAGATAATATTTTATTGTTATAGTTAGACAGCGATAGGAAGAGAAACAAAATGCTAAAAAGTACTCGAGTTAGGAAGAGATAAGAGACATGAAAGAAAGATTCTGATATATTAACAGCACCAGCTTGGCCTAAGCCAAAGCAACTCTTATTTTCCTTGAAAATCAATAGAGAGAGTCGAAATGATGATGGGGACGAAATGTGAATCAATTTATGAACAAATCATGAATAACACAAAATTCCAATTGAGAAAGTGAGTTAACAAAAACTTGGATTCGAATCGCATCGCTGGGTCTTTTTGGGCTAAATTTGCGAGAACTTGGCCAGGCGGAAAAGACGCATTGCAAGTGACCTCTGACCTCTGGCGAAGGCGGCAGCTGCTGCTGCTGCTGTTGTTCTTGCTGGCTTCCATTTGTTTGCTTTGACTAATTAAGAAAGCCCACAAGAGTCAGAGAGGGGCGTGGCGACTGAAAACTGAAAGCTGAAAGCCGAAAGCCGAAAATGGGAAACTGAAATTGAAATTTCACATTTTAAATTTTAAATTTGATTTGTTTATTCAGTTAATTAATAAACTCGCCTCGATCTTAAATGCATAATTAAAATTCAATTTTATTATTTGGCAGTAGCAAAAAAAAAAATTGTTTCAAATTAAATTTTCGTCTTAGGACTAAACACAAAAAAAATGTTTTGAGGAATATTTATGAGTAGTTATTTTGTTTGCTAGGCAATTGTCGCAGCTGCTTTCGGCATGGTTATGTACATCAAGTGAGTGATTGAGTGACTGATTGATTGAGAGTTATCTGATTGAGTGAGGTTGTCAAACTGTTGAACAGTTTTGCTGTTGGTGTCCTTCGTAGTTGATTGAGAGCCTGATTGATCGACTGACTGACAACCTGTTGCCAGCAGCCAGCAATCGATCAATGCATGTGATGCCAACTGCAACGGCTCCGTACCGAGCGGAGCCTGTCCAGTTACCCATCACAGATCTGTGCTAATGGTGTGCGTCAGGTGCTGTCTCGGCTGCATGGGTGAGCTCTCCTCGTAGAGAGACGCATTCATGTCGACCTTGAAGCGCTTGGCCGCACTCTCCATCTCGCCGTCGAGATCGCTGAAGGCGGGAAAGCCGACGGGACAGAAATGGCCGGCAATTGCCTCCGGTATGTGGCTGACATTGTGCAGCATGTGAGCCGGCGTGCTCTGCAAATAGTTGCGCCACTTGTGGTAGGAGCGCGAGTGCAACTCGAAGGTGACGTCGCGTCGCTGACAGGTGGGCGACGAGGTCTTCGGCATGATGCGCTGTGCGTGCTGCATCATATACATCTCCCATTCCAAGTTGCCGACGTCCGGCGAGGCGTCCAAGTGATCGCCGCTCGCGTTGCTTTGATTGGCCAACTCCATGTCCTGGGTGCGGCGTAGCTGCTGCTTCGTGGGCGTCGATGCTGCACTGCTGCATGTATAATAGCCGCAAGAGCGCTCCAGTTCCTCCTCAACTTCGGCCAACGGCTGCTCGGCAAAGTCATCGCAAATGGGACGCGTCTGGCTGCGGTTCCAGATGCTGCGGTTGCTGCCCAGGCCAAGGCCGCTGCTGTTGGTGCTGGCACTGCTCCTGGTGCTGCTCTTGTTGCTGCCGAAGCTGCTGCTGCGGCTGCGCTTGGAGGAATAGGCACTGGCACTCAAACTCCGCTCCGTGTCCGTCTTCAGACTGCTCGCACAGCAACCCATTTTCGCTTGGTTCGAGTATTTGATTTAGGTCTTAGAAACTTCACTTCAAATAGTAGTTCGCGCTACGCTGCGTTAACGTCAACTGTTTGGCCAACTAGCGCGGCAGCTGGCTCTTATATAGGCGGACTATGGTCAAGCCAGGTAGCTCGCCGAATTTCCCGGAATTGTTTTTGGTCGAAATCGCTTTACCTGATCGAGTGCTGTTGGGCCGTAGTTTTGGCTAATCCGCCGGTTTTTATGACGCGGCCCAAAAGCCCAACCCGCGTGTTTCGGCTTAAGATAATATACGCACGCATAATTTCTACCTGGCAATGTCCTTGATTGTCCTTGTCGCAGGGATTTTGCTTGATGGATTTTCAATTTCGTAAATCTGCTGGATTTTTCCTAAACTCGCGAAAAACTCGGGACTCGGGATTCGGGAATCGGGACACTTGGCCAACCCTTTTCTCGCGATTGCCCAAAATTATTTTACACAATTTATCCAGTCAGAAATCAAAGCAATTAGATGGATGTACATATATCTATATAGCTATAGATATAGATAGGGAGAGTGATAGCCTCACTGGCCATAGCTGACCTCGTGCTGAGACCATAATTCGGTTTCAATGTTTGGTCGGCGCTGCGACTGCGCCTAACCTTGGCCCGTTGCGTTTTGTGGGCCTTTGTTGTGCAAACGCCGTTGACGCCGGTGCAGCCAGGACAATGGGAGGCGCAGACAGAGAACTGAACAACAGACGTGGACAACAGCTGCACTACTCGGCCCGATCTGCATTTTATTGAGAGAGTTTTCGCTTTCCATTTCACACGAAATCTTGTGAATGGAGTCTCTCGTTCGGACCAGAACTACTTACGACTTAGTCGACTCCTGCTGCTGCTGCTGTTGCCGCTGCTCAGCTAGCTAGCCTCAAGGCTGCCCAAAATAAATCGAAAGCAAGTGCCGCGAAAGGCTGTCAAATTTTGGCGAAAAATACTCGACCTGTTCCTTAGTCTCATTGACAGCAGCAAAGCGACAATTTACCTCAACGACTTTCTCGAATATTCAAAAAAAAATTCCATAGCTCCGTTGAGTATTCAATTAGCTCTCGTCCTTAAAAAGGAAAATAACTCCAAGTGCTAAAGATTTGACTTAAAATTAATCCAATTTGAGACGAATTCTAGATTAGGCAGTCTCAGCTCTTAGGTCTCTCTCTTAATCATAGATCTAGGCTAAGTAGAAATAAATGATCTATAAGTGAGCTAACATACGTAGAGAATCACCTAGAGTATTATATAGATTTAGATTTAGATATAGATATAGATATAGATATAGATATAGATATAGATATAGATATAGATATAGATATAGATATAGATATAGATATAGATATAGATATAGATATAGATATAGATATAGATATAGATATAGATATAGATATAGATATAGATATAGATATAGATATAGATATAGATATAGATATAGATATAGATATAGATATAGATATAGATATAGATATAGATATAGATATAGATATAGATATAGATATAGATATAGATATAGATATAGATATAGATATAGATATAGATATAGATATAGATATAGATATAGATATAGATATAGATATAGATATAGATATAGATATAGATATAGATATAGATATAGATATAGATATAGATATAGATATAGATATAGATATAGATATAGATATAGATATAGATATAGATATAGATATAGATATAGATATAGATATAGATATAGATATAGATATAGATATAGATATAGATATAGATATAGATATAGATATAGATATAGATATAGATATAGATATAGATATAGATATAGATATAGATATAGATATAGATATAGATATAGATATAGATATAGATATAGATATAGATATAGATATAGATATAGATATAGATATAGATATAGATATAGATATAGATATAGATATAGATATAGATATAGATATAGATATAGATATAGATATAGATATAGATATAGATATAGATATAGATATAGATATAGATATAGATATAGATATAGATATAGATATAAATATAGATATAGATATAGATATAGATATAGATATAGATATAGATACAGACTTTGATAGAAATAAAGTTGAGGTCACAATAGTCTCAGCTCCTCTAAAATTCCAGAAGTTGGGCTATAAATTAAAATGTTCCTATGTCTATTTTGGAAAGCTAGTGGGAATGTGTTTTTGGTAAATCCTCAACTCTGTTTTCACACTTTCTCGAAGCTGGGCGCTGGGTAAATACTTGGCTGTGGCTGGGACACTATGCCGCATAGAGTCAGCCCCGTCGTTGAAGGGTTGAGGCGTTTGTTTTCCCACACTCGCTGATGCCTTGGGCACAGCCCATTTGTTTGGTTGGTGTCAAAAGGTTGCGACTCGCTTCGACTCTTTGGCCTTTTGCCGGGCTCATTTGACTATCGGCAGGATATGTGGATTGTTGCATTTTCACACGCAATCGCGACAGGACCGTAGTTCGTCGCAACTCCGGTCGGGCCAACTGGTATTTCCCCCGCTGCCCAAAAACATTTTCCGACTGCATGAGCCAACCGGCAGAGTATTTTTGTGCGGTTGACAATTTTCCAAATCCCAAATAGAATTCAACTCCGGGTTTTTTTTTTGTCCTTTCCGTTTCTGCTCTTTTTTTTATTACTTCTGCTGCTTATCTGGGAGTACGTTAAAGAAATACCGGATGCAGGCCCTCGACCAACAAGCCAGCTCCGTGCACGTTGACCAAACAGCTCTCGAGCCCATTTTCATAGTTTGGGACTGCCGTTGCACATTTTCCGATTTGCCAATTTTGCTGCACTCTGTTTGCTTTGTGAACGTGACTCTGGCTGCGAGCAAAGCGGCGGAAGCGGAAACAGCTGCCAGCCCGGCCAGTGGAGCTAAATGCCAATCCATGAAAATAATTCTCAAGCTCAATTTAAATCGAAGCCAGAAGCAAGACTAGATAATCGAATTGAGAAATTGAAATTATTCAAGCGATGCACGCAACCTCATTTACTCACTCAAGAAGGACTGTGAACTAAGCAACTACAGTAGCTGGAGACATCAAATTTCGTATTTAGCTTCTAGTTTACATCAGCTGAGCGTATCTCTAGTTTTTTTTTTTTTTTTTTTTTTTTTGAGTTATCACTTTTAAAGCGTATCTCGCTTGTGTAAGACATTTTCACACTGTCAGCAGTCGTTGGCTCTGTGCACAATCAATTCACAATCGCATGCCTGACTCAACGACCGCTCCACTCGGCAATCACTGTCAATTAGTAACGCCATCAATTTCGGACCAACTGCAGTCGGAGTTTGGATCCATGGCAAAGCGAAGACCGAGGCACTCGATGCGTGCACTGGGAGGACAGGGACATGGCACCGACCATCATGTGGCCAAAGCAATTGAAATGCCATTGACTTGCATTGATGTGAAGTGTTGCAAGCGGGCAAGACAATGTCATTCGTAATACCCTGTAAAATATATACATTAGTTATATACTACAATTTAATATGTGTGAATACTCTGTAAAAAAATATGTCATCAAATTAACTTAGTTAGTTAGTTGACTTCCTACGCTTATATTTAATATTTAATATTCAGCGAGAGGAATTTAAAAAAAAACATTACGAACAATCCTAATAGAAATATTATGCTTAAATGTTTGCTTAGCTAAACTCTAGAGCTCAGTGAAAAGCATATTGATACCCTGTAGAGACTGAAATTAACATAACTTTCTACTGCCCAAATACCCTGTACATGCAACAGCAAATCGAAAGTCTTGAGTTTTCCGGATAAGAGAATATTCTATAATAGGCACTATAATAAATTCTTTGATATCTCAACTGTGGATAGCCGTTCACACCCGCTGAGCCCTAATTGTGCGTGGTACATACGAAGCACTTGAACTGCAGCAAATAGAAGAGAAGGCCACTTGGTTCAGTTTGGAACGTGCCCGAAATGTCGAAATTGTCGTGAATTTCGAACGGAATGCAACAAAAAAAAAAACAGTTCCAGATATTTCATATGCAACTCGCTTCATATCGTATGCCCGCTCAGCAAGTATGGATGGGTATATTGGATTTCTGACACTTGACTCAAAGAGCTCAGAGTTAATTCCGAATTATTTGATAGCCCAACAGCTGTTACTGTTGCTGTTCAGTTTAGTGAATAGATTTCTTGGTATTTTTTATGGTTCAGCCTTGAGCGCGTATTGCGCAGTCGGTCCCTGCCCACTTGTCTTAGTTTGGTTTGCAAGTGAGTGCGTTTTCGATCAAGGGGCAAGGACAAATGCATCATTGAGCAGATTATGTAGAAGGGGACTGACTACTAAGCAAAAAGTAGGCACATCTGGACTGCGTTTTGTAATTGTCTTCTTTTTAGCTCACTTCCTGCAAAAAGATACCAGAAACAACGAACGAAAATACTCGAGGGCTATAAAAGTGTGCGTCAGCATTGTTTTGCCTGTTTTGATGTGCGTGTTATTCGCTGCTTGTTTATGAAATGCATTTGCGGGCCAGCCCTTGGCCTATGGCCCTCGGGCCACATATTTGCGGCAATTTGGGCCATAAACATGAACGCTTAGGCCAGGTAGGCGTCGCCCGGACCTTGCTAACGGACCAACAGGCAACAGCAGACCAACAGACCAACGTCCTTTCACTTGTTGATCCGGCGGGCCATTCCGCGGACACGCCGTCAAGTTGGCCGCCAATCGAGTCTGTCGCGGGCGCTTGGTCTCGATTGGCGGTATTTCCGCTTTGGTATTTCCGCTTGGCCGCGTGGAATTGCCAATGCAAATCGCGTCCACATGTGCCGCATAAGCTGCTCGTTAGCCGTATGCCGCTGCGAGGCGGCATCTATTTAAACGTTAATTGTGTCCTTGCTGCTCCGCTTGGCTCTAAGCACTTGCTGCTTGAGGCAAGTGTGTCTCGCTGTCTGTATGTGTGTGTATGTTGAGCGTGAGTTTGGCATGTGGCCAGCCCACGGGAATTGCCCACAACTGTGTTGGCCAGGTGACATACCACAGCCAGAGTCACAGCTCATCTCGGCGTACAGTTGCGCTTACAAAACAATTCAATTAACAACAACAACAACAAGAACAGCAGCAGCAGAAATAGCTTTAATTAAGCCCTGCCGTCGCTCTCCATTGCTGACCACTTAGCCTGAGCACTCTGCGTTTTATGTGGCTCTCAGGACGTGGCTGCCGCAGCTGCGCTTGTCCGAAAGCTCCATTAAAATGTTAGCCCAAAAGTAGGCAACACTTTTTCCTCAAGCTCAACGAGGCCCGTTTAGTTGCTTGATGCGAGAAAGGGGGGGGGGAGGGGGCAGAGCGGCGCTGGGCAGGGTAGGCCGTAGTTAGGCATCAAATAGTGCTCAGCAATTCGTGAGTATATCAAACCAAATCAACTGCAATCAAACAAATGGCATTGAAGCAAGACGACTGAGCTATGCTGACTTAGTCATTCGAAATGTAACACTTTGAAGCACATGCCATGGCTTAAAGAAGTTGCTAAGTATATAAAGAGACAGGGAGACCAGAGAAGACTCCCACGCAGAGAAAGAGAAAAATAGTCGAACACTTCTCGGCATTTCTCTCTCTCTCTCTCTCTCTCTCTCTCTCTCTCTCTCTAACTCTGTCTGCCCAATCTTTCCCTCTCTGTCTGATTTCTTTTTTTTCTCTTTCTTTCTCTATTTTAGTCTTTTGCCATTTTATCTCTCTCTCTCTCTTTTCTCTATGTCTCTCTCTCTCTCTCTCTCTCTCTCTCTCTCTCTCTCTATCTTTCTCTCACTTGACTCTATATTTCTCTTCTTTCTCTTTCTCTCTCCTATCTCGGTTCCTTTCTTTCTTTCCAGGTTCTTCCTTCTGCCCCTTCTTTCTCTTTCTCCTTCTCTCTCTCTTTCTCTTCCTTTCCATCTCTGTCACTCGCTCTGTTTCTCGCTCCTTTTCCTCCCTCTCTATTTCTCTCTTCTCTCACTGTCTATATTTTCTCTTCCTCTCTCTCTCACTCTGCCCTTGTTACCATCTGCTGCAATTCCAAGTAGCTCGTCATTTTAAGCATATTCATCAATTAGCTTTGCCTAAGCCGCGCATGTTGTATGCCAAATAAACGCCCATAATTTAAAGAGAGGCATATCAGTTAGCTACAATTCAAAAGTTTGCCAAAGGTAATCGTTACTTAACTCTTTCGGAGCTAAGCCAAATATTGTTCACAAAATTGGCTTTTCCAACCGTAAAACTAACGCTAACAAAGTCATGAATAATTCGTTTTGCTTTAAACAGTTTTCAACAATTATCAAGTATTATATAGTCGACCATATACCCGATCTTAGCTTTTTTCTGTTTTTTTTTTCTTTTTTCTCTTTCTTTTGTGGCGTTTTGCATGTGTCATGTTGAATTAACAACACATGAGTTGTGCGTGGGTGTGTGGGTGTTTGTGCGTGTGTGTGTGGGTGGTTCTGTGTGGGTGTGGGTGTGGGTGTATTATTTGTTTGCTTGATTTACAAAACAGTTGAGTGCTTGTCTGGCTGTATGTGTGTATTGCAATACATAGAAAATCAATATTATTTCTTACCTTTTATACTAAGCTACACACACGCGTGTGTGTGTGGATAAGTATGTGTATGTGTGCATATGTGTGTGTGTGTTCGCTGCTCTTGTTGTTAATACTTTATGAATTATTAAACGGCTATGGATTCTCGCTTTGTCTGTCCTCCCGAGTACATTTACTCATAATTGAAGCCTCAATCTCAGTCGATACTTTTGGTACTCGATACCCGTGGATTGAGTTTAAGCGGGTCCCGGCCATATATGTATATCCTATATGCCAGGTGGGCGCATATGATACGACTGCACTTGAGTGTCCAAGCAGCTGTGCGAATTGAAAGCTTTTCACAAGCGCCGATTGCGTTTAAAATGGAAAAGAAACGCGATAATTTAATTGATATTACTAGGGAAATACCCAGTAGACTTGACATGATGGAGACTAATGGACTTGTCAGTTCACACCTTTATATGAGTGTAAGATCTGTAATACATAAATAGACTTGAAATACATATAGAGTTTCCCAGTAATATTTATTATATTGATACCCATAAATAGATTACTATAGGGTATTTACTAGTTGAGCTATGCAAGAGAATATAGTTTAAATATATAGCTATTACTTGCAGGCGATCAGGATGTATAAAAAAGAAGGGTATCAGCTAGTTGGGCTGGACAAGTTTTCAATATTTTTGTTTATGGACTGACTAATGCAAGTATGTATAATAAATAACAGGGTGTGAGTGCAGCCTGTTACGGAATATTATATTGTACGGGTATTTACAAGTCGAATTCATTCGTGTTTACTTTAGGACCTGAGCTACACACTAGCATAGTAAGCTCAAGCCAGCCAAAGTCTATCACATACATTAGAGTAGCCGATTAATGCAGAGATATAGCTCCTCTGTTAGGGTATCTGTTGGCCTAGTTGCTGTTTGTCAATGTCTTCTGACTGCACTGCAATTGCGTTAAGTAATTTTGAAAGTAGCTCACATGCTGCTCCTGGTTTTGACTTAACGAGCATTTAATTGCCAGGCTTACCCAGGCTGGTGACACACACACACACACCAACACATATATTAGCTGATTACCTGCACTTCCTTTCCGGTTTACCCTTTCTGCATATATTTTCACTTTTATTGCATTCTCTGGCTTCTGCTTCTGCTTCTGTTTCTGTTGCTCTTTCCACTTTCTTCACACATAATTTCCATGTTTTCCTTTTTATCTATCTACTTATATTTTTTTGCTTATGCTTTGCATTTTTATGCGCAGTTTCATTCATAAATTACAGGGAAATTCTTATGCAGCCAGCAGCAAAGTTCCAAGAAAATAGCCAAACAAATGTCGTCTGCTTGTCTCTCCCTCTTTTCCACTGCCTCGCTCACTTTAGTCACTGTCGCAGCCTGATCTAGCGCCCCGTGGATGCCTTGCGGGAATTGTGCATGTTAATTAGCTCATTTTCGGGCGTAGATTAAGCAAATTAACCAAATTAACTAAATGAGCAGCAAGTAAATAAATAAATTAAATGCCCCGAGAGAGTGGGATGAGAGGAGCACGAGACTGGACGGAGCTTAACTATTTGCTAATGACTGGCTGGGCTATCTGTCAAGGTCAGAGCGCAGATTATCAGCGAATGCATTAAAGCCAATCGCTACTTAAGAGACATTAGCTCCGGCCATAAAGTGTATCAAGTTACATTCCACACTATCGTACCAAAATGTCGACTGATTGAATGTGAATATCTATATTGAACTTGGTTTCTATTCGAGCTGCAACTAGTTTATAAGAAGTTTAAGAAGGCTACAATCAAATATCTGGTAATATGTAATATGCATAACTTATTACTGATCAAGAGATGTTATGTGGGTAGATAATATATTTTAGTAAATTATTAACTATATCAAATGACTTACATCTGGCGAAGCTTTTCAGCTATATTTTAGTTGCAAACAGGTCCAACTCACTAGATGCTTTATAATCAAGCCATAGTAGCCGAATTTAATATAATTTCTTTTAACTTTTTATATATAATGTTTGCCTACATACACGTTTCATTACTCTCCAAATAACTGTTGGGTATTGCCTAGCCGAGCACACTCAACTATGTTAAGTCCTTTGCTGACTGACTTTATTTGAAGACGTTAAATTGATGGCATTTCGGCTCTTGTGGCTGCGCCATAAATCATCTTCATCATCATCATCATCATTATCACGGCTGGGACTAAGTAATGCCCTCGTACCCCTTAAGCAGCTGTATGAGAACGAACCCCTCCACCATCAGCATCACTTACTTTCCTAGTGCAACTACAGTTGTAACTTTTAACGCACTAAACAAGTGCCAAAAGTTACGTCTTAAGTTTCGCATATTCGTAAATTGTGTTCTTAGCACCACCACCAGCACCAGCGTGTGTGTGTGTGTGTATGTGTTTGTGCCTGATGTCTGACACAAGCACTTTACGAACTCAGTGGCAGCAAAAACCTTTGCAGGCCGCGACTGAGGCTGCGTGTCCCTGCAGTGGGAGATCTGTGGAAGTGCCGGAGCAAGCCGTTGCATGCAACATGAAGTTGCACATGTGAACTGGCCGCGTCAAAGCATGCAACACTCTGGGGAATCACGCTAAAAAATTTTTGCTGATGTAGTACACTTCAAGCGCTCCCCCACCCACCTATCGCCACTCCTAGTGTAGGTATTTTCGAGCAAGTGGGAAAAGTTTTCCTACACTCGCAATTAAATTGTGCTTGATTCTAATTGAAATTGAATTAGATGGCACTTTGTTGAAGTGCAACGATCTGGTAGCACGTGTAGCCAGTTAAGTTGGCTGCGCTTGCCTAGCGAGCGAATTGATAATTGAGATTGAAATGAATCGTTAATTGAAAACTAATTGTAACTGAATTGTAGCTTAGTTGTTAAATAAATCAAAGCTAAATCAATGGCGGAGCTGACTTCATCGACTGTTAGAGACTCTGCATTTATAGTGAAGTGGAAAGTATAGATTTAAATCGTTGTAAATTGGGGAATGACCTTTCCTAAAATAAATCTTTAATGCTGAAGAAAGAGTGGTATCATCGTGCTCATATATATATATATATTGGCACGAACTCGACACAGTGTCCACTCTACCTCTATCTAGCATCAGAATTCATATCTGTGATTTATGTGCTTTGCACTTATGTTGATATCAGGACAATATCTCGTAACCAAAATGTCTCTTTGATGACAACTTGATGACCGAGTTTTGGGCAAACTTTTTCATGATTTCGATTTTGATTTGACGGTTGGCAGTTGGCCAAGTTAAGCAAGTGACCAAAGTCAATATTTGCCACTTGCCACATGCAAGTGCCGCACTCGAAAGTTTGTCGTTTGTATTTGCAACATTTGTAACCCGCTCTGCCTCTCTCCAATTCCTTTATTCACAGCTGTGAAGCTGGCGGTGCACGCTGAGGAGGTCAGCACTTTGACTGGCATCTCTGAAGGTGAGTAGCTGACGCACATGCCGGATGCCGCATGCCGCATGCCGCATGCCGCACGCCACAACGATGTACTCAATTCGCAAAACTGTTTCACAGAATGGGGCTCCGGCTGGCAGGGCGGCGGTACCAACTTTCTGGTGGAGGTCGAAGAGACGGCTGCCATGTCCCCAAATGCCGCACGTGGCAGCAACAGCAGCAGCAACACATCCGAGGACTACAACGCCGAGCTGGCCAACAGCCAGGAGATAGACCCCACTGGCACAATGGCCACAGTCACCAACAACGGCACAACTCTCGAATCGGGTTAGTTGAGTTCAACGATTCAAGCTCGCATTCATAATCAATTCATTTATGTGATCCCAGTTAATCCAGCTTAAAAATATAGCATTAGCTCAGTGTGCGCCAGGCATAATGACCGGGATTATATATAATCGTTCGAGTGTATCTGATTTTTACTATTCAACAATTAACTAGTCTGGCTTCTTGAGAGCTTTTTCATTTTTGTTTAATCTCAAATTAAATTATGAAATGCACTCGCAGCCAACTTAACTACATAGTTAGAGTGAGAGGGCGAGAAGGACTTTGTGCAAATGCGCGTTGACGCAGCCAACTTAATTATGTAATGCAGCCAAGCAGAGCGAGAACGATATATTAATAGAAATGCATATGAATCGTAGGTAAGTTATAGTATAGCCAGCTTAACACACTCGTTCCTATATATGATGTTGCCAGATTGCTAAAGACATATAGTGCTGCCAGGTGGTTAAAGTATTTTAGTGAGAATATAAAACTCGTCGAAATATCCAAGTACTGAACTGCCGTTGCTGACTCAACAGTGCTGCCAGATAGTTAAATTCTGAAATAGGGCTGACTGATCACCAATGTTTTGTTTATTAGCACTATTACGGTGTTGCCATATAGTAGATCAAATCATTAGATTAGCAATCCAAGATTTAGCTGATGTTGCCAGATCAGGCTGTAAATTACAACACCTTTAGGGCTGTCAAATAGCAAATCCATTAGCGAATGCTGTCAACCTGTCGGATCGCTGCACACACGTACAAAAAATCGACAAGAACATGAACAGGCTTATGTCGTAAAACAGCATAAAAGCGACGCATGTTCGGCTTTAAAGTAAATCCTTGAAGATGCACAGGATACGAGTAATTGAATGTTTACAGTCTTAACTGTAATCCAATTGCCCCCACCCCCAGCGGGACAGCAGCAGAATGTGACAGCAAGCGCGCGATAATTGAATTCCACTCTTGCGGCATCTTGAGTTATTTATGCGCCCAGTACGTGCAGTAAACAGACATTTAAAATAAAAACGAAAAGAAAATAAATGCATAAATTGAACAATTGAAATAAGTTGAACTCCATCTCGATTGTAGGCCCCAAGATCATAGTGCGCACCGAGGAGGTGCTGATTGTGGGCCTCGTGCTCATCCTCTGGGTGGGCGCCATAATGCTCTTCTTCAATCGCTGGGGCAAGATACGCATGCTGGAGCCCTATCAGCCCAAGTTCCAGCAACAGCACCGCAGCTCCTGTCCACTGGTCGACATCGATGCCGTACAAACGCATCAGGTAAGGCCGATACAAAATCATTCAAAAAAATTTAAAATACTATGCAAATATTAAAATATATATCTAAAAATTATTTCATTTCAAAATATATTGAATATTCAAATGAAAATTAAATACATAAAGTTTTCAATTCCCATGTTAATTCAACTGAATATATATAGATATATATATCTCAATCTACACATCTTGCTCATTGATATTCTCTTTGGCTTTTGTCTTTGCAGCGCTCCTCTGTGTCCCGCATGTCGATGGGCATGGTGCACAACCATAATTTGAATATGCCAACGTGTCAATTTGCGGCCTATAATCCCAGCATCTATGCGAAGGGTAAGCGCATTGTCCTTGACGTCCTTGCCACGTGCCCCACACCAAACGCTTGCCGCGGCCTTAACGCTTTACACTCATGCCTCATGTTGCATGCTGCACGTTTTTCGACACTGCTATGACAATGGCAGGGTATACTCAGGCGTTGCATGTGTTTGTTAACAGGGAGAAGTAACAAGGCAAAAATCGATAAATATCGATATAAAATTTTGGCATGCGAAGTATTCTACAAATATTACATAGGATTTCAGAATATTATTTACAGGGTATCACCTAGTCATGCATTTTTATAACATTTACAACAATCGATAGATATCGATACACATAGCTGGAAGACTCATATTAGTATTATACGAATATCGTATATATAACACAGGATTTCAGAATTTTATTTACAGGGCATCTCCTAGTCGTGTATTTCTCTATTGCGCTTGTGCGTTTTCGTGTAAAAAATTCGCGTAAAATGCAAATGCAAAATGCAATTAAATTCGAACAACGTCTTCTGTGCGTATGTGTGCGTGTGTGTGCGTGTGTGCGTGTGTGTGTGTGTGTGTGTGTGTGTGTTTATTGTCAACTCGTAATGCATGTTGTATGTTGCCTACATTTTTGTGCGCTGCTCGCAGCGTTACAAACTTTGCGCTGCGAATAAATTTTGCATGAAAATTCTTGTAAATCGCATCGAACTAGCAGAAAGATTGCAAAGCAAACTTTGTAAACATTTTAACTTAAGAACTTTAATGCTCAAATCAGCAAAAACATGTCGGGCGCTTAATTTAATAACAACTTAAATCAAGGCAACTTAGGATAGGATAGGATTTCTCTAAAAGGCAATTCGATAATTATCGATTTTAGCGATCATCTAAATAAAGTTGTTAATTGTCAATCCCTTAAGAAGCTGTGTTACACTTCGCTTCACCAGATGCAGTGTTGTAAAACGTCTCGTAACTTTGAAGTGCTATAAAACACTCTTTTATGCTTGATTAAATACACACACACACAAATCCTGTGCGAGCATACCTTGGCACTTAGATGTGCGTCATTCATCATGAATTCAGGTCTGTCTGGCTGGCAATACCCTGTAGAAAGTGAAGCGCTTGGCAGGGCTTAGATAAAGAGTCAATTTGTCGGTTTATTGAGAGCCTTAAAGAGAGCTCTGTAAGGGATATGGCTCTAAAGTTTATCTGTATATAGAATAAGCTACGCTACGTGATAGAGTTTCGGCCATTCTAGGGTATTTTCTAGTCGTGCACCCTGCAGCGTCACACTGCTCTTAAGTAGTTTTTCCAACTTAATGCATTTGTCTTTTATGCCGGACGCACATGTTTGCGCTTTACGCATTAGCGCCGCTGTCAGAGAGGACTTAATTCTGCCAAGATGCAGCTCACTCTGGAAACAGTAGTGAGCATCGAGGGAGGACCTCCCTCTAAAGCTTATAAATATGTTTAATGCGCGCTAGTTGAGGCGTGGCAAGCTTTAAGTGCTGCATTCTAGTTGGACTTTTAATGAGTTGCCAGACAATTAAGCGCCACTACGGCAGGCGAGGGGCGCACAAGGCGGCGTGGTTTGGATTGAGGCCTGTCCAAAGAGTGGAGCTTAAAGACGCTGGCGAAGCAAATAACAATACAATTTTAATGCCATTTGCTGGCGCTCAAGTATGCTGCGACCCTATACCCAACTCTGACTCCGAGAACAACTACGACAATGGCTATGCAATTAAATCTAGTGGAAACGCACACACACAAATTGGCAAATATGGAATGTGGCGTAAAAGGCCTGTGTGTGTGTGTGTGTGTGTGCAAGTGTGCATGTTATGATGATATTAATTTGGATTTTTCTCTTATTTTACTGTTTATATGCCATTAGCAGTGCCAATGATAAAGGCATAGCGTTTTCATTGCTCACATCAGTATCATTATCATTATTCTTATCATTATTATTCACATTGTCAACACAATATGATCATAGGGACTGGCATGCATTACCATTAACGATGTCATTATCACATCATAATCATTGGCTTACAATAATGCATTATCATTAGTATTAGGACTGATGTTGACATGTTTTATCCTATTCGCTCGGAGCTTCGACTGACTGATTGGCCACTCATATCCTGCCGTACTTAATCCGCATATTTATCCTTCTTCGTTCGTTTCAGGCTATGCCTCGCATGTCTCGCACGTCTCTCGACCCCGCCAGAATTCGGTTTTCGTGGGTGCCAGCACGAGTCACTATTTGATGCCGAGACCCCCAAGGAAGACGCGCTCCGCCATGGACCTGCACTCGATGGTGCTGGACGAGAGTGCCGAGCAGGTGTAGATAGGAGAGAGAGAGAGTGTATGTTAAGCCTAACTGTGAGAGTGTGATACTGTGTGCGTGTGTGTGGATGTGTGTGTGCGCGTGTATGAGAGAGCACAGCTAATGCATAAGTAAGTCGACGAGTAATTGAAGTTTGATACCAATAGAGAGTCAAAAATGATAGATAATGAGTACTAAATGCAGTTCAAGAACAATACAAAACTGTCCAGCAACTACAACTATTTACAAATGTATTTCTATACTCAAAGCCACGCAATCTTACAACCTCTCTCTCTCTCTCTCTCTCTCTCTCTCTCTCTAACTATATCTCTCTCCTCTCTCTATCTGTCTCTGTCTGTTTCTGTTTCATGATTTGCTGACGCAGCGTGGTTTCATTTTGAACCTCACCAAAGCTCGCTGCTACGAAATACTTTACATTAGCATTTTGTCGTGCTGTTCAGCTTTTGTCTGCCACGCTGCGTCCCACGCATAATTTATAGTATTATTAACTATTAAACATATTATACTACCTTTACGCGTAACAGTCTCCCAAAATGCAAATTCTCACACACACAAACAAAAAAGGAACGAACTCGTTACACTTGAATAAGAATATATATACATATATATATATATATATATATATATATATATATATATATATATATATATATATATATATATATATATATATATATATGATAATATTTACTTAGTATTATAAATTGATATACATAGATCGTTTCTTGTATAAACAGTTTTGTTGCAAACGCTCAAAAGATATCCCCCATATACGATTACATATTTTGCTATATCCCCTGACTACAAGTAATTAGAACTATACCTACATATATATACATATATATAAGCTCGATTTAATGACTCTGCAAATAGAACCGATGCAAACGAAGTTCTTAGCGCTCGTTCAGCTAAATACATTTTTTTTTTTTTGAATAATATACCCGTTAAGTTCCAGATTGAGAATCTAAATAAAAGGAACGAGTGGAACTGGAACGAGTTAAGCAAACGAGAAGAAGAAGAAATGAACTGAAACAAGTATAAAAAAAAACAACGAATGGAGAATTCGTTCAATCCGAAGAAGATGATGCAGAGCTCTTTGCATACGGCGCAGTTTAGTTGATTTAGGAACTTGCAGACTTTGAACCATTTGGTCAGGTCTGCATTGCCAACGAGTCAATTTGTCTTTGCCTCTCTATAGCCGCTAAAGGTGTTAACATTTATTTGCATACCAAATATTAAATAGTTGGCCAACTATCATATACAATACACATATACAGTACATAAAATTAACCTTCTCGTTGTCCATTTTATAGATGTGTTACTATCTTTCTATAGATCTATTTAACCAACTATATATTATCTATCTATCTGTATGTCTATCTACATATAACTGTAATTTTGTAAGCCTTTGTGCTAACTTTCGACCAAGAAGAACAACAAGAAAAAAATTAAAAATTAAAAATGAACAAAAAAAAATTAAGCAACTACAAAAGTATAACTAATGAAAGCTTTAAACAAATAAACAACCCATCCAACTGAATTAAACTATTATTACACAAATATATATATACATACATATAAATAAATACATATTTTAAGATTCTTATATGTGAACAACCAACTAAATTCTAGTGCAAACTATGCGGAACAACTAATTAAAACTTAAATACAACTACAACTAAAGCTAAATATATATTATATATATATATATATATATATATATACATATATAATAAGTGCATTGTGGGTATTCCTTGGCTCTGGCAAAATCAATATCAACCCGAAAACGCAGTCTGGCAAACGGGCAGCCAAATTGAATATAACAACAAGTAACTGTTTAATAATTCAGTGTTGTAAAGTGCACGAAAATAATTGAACAATTTTTTTCTGTTATCCTGCACACAAAATATTAAATTTAACAAGAGCTTGAACACAAAGTAAAAATGAACATAGATTTACGGGAGCTGCGGAATACCCCTACTCAAGAATCGTTCGACAAAGTGTTCCAAATTCAAATATAAAAGTTACAGTACGTAAATATACTAAAATGTTTTATTTCTATGCAAAACCAAAAAGAAGTTAAATACACCCAAAAACTTACTTAAAATAAATACATATATATCTATTTATATATATGTATATATATTTAATTAGATACACAGTCGTATATGTGCGCATCATAAATACAACTTTATATATGTATGTATTCTCGTATACTATGAAAATCTCAAAGCGAAAATTATTAAATGAACAATTATATACAATACATTTCGGGAATTAAATTGAAACAATTATATATATATATATACCAAATCCAAAAGTGTTTTCTTTATGGGGCCTTCGATAAATCTTTGACTAAAAAAAAAACAAACCTGTCTGTCTTTACCATTATCTTTATCTTAACCTCTCTCTCTCAAACTCACCATCTCTCTCGCTGCCTCAAGAGCTCACGAATTCCAACTTAACTAAATTTGAATAAGAACACATCAGCCCTGACATCAATACACAATTTGGATTTGATCATGTTAGCCATTGACGAAACCTCACACGGGTGAGAAGCTAAGGCTTGGGAGAACACAGCTTCTGTATTCATTGTATGTCGAAACATCCGACAGAACACATATTCATCAGTAAAAATCAAAAATTACAAATTTCAAAAAGCAATTTTTATTTTCTCTAAAATATTTTTTTTTAGTTTTGCTAAAAAGCAATCGCATCGATACCAGTTTCTCAAGCGTATTAACTAAATTTTGTAAAATCATTTTTTTTTTTTAAGTCCTGAACTATTTTCTTATAAATACATAACAAGCGGTCGTGCCATGTCTCCATACAGCCAGGAGGAACTGCAGCGCCAGCTGGCCAAACTAGGATGGAAAATCCCATTGCAACCACAATTTCCATCAGTCTGTGGACGTGTCATACCCGTCCACCAACTGGCATCTATCATACTGAGGGAGCAAATCCAGTGTCCAGTTGATGAAAATCGCGGGTCGCTTAAGCGTAAGCGCCAAGGCAACTGCCTTTCCAAGCAGAAGAGGCAGAAGTTCTCTTAGACTGTGATATAAATCCAACAATCAGCTGATCCACTTTCAGCTGATAGTGTTCAATTTTTGTCTTAAATTTTTTCTTATTCAAAATGTGTTCTCTGCAAATAAAATCGTGGTACTAAATTACATAAACAAAATTAAACAAGTAAGGAAACTCTAGTCGGAGGTACCCGACTAGGAAATACCCTGAACCCCGCCTATTGGCGGCTTCAAATGCACTTCAAAGTTTGTATATAATTTTAAATTAAATTAAAAAATTAAAAAAAAAAAAATGATTAAGTAACTTGCATAAAAAAATTTTTGACGTCACAGCTTAGAAAATCGAACCCGAGACTTTATGTCGGCGATCATCGCTTCTACCAACACAGCCGTTGCATAAGAGTGAGATAGCGAATTCCTAACTAAAGTTATTGAGCTACTGAGCTACTGCTACTGAGCTGCTGAACTTCTGCTGAAAATTCATCCCCAATTTGTCTTTGTTGTTGTTGCTATGAATTCTTCGAATTTTCTAGATGCTTCTGCTGCTGTTGCCACGCGCGTGTGTACGTAAACGTTTGGTAAACGTTTCGTTTAATAATATAATGCATTTCATCTATTCATATGTATATTTTATTGACTTTATTTAAGTTATATCAATGTTATTCTTATTTTATATATACAGTATATACATATGCATGTATGTATGTATATTGCAAGCAACGCATACATACACTCGCACACGCATACGCTCTGCTAACTGCGCAGTTTACTCAGCGACTGCGCTGCGCCAATATGTGCGTGTTATGGAAAATTAAATGTTTAATAACTTTTTATACCCTGAACCCATTAAAAGTTACTTAATCTTTTTTTTTAATTTTTTAATTTAATTTAAAATTATATACAAACTTTGAAATGCATTTAAAGCCGCCAATAGGCGGGGTTCAGGGTATTTCCTAGTCGGGCACCTCCGACTAGAGTTACCTTACTTGTTTATAATATTTTTTTATTGATAAGTAAATGTTATATACATATATATTTTGTTAATGATAAAAGAAGTTTCTGATTTTTTTATGACAAATTTTTTAGTATTAGTAAATAAATTTTTGTTATATATTTCTTTAAATGATAAAAGAAGTTTCTGTTTTTATACCCTGAACCCATTAAAAATGGGTATAATGGTTTTGTTGCAGCACAAATGTATGTAATTATATAATTACGCGGGGTTTAGGCTATTTCCTAGTCAGGCACCTCCGACTAGAGTTGTTGTTTGTGAATTAAGCAGAATAATAATGGTAGTAGTTAGATAATGATTGTTATGCTAATGATCATTTTGCTGACCGACTCTACCGAACTAAACAGTTAGCGCTCTTATTTCCCACTCAATGATCGACTATAAGAATCGACTCATGACCTCGACCGAGCTGAGCTCGAAAGAGTTGAGCATAACTTTTGGCGGGAGTTTTGCCCTATATAAAGGCAAGCCGTCTGCCCAGTTCTTCAGTTGGTTTCCTGACCCCCTGATGGTCAGTCGTGCTGTGCAGTGTAGTGTAGTGTCTTCTCCTCCTCCTCCTCCTCCTGCTGCTCCTCCTCTTCTTCTGGATTTGGTAAGTATTTAGTTAATAATTTTAGTATTAAGTATATTAAGCACAATTATATTAGTTATAACTGTTTTTTTAAGCAAATATTTTACTAATAATTGTGTTTTTTTTTTCCTAATTCTCTCCTGCTGCCCTCTCTATCGCTGCTGGACTCTCTACCTCTGCTGGACTCTCCTGCTACTGGAACCTCTATCTGGATTGGACTCTCTATCTGCCTATCCGCCTCTCTACTGCTGCCGACTCTCTGCCAATCTACCGTTAACCGACACACTACTGCTGCCCGCCTCTCTACTGCTGCCCGCCTCTCTACTGCTGCCCGACTCTCAAACACTCTACCGTTAACCAACTCGCTGCTGCTGCCCGCCTCTCTACTGCTGCCCTCCTCTCTACTGCTGCCCTCCTCTCTACTGCTGCCCTCCTCTCTACTGCTGCCCGCCTCTCTACTGCTGCCCGCCTCTCTACTGCTGCCCTCCTCTCTACTGCTGCCCGCCTCTCTACTGCTGCCGACTCTCAAACACTCTACCGTTAACCAACTCGCTGCTGCTGCCCGACTCTCAAACACTCTACCGTTAACCAACTCGCTGCTGCTGCCCGCCTCTCTACTGCTGCCCTCCTCTCTACTGCTGCCCTCCTCTCTACTGCTGCCCTCCTCTCTACTGCTGCCCTCCTCTCTACTGCTGCCCGCCTCTCTACTGCTGCCCGCCTCTCTACTGCTGCCCGCCTCTCTACTGCTGCCCTCCTCTCTACTGCTGCCCTCCTCTCTACTGCTGCCCTCCTCTCTAATGCTGCCCTCCTCTCTACTGCTGCCCGCCTCTCTACTGCTGCCGACTCTCAAACACTCTACCGTTAACCAACTCGCTGCTGCTGCCCGCCTCTCTACTGCTGCCCGCCTCTCTACTGCTGCCCTCCTCTCTACTGCTGCCCGCCTCTCTACTGCTGCCGACTCTCAAACACTCTACCGTTAACCAACTCGCTGCTGCTGCCCGACTCTCAAACACTCTACCGTTAACCAACTCGCTGCTGCTGCCCGCCTCTCTACTGCTGCCCGCCTCTCTACTGCTGCCGACTCTCAAACACTCTACCGTTAACCAACTCGCTGCTGCTGCCCGCCTCTCTACTGCTGCCCGACTTTCAAACACTCTACCGTTAACCGACTCTCTGACAGGGCTCTTCCAGTACCAGGGCTGTACCAGGGCTACCATACCAGGGCTACCATACCAGGGCTACCATACCAGGTTTATACCAGGGCTACCATACCAGGGCTATACCAGGGCTACCATACCAGGGCTACCATACCAGGGCTACCATACCAGGGCTATACCAGGGCTACCATACCAGGGCTACCATACCAGGGCTACCATACCAGGGCTACCATACCAGGGCTACCATACCAGGGCTACCATACCAGGGCTGTGCGTGTTATGGAAAATTAAATGTTTAATAACTTTTTTTGTGGATCGACTTTCTTAATCAAACTTGCGCAGCGTAATTATATCATTCATATGCGTGTATGTGCAAAAGCACAAGTCTCTAGTATTTGAAATAAGTGTTTTGAAAATTTGGGCGAAGGGGGCGTGGCATCCAAAATTTAACAAAAATCAAAATTGTATAAAAGTCCCATTAAGCTAAATACAAGATTTGGAGTTTCTAACTATAAAGATGTAGAAGATATAATTTTAAAACTGAAAATCGATTTCGTTTTTAATCGATAAAAAAAGAACGAGAAGAGATATCGAATTTCTAAAACAAACTCGACCTGCGCGTGATATACACGAATCTATAAAAAAAAAGTTCAAGTCTCTAGCTATTATAGGTTCTGAGATCCACGCGTTCAAACATACGGACAGACGGACAGACAGACAGACGGACAGGGCTCAATCGACGCGGCTTGTCGTCCTGATCAAGAATATATATACTTTATGGGGTCTGCCACGCCTCCTTCTGCCTGTTACATACATTTGGGCTGCAACAAAACCATTATACCCTGATTACCCATTTTTAATGGGTTCAGGGTATAAAAAGAAAAACTAAAATGATATAAAAACACCAAGAGCAGGCTAACCTATGTATATATATATATATATATAGTTATACCCATGCCAGAACTAGGGATATATATAAATACTCTATGTATTACTACTTGTCATAGTAATTTGTTATTCAAAATATATATTTATGTATATTTTATACATTGGTATAGCTATAGGCCAATGATATTTTTTTCAAAAGCGATGTTCTTTGGTAGCATTTGATCTGTAGCAAAGCGGCTCACGGTTTTCGGCTCAGACGCCCACGGTAAGGAAAAATCAACGATTATTTCTCATAGATTCTATTAGCAAGGATTCTATCGAACTGTTGCCCCCATCTGATTTGTCTGCCAATCACTTAGACTGCTCCTCTATGCTAACGACATTTGAGCATTAAATATAATTTGAAATTAAGTTAATGATTGAATAGGGTGGCAACTCTGTCGTAAATTGTACGCAATGTTCATTTTTAATAGCTTGGCCAATACAAAAATGTGATTCAGCCTTTTTGGCCATGTGGCTACTGGCACTCTGCTTAGCCTCTTTTGGGTCATAAACAATTTGGGGGAAAATGACCAAACGGCGCATAAACTGCTGACAAGGATGCATAAAGCGAAAAGCAATTGCGCCCTGGGGTCATAAACGAGCCGTATGACTCGACCCCAGGCATCGAACCGGAACCGGACTACGACCTCAGATACTCTGGCCGTGACTCTAGCTATGAGTGTGCCACTGGCTCCAACTGTGGCTTTGACTCTGACTCAGATTCTGTATCTCATTTTGTGCATCACTTCTTCTCCGACCTGCTTCTCCGACCTCCTTCGCCTAGTCCTTTTCCGACTGCTTCTCCTACTCCACTACCTCCTTCAGGGGCATTCAGTACAAGTGCATTGAATTTATGGTCGCGGTCGCACATAGTAAAATGCAACCATAGACGCTTTTAGCAGTTGTTTACGTCCCTCATCCCCTTCTCCCATACTTTCGTTCAGCCCCGCTTTGGGACAGTCGCCTATGCGTCGCGTGTCCTTGAAGGGCGCTTGCACACAAATCACGCGAAGGCAGTCTGCAGTCTGCCATAGCTCTCTCTGCGGTAAATAATTGCAACAGCAACAGCAATAGCCACCGCCCAATATGCGGGTGCCGTGGCACTTCGTTGCCTACACTTGCCAAATTGTCAGCTGGAGCGGATTACTCTAGCTCCAGGCAGTTCCTTCCACAACCAGCCCAGCTGCTGCTAGTCCACGACAAGGACATTTCGCCTTACTTGGCCAACTAGATGTTGCCCCTATTTGCTTTTCTTGACCAAGTTGTGCGCTTTAAGCCACATGTTAAAGCCAACTCATCTGCATAACCCTTTACCAAATCCCCCTAGTTCTTGCATGATATCTATGCAAATTCAAATGGCAAAAACTGGTTAAGCTCATGCCGATTAAGTTCGATTGTTGATTTTCCATCCTCTGACTTTTACAGCTGGAATTTAACCAGTTCAGTTCGTTTGGCTGTTCATGAGCGAACCGGCTACATTTTAAAGAAAGCGAAGTTCATTGATTTTGACTCATGAATCTTTTTGACAGAACCAGTTCGATAAACTGAGCCACTTGTAATGAAAATTAAATTTTCATAGAAGTACTTCGAAAAAAAAACAATGAATCAGTTTATTAGTTCATTTTATGAACTAATTCAAAATTGAACTGACTCACAACAAAATGAGCCACCCGATAAAGATCTGAAAGGACTCGTGCAATTATGAAAATAATTTTATGGTATCACAGAAATTGTTCATTTTTATGAATCGTTCACTTGAACTGATTCATAAAGATAGAGTGGGCTTCTAAATGCAACACTGCTTTACTTATCAGTTTGTCAGCCAGATTGACAGCTAGTCAGGAACGCGAACTCTTTTGCTGCAAGAAGTGGAAAATGGGGGCTTAGCATCAAGAGACGATCTATACACTTCTCTATCGCGCTCTCTCCCTCTCTCTCTCTCCCTCTCTCACTCTACACGCCGCGCAGTCTAAATATTTTTTATTTTGTTGTCAAAAATTTATGTATTGCAGCTGGAACGAAAACTTAATTGCTTTTGCTTGGCTGCCCGGTGTGATGGGAGGGGATTCATTGCGGGGGCGTGTGGCATTCATTGCCCCGCCATCTCGTGCCACCTATCATATTTTAACGAGCATTGTTGGTGCGCGTTGTTCTTCTGCCTCGTCTTATTCTGCATTGTTGTTGTTCTTTCGTTGTTCTGCTGATTTTTCAATTTTCCTCGGTGAGTGCGCGTTTTTCCGTGCTGTTTGTGTTTTTCCAGCAGCTGGAGCCAAAGCTGGAGCTTCGTTAACTTTGATTTGTCCACTGAGACACATTCAAATGAAATTTCACAGCTTCCTTTCCCCATCCTCTTTCTCTCAGTGCAAACTTCCCTCGCCACCAAGCACGAAATAAGCGCTTATTCTACCTCGTAAGCTCCATGACAATGGGGTAGCTTAGCTGTTAACTAAGGATATAGTGCACAGCAGGAGAGACGAGAAAGATGACGGGACGAAGAACGGAAACAAAGATAGGCGAGAGAGAGAGTGAAAGGGAAAGGACAGAGAATAGCGCGTATTTAGAGAAGAAAGAAGATAGGAGAGAGAAGACTAAAGAGCAGGCAGAAAAGCGAGAAAAGAAAACATTGAAGACAGAAGGAAGGGAGGGCAGCGAACAGACAGATGACAGACAGATGAGAGAGACGCGAACAGATAGATGAGAAAAGTGTAGAGATAGGTGCGAGAAATGCATTGCAAGAGAAGAAAATAGGGAAATGGAAGAATTAGGTGAAGTAATTGCAGATGCATATTTCTATACATTTCCCTAGATATAATTCGATTGAATCATACAGGGTATTTAGTAGCACATATACTGCCAGTTTCTTTACTCGCTTTGGAAGCTGTGCTCCGGGGCAATTGCCGGAAGCCTTCGCTTGACGTCGCGTTCTCCCAACACAAGGACAAACTCATAACTGCGCATTTGAACTCATGTGTGTGTAGATGTCTAGGGTGGTACTAGGGTGGTCCCCGGATGATCTGGAGCGAGCTTTTATGGAGCGCATTTATATGACAACGCAACAATTTCAATGTTGCGAAACGCCACTCGTCTGCCGCATGAGCGATCGCAGCAACTGCTGCTGCTGCTGCAATTCGCTCGACGATTCCGAGAACTACAGCAGTGATTACACAAGTCATCAAAAACACACAAATAAATATGTGTATACGTATGTACGGAGATGAAATTAATACACAATTCCATTAAGGAATTGAGCTTGAAGCTGAGGCAGTCGCATTGTTAGTCCAGCTTTAGCTAGACTAGTTTGTCCAGCTGATTGATTGCCCTGCTCACCCGCCGCATGGCCACACCTGCCCTCGCGTCTCTTCCGATGCCAGTGGGCACTCTGGCCGGACTTGGTGCTGCTGCTGCTGCTGCTGCTGTTGCAGTTGGTTGAGTTCGTCTTTCTGTGTGTGTTTGCATGCATGAGCGATGGCAGACGCGGTACGGCATCTGGCATGCGGCATGTGCCATGCATTGAGGCAACGCGTATGGATTTCAATACAATTCGCAAACAAATATGAAAAGCGAATTTTGATGAACTGATAGCGGCGTTCAGCAAATATTTATTACGACATTAATCAAGAAAAGTTTGTGGACGAAATCTGTAAGAAAGTTTATATAGTTTCAATTTAATTTTGTCAATATAAATTGTGATTGAATTTCCTGCTGAAATGTATTAAAAAGCTGCCTAAGACCAAAATACTTAAAACTGCGATAAATTTGTTGCAATTTCGATTCATTTTAATCTATTTTATTTTACATTTATTTTATTCCAATTGCTCCAGTTAAGAGTCTTTATACGTACAATGTTTCTTACATATATATCTTAATTCCAATTGTAGGAAAATAGTAGAAAACATAAATCTACCAAGAAACGTCTTTAAATGCTCCAAAACAAGTCAATTAACATGGGCAGGGAGAGTGGATTGGGGAGAGGGAGGGGGTAGGAGAGAACGGGGAGAACGGGGGATAGATAGCCAGCCAACTTCGCTGGGCAACAACAATCAGAGCAGACTAATAATTAAGCTCAGACCGTGCAAAAAATGGCAACTCACAGTCGCAATAGGAGAGAGCAAACACAGAAACATACTATATAAATGGCTAAAGGGCTGTCAACAGAGGAGCAGCAGCAGGGCGAGCGGGATAGCTAGGGAGTTGTCCATGTCCTTGTCCTTGTGCAACTGAACGCCAACACAAGTGTGGCGTTTCCCATGCCTCGACTACTTCTGATGCTGTGTGACAAATGCAATGAAAACCCAAAAACGACGCTTTCCATTGTCATTGCGGCCGCAGCGAGCGCGGCTGGGTAGGGGCGGATCGGAGGGGTGCGGGGCGTGGGTGTTTTTGGTGCTATTTGATTAATGACTGCCATTGCGGCGCTGAGTGATGAGCGGCTTTGACAGTGGAACACGACGCGATGGGATGCCCCGAGATGAGCAGCGGGCGGAAGCTGGCTGGGTCCCAGGGTCCAGGGCCACTTTCGTGCTCATGGATGCCACTTTATTATAGTTCCGAGCCGAAACTAAGTTGCCGCATTTACGGCATCTGATTGGAGCCATTTTAAAACGAAACGATTCGAAACGTGCCGGGCATGCCAGACCAGCGGATGATCTGTAATGCAAAGATTAATGAGTTGAAGAGCAATTGAGACTACGATATGACCGTATGATGCATTTATCATCATCAATGCATTCATTTCATCCATTACAAACTGTTTATATTGAATTAATATACCTTTCTGCGAGCATTTGAATGGCCGCCGCATGCAGCCGCCAAGGCACAGAGCACCAAGCATAGCAACAACTTAAGTTGACTAGTTTCGCAATGCGAACTATCTGGCTCTCGAAGCATGCTGAGCACATCGTAAAGATGATCTCGGCCAACACTCTATTCCAATGCAGAGAATGAAAAGAAAGCGGTACAGCCCTACCCCTAAAAAGTCCAACAAAATCCACTTTAAAAAAGAGGAATATTTAACGAAACTCTGTTAATAAAGCTTCACTTAATCGGATTCAGCATAGTTCGCAGTTAAATCCCTAAATTAATACCTCATCGCGTGCTATTCGATATAGAGTGTGGCTCTTACACCAGTTTTTACATGACTTCTTTGTTAACATTGGGCTAACAGCGTCAGGTCAACAGTACAGTTGAGAGTTTACGTGGCTGTTAGCTGGAGTCCATAATATTTGCATAGGGTATCGAGTGCCGAAAGTTTGAAATCAATCAAGGCGAACGTAACTAGCCAGGCGACCAAATAGGCGTGGCGTTTTGCGCCCCTGAACTGTCATCAATGTTTACGAGCGCTCATAATGACAACAACATGGCGCATAAGAAAACGAACGACCGGAGCTGCGGGAGATGGGTCAATGGGCGGGTCAGCGAGAAGCGCTGCAAGTGAGCTATAGCACAATCAAAAGACACGCAGCCTCATCAAGTTTTTTGTTCGCAACAAAAGGGATGGGGCCGCGGCTGGGCATGAACAATGCGTGAAAATAAAACGGGCGATAATGAGTGCGTGCTGAACGCTGCTGACCCCGCCAGCTGGCCCAGCCATAACATCCAGAGCATCCAGAACCAACAACAATGGCCATGTGCTTACCCCCAAATATTGCTGCGAAACATCTCAAAAAGGCAACAAGCCGTCGCTCCATAATGCGGACATGCTACCCAAACCGTAAATTGAGCTGTCAAGGGCAGCATCAGCGCTGCCTACAACCGCAGATATAAAAAAAAAAAAAACAGCAAACAAAAACAAAAAAAACCAAATCCCTAGGCTTCGAGTTGCATTTTGGCTGCTAAATTCCGCCCCACTTCAGCTTCAGCTTTTATATATGACAAAACATTTCTTTATTCGCCACTGCTTTATCTTTTGTATTTCATTTTTCGCTGTGATGACGAAAACAAATAAAAGAAAGTGGACTCGAGCAAATAAACAATTCAAAACTAAATCTTGGGCAGCGGATGGTGAGAAATTCTAATGTCGCAGGTTTATTTGCAAAAGCTCATAATTCGTTAGGGTAACTTTACCATGAGCTGTGTCCAATGGAAAGAAAAGTGTGGGAATTACCGAAATTAAAAATTTCAATTTAAGCTGGAATTGAAATGGTAACTTGACTGGCAATTCGCATAGAAAATATCACAGAAAGTTCGTGCCTTTAAAAAATATTGGCAATCTCATCATTATACGTACATTTCATTACACTTACAGTAAGCCCGCTTCTCATTTAAATCTGGCGCATTTGAATTATGCCGGTCAGTGCTGCCAGACCATCTGCGTTTACAGAACTGCTCCACATCTGAAAAGCAACAAACTTGACTCCACATTCAAGATAGGTTAACAGCTTTTTAATCACAATCGTTTTGCTTGTGTTTTACACTTGCTGTACAAAAAAAAGATATATGTATATATATATAATTATGCATATTTTGTGTTAAGTATCTAATGTAGCAAAGCCGGTACTACATAAAGTCATCAGATTCGTTGCCGGCATCATAGTTGGTGCGCATGTTCTCCGTCTTCTGGAGCGAGGCATAGCTGCGCAGTTCAGCCTCCAGTTCGCGCTGCTTGGCCGCCTCCTTTTCCTTTTCGCGTTTCTCGCGCAGCAAACGTTTCTGATCCTGACGTTCGGCAACATCTCTAGCCTCACGCTGTCCACGGAAATCGGGATTCTCCTCTTCGGTTTTGGTCCTATTTAGACGATTAACAATCTCGTTGACGCGCTTCTCCAGACGTATCTTGCGCACAGCCTTTTCATCGTGATAGGCCACCTGACCGGGCTCCATGTCAGGCGTCTTTTTAAGATTCTCCCACATGGTATAGACGACCTCTAGATTGTTTACCTTGTTGCCCTGAATGCTGTTTGCTTTGCACAGCTGAGCTGCATCCACAAGGACATCGCTGGGTATATCATCAATAGTCTGCCCCTTAGCTAGGCGCAAATAAACGTGCGCCGACGACAAATTGTGCACATGGAACCAAACATCTTCGGGCCAGCCCCAACGGATGAGCTCCTCATTTTCATGTTTGTCACGGCCCATGTACAGCATGGCTGCTGGTTGCACGAGGTTGCTCTTGAAATAGAAAACCATAATTGAGCGCACACAACAGATATTGTATTGAATGGATATTAATTTTTTTTTTCTTTCTTTTATTTTTTGACAAGACCAATTTTTATATTCTTTCAATATCTGTTCTGCAAATGTACTCAAATTAACATGATTTAGCATGTTACTTGTTGCAGCTAACTTTGTGTTACTCAAATGTGTTACTATGCTGTTAAATAACATAACAGCAATGTTAACATAACATGCGAAGCAAAGCTTGTTGATGCTTTTGTACAGCATTGTTTCAGGATTTACACAGTTACCTTTCATGTTTTTATTTTTTAATAAGATTAATTAATTCAGATTTTGTAATATTTTTGCACACCATTTAGCACTTAACATTATTCTGTTAAGATATTTGTATGTTATTCGTTGCAGCCAACTTCATGTTACTCAAATACTTACGTTGTTTGATATTGGACGCTGTCATAGTTGACACCAGCACCAAAAGTTGAATGTTATTTTTAATAATTCTTCAGTTATGTTCCTGTAGATTATGGAAGTCTCAATAAGTGGACTTATTTGATGTAGTTTTGCATTGCTATTAGAAATTTGTAACATTCAATTCGAATACACAATTTACAGTGTCTGAAATTAGAGATGAGCATCGTAGCTCGATGAATTCTCATAACTACCGCCAAAGTAAATAGAATTAAAATGAAATATATTATAATTTTCAAATTATAAATTTTATTTTAAACATAAACATATGTATTTATTCGCTTTCGTCGACTCTTTGCACAATATTATACATATGTCGATACCGATATTCACTATTAAAATAATTAAAAATGGTATATTTGAAATTTCAATTGCATCTGCATGAGTTGGGGCGCCACTTATGTGTAGGAGCACGATATCGAATGTAAGGTATCGATCGTGTACTCATAAGTAGTATCAGAAAAAAGCATCGTACTCATAAAAATATCGAAACAAAAGTATCGAATATAAAATATCGGTATCATTAACGAACATACTCGATACCAGTTTTCAGCATATTTCGTTATCTGTTACATTTCTTGCCTCTGACAAATAAAATACTGTAAATAAATCAGTGCAGTTTTAGGAGAAACCTTTAATCTAATGTATATATTTAAGAAATATCTCAATTTAAACTAACAATATTTGAAGTATTTTTATAAGATCTTGTAATGAGTATAACATATCGATATATATTTATTCAACGTTTGTGTATTCAAATGTTAACAGTTCAAGTATAGCTCAAATCTGCGAAGAGCGCTCAAAACTGCGCACACAGCTAACAAATGTATAATGTTTCATAGCAGCGAGCTGTGTGCTATCCATTCATTTTGCGTAACCGCTTTTTAAATGGCTGTAATTTGTTTTAATAGAGTATTGTAACTAGAAACTGATATTCGGTGGCATATTGTAAGCACTGCTGTTGGCATGCAACAATTAGGTTCTATTTGATCTTGTTTATACTCAACGGCGCAGACACAGAGATACACACATATATTTGCATGCACAGACGCCGCAAACCAGTTTATTTTAGACACCGTCGACGTTCTTATATAGTCTTACATAAAAAAATAAAACCGAATATATATTTGAGCAGCTGTATGTAGACGATTCTTGTGTTAATATTTACATGTTTGCCTGTGTTCGTGTTTGTATTTGTATTTGTATTTGTGTTTGTGTGTTTGCATACGCCAATTAATTAAGCATGCATGCCAAAGGAAAGAAGAAATACATTTTTCAACTTTCTCAGTCTCAGTGCTTGGTCAATTGTGAAATACATGAGCGCATTGTAATTCATTGATTGATTCGGATCGAAAGGTTGGCAATTACTCAAAACGCAAATGACAGCCCAACAAAACTTAACAAAAGGCTTAAGAAACTTTAATTTTAAATGCCAAATATTTTGAACGCTTTACCTGTTCGTCTTGTACCGGTTTCCTGTATGCCAAACGGGCCATAAATCAGTTCATAAAGATGGATGTGTGTGTGTGCGTGTGGGCTTGCCGGGGGAATAAATTAAGTGCACGATGACATTGCTATAATCACACACTTTTCGCCATGAGCGCTTATCGTGGCAATTTGTAATTTGTTTTGTTCTTTTTTGTTTGTCGCACCTAATCAAATTAGAAATATGTTTTAGCTTTGTCTAGCTTGATCGCAATAATTCAGGCTTGTGATCGTCAAATTCTTGAATTGCGCTAATCATTCTGATTGAATCACGAACAACAGCATTAATTAAGAGACAAACACATGAATTGATTTTGATCGCGCAGTGAGTTCGGCCTGATAAGCAGGTGCCCGCTACCAATCAGACCTACAGCGTGATTCAAATTTCAGAACACATATCATATCGCTGACCGCACACCATAATTTATGCCCATCTTCCGCAGCAACAGGGCAAGAGAGCAACACTGAGAGAGAGAGAGAAATGATAAACAAAAACTGTGGGAGCTTCTGGCTTTAGGCCAGCAGCAATTGCAACTGAAATGGCTTCCACACAAGATCCGCAATACCCTAACAAGAAATAGTTTTTTAAGATCGTACAATCGCAATCACCAGAACCAATAAGCATTCTTAAATTATAGAAAGCAATTCAGCTATGATAACAAAAAAAAAAAAATATATTTTGCTTACGTTTGTTCTCAGCAAAAGGCATTGCATGACAACGTTACACATTTGCCGACATATTCATAATACCCTTTTAGGGCAAGGCAAAACGTAGACTTCGTACAGCATTCCCACCTCCACCAAACTGCTCCCCTATGAAGATAAGTTCGCTGTCAATGTCGTTCGTTTGTAGAGGCTGTTGGTGGGCGGGGGTATGGGGGGCGGGAATGGGCAGAGGGTAAGGAGGGAAGTGGAAAGGTCGATGATGCAGCTGGCTGTATGGCAGCCAATTCAACGGAGCTGCAACTACCGATTAGACAATATGGTTGAAAACAATGTGGGTGGTCTGCGGGTCGTATACTTAATGTGACGTTTATCATACGCCGTGTTGGACACACAAACACAAAATCAATTTGTTAAATGGAAACCAATGAAAAAACGTATTACAAATTAATAGATGAGAAAGTGTTCGACTAGAAGATGCTCTATAAATTGTATAGATATAGATATAGATATAGATATAGATATAGATATAGATATAGATATAGATATAGATATAGATATAGATATAGATATAGATATAGATATAGATATAGATATAGATATAGATATAGATATAGATATAGATATAGATATAGATATAGATATAGATATAGATATAGATATAGATATAGATATAGATATAGATATAGATATAGATATAGATATAGATATAGCTATAGATATAGATATAGATATAGATATAGATATAGATATAGATATAGATATAGATATAGATATAGATATAGATATAGATATAGATATAGATATAGATATAGATATAGATATAGATATAGATATAGATATAGATATAGATATAGATATAGATATAGATATAGATATAGATATAGATATAGATATAGATATAGATATAGATATAGATATAGATATAGATATAGATATAGATATAGATATAGATATAGATATAGATATAGATATAGATATAGATATAGATATAGATATAGATATAGCTATAGATATAGATATAGCTATAGATATAGATATAGATATAGATATAGATATAGATATAGATATAGATATAGATATAGATATAGATATAGATATAGATATAGATATAGATATAGATATAGATATAGATATAGATATAGATATAGATATAGATATAGATATAGATATAGATATAGATATAGATATAGATATAGATATAGATATAGATATAGATATAGATATAGATATAGATATAGATATAGATATAGATATAGATATAGATATAGATATAGATATAGATATAGATATAGATATAGATATAGATATAGATATAGATATAGATATAGATATAGATATAGATATAGATATAGATATAGATATAGATATAGATATAGATATAGATAGATAGATATAGATAGAGCTATGTGAGTGAGTGAGTGGCAACCCAATATACCCCGCTTTGCCATGCATACAGGGCATCAGCAAACGCAACGGAACAGCAACAGCAGCAACAGTTGCTTTTTCAGCTAAGAGCAGCAGATTGTTGTTATTGCTGCTGTTGCTGTTACCGCTGTTCTATTTAGCTCGCGCTTCTTTTTAGCCAGGCAACGCTTCAGTTGCTGTGCAATCGTTGCTTGAGGCGGACGCGTCTCTGTCGTTCCACTTGCGAGCGCCAAAAACAAGCTCACAGCTCACAAAGAGAGCCATCAACTATTGCAAAAAGGCAATAACGGTAATTAACAGATGCGACACAGCTGCTCCAATTCCCAATTGAAAATTGCCAGTCTCAAATTTCGCGTGTGATAATGTATGTCAGCATGGGTGTGTGTGTCTGTCTATGTGTACTTGGCTTGAAGAGGCTCGTTATGGGGCGCCATGCGAATCGATAGCCGAATCAATAGAACGCCGCACGCAAATGTCCACAATATAGAGATGAGCGCGTGATACGATACGATAGATGACGATGAGAGCTTCAAATGCAATATCATCCACGATCAATGCAAACAAGTTCCTTTCTAGACTTAAAATTTTTTAAAATTTTTTTTAAGTGAAATTTGTTTACTATAAAATCAGAATGGAAAAAAAATGTAATAATAAATTTTAGATTTTGACTATGCGTCCTCCCATAGAGTATGATCTCTACTGATATTTATTACAGTTAAAGAAATGCATTTTTTTTTCTTGAGTCGAAGTGCTTAAATAACCAACTATCGTGCTAAGTCGTGTTAACTGCTATTCATCAATCAACGCGACCACGTGTTCAGTTGAAGTAGTGGCGCATCAAAGCGTGTCTCAATCCGATTTGCCTTTTACAATTTAAGATTCCAAACAGACTCGACGTACCATAATTAACATATGTTTGATATAACATCTCCCTCCCTTAATACCCTCTGTCGCTGATCAGAATAATTAAGTTTTCGCAACTTTTTCTTTTCATTTCTTTTGTGTATTAATATAAAACAGATTTCCAGTTCGAGTTGATCGAAAAATATAATTTATATACATATTGTTGCTTAATTTCTATGGCTTTCCAAAGTCGTGTCACGCTCGCATCCCAGTTAAGCAGGCATTAGCTGATAACGCCAAAGAAAACAAAAAAAAAAAAAGTAAAGCAATTAACAGAGAAGAAAAACAAAACCGAAACACACGAATCGAACTGGTCCCACAGCTCGGAACTCCGCAGACGCAACGACGTCAAGTGGGAGTTACGTTTCCGAACAGATAAAAGAAATAATATATATGTAATTATAGACTGAAAAAAAGGTTCTTAAAGGTTCTCTTAACATATATAAATATATTTATTTATTTTGTTTTCGTCATGGAGAGACACGAAGCGAGTTATGAAATTGATACTGAGTCGTTGCCAGTCGCCATATGATTGAAATGCGCGGAAGTTTCCACTTGTCGTTTTCAATTAGACAAGTGTACAACAGCCAAGTTAAGAGCACCAACAACAGCAGCAACAGCATTGAGAACGAGCCGCACTACAAAGCCAACTGGCAGCAGGCAACATAGCCACAGTCGGGTCATAGTCAACGTTGCGGCAACGTTGTCCAGCTGAACGCGACGACTAAATACGCAAAGGATATACCAAGCAACAACAACAACAACACAGATAACAACAACGACAACATGACGCTGGAGCAGGAACAGCTGATGCCACCGCCCTACGAAGCGGGCATGGCCATCATCTGCAAGGATCTAGACAAAGGCAACCTGCAAGCCACAACGCAAAACAACAACAGCAAGGACACTGACCAACAGAACAACACCAAACAGAGCAGATCACATAAGCGCAAAGAGAGCAGCCTACCTTTGGGCGAACGCCATTTGGCCGTCCTGCGACAGGAGCTTATGGTCTTCCTTGGCAACAGCGGCGTGCTCGGCTCCGGCATGGTCGTCAGCATGCCAAGCGTGACGCTCAATCAGCTGACCGATCAGACGCAACCCTTCTGGCTGAACAAGGACGAGGCCAGCTGGTTTGGTGAGTAGTCCAGCGATAGAAGCTTTGCTAACAATTGGGCAAATATTACAGAGTGAACAGAGTTGATTGCTTGAGGTTTCCGAAATATCTGAAACTTCTCTAAGACATCTGCATCAAGTACGCAGACTTGTCTAATGTGGCCAAATACTTGAGTCAACTTCTTGGGGCTTACGAATTTCTGTAATATCTGAAATTCCTTAGCATTTAAATTGAACTTTCCTTACTTAAATTTGGCAAAGAGATTTCTGAGTTACCTGGACTTTTCGACATTCCTGAATTTCCTAAGCAAGAGAAGAGAGAATATCCCGATATCTTGGGGATCGCCTTGAGCTGTTTTTCTTCAGATTCTTTGTCTTTAGATTAGTTAATAAGAATGTAGATTCATATACCTTTCCACAGTTTCTTTAGGATTAACTACCTTAACTAGGATATCTCTTAGTGCTCCCAAGTGAGCCTCTCGCTTAACCTTATATCAGCAGTTTCAGTGTCCTGGAAGTCTAAGAATTTATTAACTGTCATCTCGAATTGACAAGACCATCAGCATCTATATACGCCCTATAACTTTGTTATGTCCCATTCAAGACCTTTTCTTGTTCGTATCGAGCTTATCCCCTTATTTGAGTTGAGTTGAGTTGACCATAACCCTTGATATTTGTACATCCACTGAAGTTTCTTACCTTTATCAATAACAACTCATTTCGCTATCTTATCTCCTATTGGTTTATTGCGTTATCTTGTTTGAGCACAGTCTGTGCTGTTTAACCTTAATTGACCTTAGCCTATTTCTTTTTCGTGCAAGACTCCAATCTTTGGCTTGCAGATTTCATATGATCTCACTCTATTCACATTTTTAATTATCTCCCTTAGTTTGTTCTTTCAACCTTCTTGTACTAGCAGACACACAAGATTTCAGTTTAAAAATTTATTTTTCTTCAGCTCAATTTTGATAGGGTTTTTCGTAGTCCCAATTAGCTCCCAATTTCAATTGGTAAACTAGGCAAACGAATCTTCTTCCGACTACATTTTGATCAACTTTCTTCTACTTCCTCCGCCGTACAGCCTCCATCAACAACATGGCCTGTCCGCTGGGCGGCCTGATGGTCAGCTACTTCCTAGATCGCATCGGACGCAAATATACGATTCTGCTGACAAATGTGATTGGCCTGATTGGGTGGCTACTGCTGGCGACTAGCTTCATGCATACGAATCGGGATTACATTTATGCCCAGATGCTGGTGGGTCGTGCCTTTGGCGGCATGATGATTGGCATGTTTGTCTCGCCGGTGGGCGTCTACTCCGCGGAGATCAGTTTACCGCGCATCCGAGGACGTTTGATCCTGGGCACCTCAATCGGCCTGGCATCGGGCATATTGCTGATGTATCTCCTGGGCTATTTCATACGGCACAATGTGGTCCTCATTGCAAGCATCAGCTGCGCCTATCAGCTGACCGCTACGCTGCTGGTGATGCCAATGCCGGAGTCCCCAAGCTGGCTGCTGCAGAAGGGTCGCATCGAGCTGGCCCGCCGATCGCTGCGCTATTTCCGGGGACTGCAACGCCGAGGTAATTCGAACGCTAGCAACAGCTGAATTTCATCCACGAGTTTTAATGCTTTGTCCACTCAGATGACGACTGCGTGCCCGAGTTTGAGGCGGAACTGACACAAATGAAGATGACGGCGGACAACAGCCGGGACACGGCAGCCAGCGAGTCCATTGGGCAGGCCATTCGCCGGCCAGAGGTCTACAAGCCACTGCTGATGATGATTGGCTTCTTTGGGTTTCAGCAGGCCTGCGGCGTTGTGGTCATCATTGTGTACGCAGTGCAGATTGCTCAGCGAGCCGGCGTGACCATCGATCCAGTGCTAGTGGCTGTTATGCTGGGCGTGGCACGCATCATAACCACCTTCTTCATGAGCCGCATCTTCGAAAAGTGGGGCAGACGGCCGGCGGGCATCTTCTCCGCATCGGGCATGGGCATTTGCATGCTCTTCTTGGCCACCGGCGGCTGGTGTCCCAATACAGTGGGCACCTGGTCCTGGCTGCCCGTCGTCTGCATTGTGGCCCACATTGTGTTCTCGACCATGGGCATGCTGACGCTGCCATTCATCATGATATCGGAGGTGTTTCCTCAGAGCGTGCGCGGCAGTGCGTCCGGTATTTCCGTCTTCTTTGGCATGATCTTGGCCTTCATCTGCCTGAAGATCTATCCGAACATGGAGGCGCTGCTGGGCACATCGAATCTGTTTGCCTTCTATGCGTTCGTCTCGTTTGTGGCCGCCGTCTTCATCTACAGCTGTGTGCCAGAGACGCGCGGGCGCACGCTCATCGAAATCGAGGAGCATTGGCGCATGGGACGACGGGGCAGACGGGCGCAGCGAGCCTCGGCCGCGGCCGTTAACAATCTGAAAGACGTGGAGCTGCACGAGGTCTTCCTGAAAAAGTGAGTGGAGTCAGCTCAGAGTGGCAATGCTATCTGTGATGTGTTAAGTACTTAGCCTTAGCCAATTGGAATGCGGAATGTCCTATGGCAAACAACAACAAACAAAAGTTAACAAATAAATAAATATTCTATATATAAATGTGTGTGTGTGTATATATATATGCAAAGAAATTAGAAATCAAAGTTGACTGGGAAAGTGGACAGAGCACCGGTGATAAGTTAGCTGACAAATGGCTTACCCTCGAGCATAACAGATAATAATGTCCAATCGGGTAATCACAAATGATATTCAATTACCTCTAGTCATAGGCTAGATAGAGCAGTTGGTAGTAGCCGAAGTAGGCAAGAGCTTGCCCTCTCCCATGAGTCCTTCACCTCCCCCATAAAAAACTCAAGTGACTGTGCAGCAATCGAATCAAGTAATGCCAATTGAGAATTACTATTATGCTCCGCACTCCCCTTTCCCCACTTGTAGAGCCAGGACAATAGCCAACATAGTTTAAGAGCCCGGCCAAGCCATCAATAATAATAATTCAAGGACAATTTCGCTCGACTCTCTGCCGCGTGGGAATGGGTTACGTCGCATGCTTTGAGCCGCATTTGATATAATAACAGTAATAATCGGAGTGGGCATGAGTAAAAGGCATTTCAAGTGCGTTCGGGACAGACATTTATTGCCCTCTAGCAGCGTGACGTAAGGCCCTCCTTCGTTCACTGAGTAGTTGGGCTTGCATAATCGAAACAATATGCCATGACTGCTATGATTCAACAAGCTGCCCTGGACGAACTCGATGGAAAACTGTTCAGGAAGTATAGATTTTGGACTATGTCGACCAGACTCGAAGAGAGGTAACCCTCCTCTGGCTAATTATAAAGAAAATCAATGATGGATAAAGTCATTTGAAGTGCATTTATGGGTAAAAATTGGACATTTGGCTTGAGGCCACTGATTGGCTCGGCTGCCAATCAGCTGTTGCGATTGAGTCAGCCTTTAAATGCAACTACGCATCGGCGAAATCTCTGATAAGATTAATAAGTAGATACGGGCCCCAAACTGCAACGAGAATACTCCAAGGCAGGCAGAGAGAGAGAGAGAGGAGGGGAGGAGAAAGAGAGCGGAGTAATTATAGCTAATGACAGGGAGCGTATTATTTATTAATGCATTACGTGGCATTGCAAACGATTTCAGCTAGTGCTGAGGTGCATGGCAAAGCAATCAACTTAGCAGCCTCTCGTAGAGATCTAAAACCAAACTATTGTCTGAGAGAATCCGAGAGAGGCAGATAGAGAGGCGACCATATTGATTTAGATCTAATATATATATACATACATGGGTATTCCCGCTTAGAAAAACACACAGATTATCGGGAATTAAAACAAAAGTATGCGATAAGCCGAATCAACGGTAAATACTCTATCATGCGCAAAGGAAATGGGCTATATGTTGTCGAAAAATTGATTTAAATATTTCAATGCAATTTCGATATTTTTAAGCTCTGCTCAACGAATATCATTTTCATTCACATTTTATCATGTACTTTACAAGGGACCACCTCATGTCCAATGCTGCTGTATGCTTTTCTGTATTATATAATATATATAGATAAGACAAGTTCACAATAACTTGATTGTCACAGCAAAGTCTTCAGCTTTAGCTTGCACCTGAACATGGTTATAAAATTGCAAGAAACTTTACCAGGAACTTCGTCATTGCAAATACCAACTTGAGCAGTCCAAAGAACGTTTATGGCAACGATTATAGCAAGTGATTATCATGACCTTTACAAGTTACTTCCTCATGGCAAACACTTTAACGACTTTTAAATTCTGTGCTAGATAAGAAAAACGAAAAGAAAACACTGCACAGCAGCTAAAAACAATAACAACTTTAATGACAAGAAGTACACAAACAGCTCTAATTGAATGTGATTGAAAAACGTGTGCCACCTATCAGCTAATCAATTGCCTATCAAGCGGTAAATGTCACCTAACGGCAGGGGCGTGGCAGCAAAGTCAATCAAATGTTTTTAATGATGCGCGTGTGAATGTGAGGATCACCCTGTGTTCATGGGCCGTGCTTTAATTAAGATATACTTTATACACATACACAGAGACACGCCCGTATGTATGTATGTATGTAGAAGCACTTTACAGCCAAGAATCACTATATCAAGAGCACCTTCCACTTGTTGGCAGCAATGCATAAGAACCTCTTAAAGCGATTGTTGACATTGAAAGAGTGATGTAATGCACTTAAGTGCGCTAGTGCAAATGTCATTAAATGATATTGCAATATATATACAGTTTAGATTTCTCGAAAAGTGATCAGCTTGCACAATTACATAAACGAATTAAAAATAAAAGCATTCCTTTTTCGTAACATGAAGACTTTGTCTATTACCCGCTAGCGCTGTTTGCGCAAATACAAATTGTCGTATTAATTAGCTTGTGTCAGCCAGCATAACATAGCAAGCGTGTCCAAATCAATTCGAAATTCTAATCTCAATCAGCTTTTGCCTGATGTCAATAAAACTCGTTTCTTTTGAATTTTAAATATTTTCGTTTATTTGTTCTTATCTTGGTTTTAATGTGACGTCTTAGTACAACAATTAGCTGCTGCTGTTCATATATTATATAATATATATGTATTATATATTATATATAATATATGTATATATAAACGAATTAAAATTCAAGTTGTTCTTTTCACTTTCATATATATGAACTACGAACGTTACAAGTTTATGTATTTATGTGTGTGTAGTGTAGATTATCGTATCGTATCTGTTTTCTTGTTTTGTGTTTTTTTTTTAATTCGGATTTCGTTAAAAAAATGCTCGCGTTTAATTTTATATTTTGTTCTCACTTAACATTTGTATACGTATTGGTATATAGTTACATATATAATTTGTTTTTTTTTTTATCGATTTTCGTTCAATGGATACATTTTTTAAATTGTTTTGTTCCTTTATTTATGCAGTTTATATATATTGCTTATGTAGTTGACTTGTGTATTTGTTGTTGTCTTTATTAAGTTGTTTTTGTTGTTCTTCTTCTTGTTATTTATCGTATTTAAAAATCTTTCAAAGGGCAGTTCACGTTCCGCACTCAAACATTTTACAGCAGTTTGACGGGTTCTTCATTAACTTTATTAAAATTTAATATTCATTTTTTTTTTGGTTTTTTTTTCTTTTTTATTACGTTTCACATGCACTACAATTTCTAAGCCAAAAAAATTTGTTAGTATATAGTTTGCTTTATATGTACTATATATGTACTTATTATTTAGATATATATGCGTATATAAGTAATGTTCCTATATATATATATATATATATATATATATATATATATATATATATATATATATATATATATATATATATATATATATATATATTATATGTATGTATGTATATATAAAAAAAAATTTATTCGGTATGATTTCTATATAAGATGGAACGTTTGGCCTTTGCCATTAAATACAAATTCAAAATGAATAATCTATATAGAGTTGATGAAAAGAAATTGAAGAACAATTCGGTTTATTATCTATTGTTTTTTCTAATTTTCATTTCGATTTCAGTTTTGTTTTTTCTCTATATATTATACCATAAGTCGCTTTTTCTTCGATCTGCTTTTTTTAATTTTCTATGCACGACATTAATAAAAAAAATTTATATTGTTAACCTGGTTCAATGCATTGTTGAATGTTTTTTTTTTTTTATTAATTTTTTACGTAAGAAACTATTTTTGTCTAATCAGTTTTGAGGTTCGATTCGTTAATCTATATATATATTTGGTATTTCACTTCATTCTTATTGTTTTAATTTGTTTAATATATATAAAAAAAAAAAGTGTGTTTTGGTTTTTTTACTTATGCTAAACTCAAAAAAAAATTGTTTTTGTATGCGTTTGTCAATTTGTTATGCATTTTTATAAAAAGATTCCATATTTGTTTTTTAACACTAAAGATTTACTTTGATATATATATATAAAAAAAAATGTGTGTTTGTATATATATTTTCCTTGAACAACATTTAAAATGTATGTAATTAGTTGTTGTGAGATTCCCCTTATATGTTTTGCTCAAATATTTATATATAATTTTGTTTAATATTAATTGCGCTTTGATTTATTCACACAAAAAAAAAACATATACAACAAAATTAGCTTGGCTGCTTATGTATAATAACAAAAAAAAAATATGTTCTTCCATTTGTCATATAAAATATAGTATGTGAAAAAAAATATCAGCTCTACGAAAAAAAATGTATATGTATATATGTATATAGGTATATACGATTTTTGCACATGCTCAAAAAAAAAACATATTTCTTTAAAAAAAATTTTTTTTATGTTAAATTTCTTTATAAAAGAATTTTGTTGAATACGTTCTTTTTTGTTTTTTTTTTTTTGTAACTTCTAACTTGAACAATTGATGAGACGTGTTTAGGCTATCGATTAATCGTTTATAGTTAATCGTTAATCGTTTATTGGACAAGGAAAAAAATTTGCTTTACGCTTTGACTAAATACTATTTACGAGACGAGAGACGCTAAGTGCTAAGTTGATTAATCCGATATTCGATTACAAGCTAAGGCTACAATTGGTTGAGTATTCATTTTGTAACTATATCGACTGTTATCGAATGTCTGTCTGTGTATGTATTTGCTATGAATGCATGTGCCATATCCTTAGGTGCCGCGCGAAGCGTTTCAGAGATTCTTTACAAATTCAAAAACAAACAACAAAAAAACTGAAAAGCAAAGAAAGCAGCGAGAACTTCTCTCATGCGCTTCTTTCTTGTACTTCTCTCTGTTAACTTATTTATTTTACTTATCTTTGATGTTTGTTTGTGTGTTACAATTTCCATTTAGTTAGTCGCCTCGTTCTGTTTTCGTTTAACTTCTCACTTCGCTTCTCGCTTTGTGTTTTGTTTTTTACTTATTTTATTGCTTTGCTTGTTTGTTTAAAGCTTCTAATTTATGTTTAAGTCTTATGGCCTGGCATTTTCATTCATGTTACTGCTTTGCTATCGCTTTACCCAACATTTTGTCTTGTTTTGTTTGTTTCTCTCCTACGCTTCTCGCGGCCCCTAGCACAACTCCTGTTTTTTTTTTTTTTTATGATTACGATTGTTTATTACATATATAAAAAAAATTTTGCATTTGTATATTTTTGCATTCCGAATTCTTTAAGTTATTTCGTATCTTCCTGTTGCTAATTTTTTTTTACTTTTTTTTTTTTTTAGAATTTGTAGTACTCAGCACAACCAAGCTGTATGCAAAAATGATTAATTGTATGCTATTTTAACAATTTTTATTCATTTTTGTTTTAGTTTTTTTTTTTATTTTTTTTTTTTATACCCTGAACCCATTGAAAATGGGTAATAAGGGTATTATGTTTGTCTATTAGGTATACTTAGATTTAAGATCTTGTCTGTTCTATTGAAAAATAAAAGTATAAAAAAGGAAACTTTGAAGGAAAATAAAACAAATTAAAATTGAAGTTCTTGCGAATTGTTTATTTCTTTGATCCAAAATTAAAATAAAAGGAGACAGATTTTAAAAAATTTTTTTCTTTTTTTTTTTGTCAGTTTTGTTATATAGATGTTTATATATGTATGTATTTCAGGATTTTTCTTGACAAAGTAAAATTGTTCACATTTTCATTAAAAACTATAAACCAAAAAAGTATACATAAAGGATCATCATATCGTATATCAATATCCAATTGATATATATATATATATATATTGTTTAAATGAAATTTATTTTTACTTTATTCATGTTTCATTTGCATAATGCGTGGGCGTGGCAAATTGTCTCAGTATATAGCTATATAGATAATATTAAAAACAAAATAAAAACTTAAAAAATGAGTTTAAATAAAATAAAATAAAGCCAAAGAGAATGGTTCGACAATATTCACATTTGCCCAAAGCCACGCCCACTGGCATACAAAAATTTTCGTGCTTTTTTATATTTCTTTTTAACATTTGTTTATCGCTTTTCCTGCATTTCGTTTTTGCGTTCATCTTACTTTTGTCAGGCATTTATCACGTGCTTTTCGTTTCATTTAAGGTTTTTGTTTTTTCTTTTTTTAAATTAATTTTTGTCAGTACTTGTGTGTGTCTGTGTGTGTGTGTATGTAACATGCTCAAGTTGTTTAAACGCATAAAAAAAAAATTTGTTTAAAAAAAAAATTATCTTTATAATTATGAAAAAAAAATTTCTTTACAAACTATGGAAAAAAATTAGTTCAGTTTCTCATAGATTTTTTTCTTTTTGTCTGATGAACATTTTCGTTGTTGGGCCGAGGGCAGTTTAATATATGTGTACATATATATAACAATCCCATCCAGCCCATCAATAAGCTGCCCTTCCTTCTCTCTCACTACTACCTACTACTCGCTCTCTCATTCTCTCTATCTCTCACATTTCATCGTTTATATATAGTTGGTAAGAACAGCCTGAACTTGAGCATGCTAACATTTCATATAACTATATATGTGTATAGTATATTGTAATAATAATAAAAAAAAATATTTTATAAATTATGAAAAAAAAGGATATATATAGAAAACAGATCTTCAGCTATATAAATATACATATATATATATATATATATATATATATATATATATATATATATATATATATATATATATATATATATATATATATATATATATATATATATATATATATATATATATATATATATATATATATATATATATATATATATATATGTCAGATTTTCCTTCAGACACAGAAACAAAAAAAAATAGAGCTTATTTGCCTTCACGCGCCTAACGGTATATATATATATTTATACATATATATTTATATGTATGCGGATATATTTATGATTTTGCCTAAAGTTAAGCAAAAAAAAAACCTCTTCTCTATATTTAATTATGTAATATAGTATTGATATATACTGTATATATTGATATACATTTTACATAAAATGAAAAAAAAAAAAATTCTCCGAAAAAAAAGCACAAAAATAAAAAAAAAATTACAACATAAAGTAAATGAGGAACATTTAAGCATAAACACAAAAAGAAAAAGTTCATTAATTTAAAGTTTAAGCTTAATGCTGAGAACATATATATATAGATGGATGATCTATTTATATATATATATATATATATATATATATATATATATATATATATATATATATATATATATATATATATATATATATTGTTTTTCTTCTATTTTCTTCCATTATTTTTTAAAAGTATTTTTTTTGTGTGTGTATTTGAGGTTATGCACGCCACAGATAGCCGCTATTAGCAATTGTTGCTGTTGCTGTTGACGTTTCAGTTGTTGCTGTCGCTGTTGTAACAGTCGCAGTAGCAGAAGTAGCTGTTGCTGTTGTTGAAAAGCTGTTGCTGTTGTTGAGCAGTTTTTTCAGTTTCTGTTGCTGTTGTTCCATATTATAGCTATAGTCTTGCAACAATTGTTGCTGTGGTGCTAGCATACGATTGCTGTTGCTATGCTGTTGCTGTTGCTGTTGCAGGGTATTGTTGCTGCTGTTTCTGTGCGGACTCAAGCTTAAATTATGGAATTGACTCAATCCATTGATGTTGCTGTTGAGGTTGCTATTGCTGCTATGCGGACTAAAGTCGAAGCTATTATTGTTGCTGTTGCTGTTGTTGCTATGCGGACTAAAGCTCAGACTGTTGCTGCTGTGTGGCTGGTGTTGATTGCTGTATGGAAACATGTTGCTGCCGTGCGGACTGAGGCTTAGCCCATTGATGCTGCTGTTGCTGCTACTGCTACTGCGCGACATATGTTGCTGTTGCTGGTTGGAATTGCTGTAGTTATGCTGTGAGCGTGACATATTATTGCTATTGTTGTATTGATAATGATGGCTGCTAGGTTGAGCAACATTGTTGCTGCTGTGCGGGCTATGTGGCGACAATTGTTGCTGTTGCTGCTGTTGTTGTTGCTGTTGCTGCTGGTAATGTGAATGATACTGTAACATGTTGTTGGGATTGGGGTTGCTGTTGTTGCCATTGGTGTTGCTGCTGTTGTTGTTGTTGCTGTTGGTGTTGTTGTTGCTGAAGCCGCACGCCTGCTGATAGAGTTGCAGTTGCTGCTGCTGCTGCGGCGTCAATTATAAGTAGGGATAATGGTACTTCCTGCGGTACAGTCCATCAAGCAAATCGGCAAAGTTGTCGCCTAAATTGGTTAATAATTTTTTTAAAAATAAAATAAAATAAAAATAGAAAAATAATTGTATATTAGTAAATATGTTTTAGAAATTTAAACATTTAAGCGTCTATTTGAAAAAGTTGCATTCGAATAAATTTTAATTTAAATTTTAAAATTAAACTAAGAATTTGTAATTTTAATTTAATTTAACTTTTTAAGTGCCACAAGACATAGAAAAAAGAAGCCCTAACTTAAATAACTTAATCCTTGCTTTATATACTTTAAAAACTAAGCTTAAGTCTGTGTAACTAATTTTTTTTTTAGTTTTAGTTTTTGTGTTTTTGTTGTGTTTATTTTTGTATTTTTGGGTTTTGTTGCGTTTACTTTTTCTTGGTATTAGATTGAGTTACTTTTTTTATTTTAGCGAGTTTTAGTTAAGTTAATTTTTTATTTTAACACGACATAAAAAATTCTTGACGAGAGATTTATAGATTATTTCTTGATTTTTGCCAAAAAAAAAATTATTGATTTTTAACTTTGATCATTCATTGAACGTGCCATGTTTTGTCGTCTTTTGTTGTGTATTATTTTTTACTCATTTTTTTTTTAATTTGTGTTAAAACTAAAAAAATTATATAATTATTTATACACAAAAATTAGGCAATGGATGGAACTTCTATGCGAATGAGAGAACGTGTACAAAAATTGATTTGTAAAGAGAACTTGGCAAGCAAAAACACAATTCAGATAAACATTAATATATATAGAGAGAGAAATATATATATAGATATTGTATATATATTTATATATATGTCAATCAGCTATATAAGATAAATACAATACGTGATTTATGATTGAGAACTTTTCTTGTCTTATGTGTTTGATGGATTACAATTCTAGATCAAAATGCACAGCTGCCTACCAGTTCAGACTAGTTCAAAAGTTGAGTCAAAAACTATATAAGAATATATATAGATATATATGTATATAGCTAAGCAGCTGTGCAAATTTTAGGAATTGGGATTTAGGAAACGTCAAGGATTGAAGTTTATACAAAAATGTCCAAAAAAACACGGATATATATGTATGTATAGATATATATCTTTGAACTGAAACGATTTGATTAGATTTTTCTTGTTGGGATTTTAAAGCGCAAGCAAATAACTTTGATTAGCTATATTATTTATTATTTATTAGATGTTCGTAGAGAATTTTTCTCTTTAGACTCTGCGCATTGCTTTAAAAATTTATATATATATATATATATATATATATATATATATATATATATATATATATATATATATATATATATATATATATATATATATATATATATATATATATATATATATATATATATATATATATATATATATAAAATAAAAATATATAGATTTTATTATTCTTATTATATTTATAGTTTGCCTTTATGCAATTTGGAACTTTTTCAAATAACGCTGTAAAATCTTGTTCAATTTTAAATACATTCAATTTTTTTTTTTTTTTTTTTTGAGAGAGAGTCAAATAATCACGAATTCTACGAATCATGTTTCATAGTTATAGTAGAGATTGATGGGATGATAAACCAAATAGAAGAATGCATAAAACATGGCACGCTTTGAACAGATTTTCTTATATTTCAATATTTTTTTATATAATTTTTTTTATATATTTTTTTTGTTGTGTTTGACAAATTTGCAGCATGAGGCGAAAATTTTAAATTCGCTTTGATATAGAAAAAGAATATATATATATATATATATGCATATGTATATAAATATATATATAGTAAAATATCCGATTATGTCCAATGTAAGAGTGTGTGTGTATGTTTGTGTATGTGTGTGTGTGTGTGAACTGATTCCAAATTGAACGCGAGTAGCGCTGAGATAAGCTAATGTAGTTCAACTAAGTCAAATTGATTTACATCATATTTATAATTTTTTAAAGATTCTTGCTTCGTCTCTTTTTGTTATTTTTAAAAGCGAGAACTGTTAAAACCCAATTTGATAAAGTTTCTTTCTTATTTAGTGCAAGCAAAAGCCATTTGCAAGCCAAGAGAGAAGCGGGTAAGCAAAATTTTACATGTATAGATACGTATTTGTTTCACGCTCGACTTAACGGCTAATAGTGCTTAGGCAAGCGAGAAGCGAACTAAGTGGAAAGAAATGCAACTTCTCACAACGCTTCTTGCGCTCAGTTCTTGGATGTCAGTTTAGGTAAATTTCAGTTTAATTGTATGTATGTATGTTTGTATGTTGTTTTATGGCTTGTGGTGTGTCGCTAGACTACTTAAATAATATATTTATTTAGACTCAATTGTGTGCTCTCAAAAAAAAAAAAAAAAAAAATTTTACTAGAATTAAATTCAATTTTATGATTACGATTATCATTAGGCATAGTAGAGAATATAAAAAGGAATAATTACTATCGAGACCAAAGATAGCATCGCAAATAGCATCGAATAATGAGCGTAATTTTTCCATAGCTCCGTCTATAAAAAAAAAAATAAAAAAAAATAAACAAATTTGAACAACTCTGTTGCTGTTGTGTTGGACGCCAGCTAATTTTCTTATTATATTTTATGTAAATATTATTATTACTTTTTTATATTGTACATATATACATATTTAAATATATGTATATATATATATAGTTTGGTTTTTCTTTTCATATTTTTTTATACATTTTTTTTTAATAAAGAAAAATCAAAGGCAGGTTGAAGATTCAATGAAATGGCAGAAAGAGAAAATATATTCTGGATAGGTTAGTTTTTTTTTTTTTTTTTGTGGTACTATATGGCATGAACACGCCTGGTTAGTGCAAGAGCAATAAATTGGGACACATAGGTATGTATTTAAATACATATATAGATATTTATCAAAGCTACACGAATTACTAATTAATAAAAATAAACTAAATAATTGCTCGATTAACGTTTGCTAATATATAAAAACTAAACTAAGCACAAATTTATCAACTAAAATAAAATACGTAAAAAAAATATTACTTAAATAAACTGATCAAATAACAACAAAGAAATAGAAAGAAAAAAACTTAAATTGCAAAATAATTGAGAAAAATAAAAAAAAATCAATTTAAATAAAAGAAAACAGTTTTTATATTAAAAAAATTTCTTGCTGCCTTTTTTTTTTAATTTTATCGCCTCATAAAAAAAAAAAGCTAAAAGCTGCATAGTCAACATGAGTTAACGAACATTTTTCAAACAGATTTTCCAGAAGATTTCATTTTTCTTTCTTTTTTTTCTTTTTAACACTTAGAACTGCAGGCACAACAAAAAAAAGTTGGAAAAAATATAGGAAAATTTATAATTTAAATTTATATATATATATATATATATATATATATATATATTTGTAATGCTTAGAAGATGCATTATCAGCACTATAAAAAATATAGAAAAAAAATGACATATATATTTATAATTTTTTATAGAATACAGTCCCACCTCCTCCACACACTTTTATCACTTAAGAAAAAAAAAAAAAACAGAACATTGTTTTCTTTTTTAAGGTATGGTTATTTTATGCATGATACACTTGCAAAAAAATATGAAAAAAAATAACAACATATATAATTTTTATTTTGTTATTTCATTTTGCCTTTTAGTTTTTGTTTATTGTTTTATGCGTTTCATAGAACGGTTTGATGGCGCCGGAACCGATAAGGGGGCAGCTTTACTTTACTATTATATATTTTCGTTTGAATGCAAAAAAAAAAAAAAAAAAAAAATTACACTTTTTTTTTTTTCAAAAATATTGTAAACAAAATTATGCTTTTTTTGACACATGAAAAAAATATACAAAAAATTGATGCTCGATAACATGTTGTCTCGATCGATAACATGACGCGTTCAAGCAAGCGTACCCCGTTATCGGCTACGTAAGTGCGCGCATACTTACCATGCGCCACACGCATCGTCTCTTTCTTAACATGTCAAACAGTCCCTGTCTCTGTCTCTCTCTTTCTCTGTCTGTCTCTCTCTCTCATTTGATCTGTAAACAAAATGCCTGAGGCGCGCGCCCCCTGGCGTTCTTTTGTGGCAAACACGCACGTGCGAATAGGAAAAAGAACGAACAAACAAAAAAAACAACAGAGGCGCACACACATACACAAACACGCACGCACACAGACACACAGAACAGGCACACGCACAGGTTTACCGTTGTTCTGTTGGGGAAAAAAAATATTTGCATTTGCATTTGCATTTGCTTTTGCATTTTTCTTTGGTTTTTTCGTTGGCTGAACAGCAACAAAAAAAAAAATAAAAAAAATTTGTTTTCTTTTTGTTTAGCGTTTGCTTTTTTATTTTTTTTTGTTTCGCTTGATATATACATAGGTATATATGTATATATATATATATATATATATATGGGCAATTATATATATATATATATATATATATATATATATTTATATATGTATGATTATATATGCTTTCTCGGTTCTGTCGATCGGCGTTGCTTCATGTGTTGTTGCTGTTGTTGTTGTTGTTGTTGCTGTGGTTGTTGTTGTTGTTGTTGTAACGCACTACAAACTAAATAATTTAAAATTTAACGCTATTTTTTCTTCAGATATAGATACGTTTATATATAGTCAATATATGTTATATGGTATATATGTATGTATATCTATATATAAATTTACTTTACTTTCTTTTATATATGTATATATTTATGAGAATAATTTGTTGTTGTTTGTTAAATCATAAATATGATGCGATTGTGTTTTAATTGTTGTTGTTGTTTTTGTTGTAGAATAGTTCAATGTAACAAACAAGGCAACGTTTTTTTCTTTTTTTAATGTGCATATATTGTTAATTTAATATTATTTATTTTTTATAAATTTTCAGTTCCGTTTCAAGTTCAGTTCTTTTGATTTTATATTTGTTTATTTTTATATATTTTATTCTATGCCACAAAAAAAAAATTTCGCGTTTAATTTTATATATATATTTTTTTAGTTTTTAGTTTTTATATATTTTTTTTTTTGAGTTATATGCCGTGGGATATTTTTTTATCTTATTTTACTTTATATGCAGCTCAGTCCGATTTTTATTTTTTTTTTGCACACTACACTCGAAAAAAAAGTTTGATATTTTTAGCACATTTTCTTTATGTTTATATATATATATATATATATATATATATATATATATATATATATATATATATATATATATATATATATATATATATATATATATATATATATATATATATATATATATATATATATATATATATATATATATATATATATATATATATATATATATATATATATATATATATATATATATATATATATATATATTATATATATATTTATTTATCTATATATATATTGGTATATATGTATGTGTATATGTATTTAAAAAAAAAACGATATATATATATATATTCATATTTTGCTCTAAGCCTAAATGCAGCGCAAAAACAGTGCTAAAAATGGTAACTGCAATCTATATTGTTATCGAACTATTGTTATCGATATATCTATTTGTTGTTTTTTGTTTCATTTACTGTTATGCATGAGTTGATCGTTGTTTTAGGATTAGAAGAACAATTTCTACGGCACTTGGGTTCGGTTTTTACGTTTCTCTGTTCGTTTCATTTCAATTTTGTTTTTAATATTATTTTGTTTTTTTTTTTTATTTATGTGTGTATGATTGTTTGTGTTAAGGTGTGTTTGTGTGTGTGTGTGTGTCTATTGATTTTTTTTTTTTTTGCTGCACTAAAACTCTTTTGTGGAAAAGCTAAACAAATTTAAAAAAAAATTGTTTCAGCTTCAAAAAATTGCCTGCTTGTTTTTTCTCCAGTTTTTTTAGTTAGTATTATCTAAAGTTAATTTTAAGTTAAAAATACGCATTAGTTTTTTTAAATTTTTTAAATATTATTTGTGGGTAGTTTTTTGTTGAAGATTTTTTTTTTTTTTTTTTTCAAAAAAAATATTGTTCAAATATACAATTCAATTCGTTTGTATTTTGACCATATTTATGTATAGATTAATTAATTGTATATATATATATATTAATATATATATTATTATAATATATATAACGAACATTTCTCTTTTTTCTGTGTCATTTACATGGAAATCAGAATAAAAAAAATTGCAACAAGAAATTTTGTTTGTTATTATATAGAAAATACGTTGCTAATAAAAAAGAACTAAAAAATTATTTATATTTATAATTAAGTATGCTTAAATTGGATTTTTTTTCAATTTTTTTTTCTCCTTGGGGCGTGGTTAGAGTTGGTTGATTGGTTGGTTGTTGTTGTTTGTCAAAATATAAAAAAAAAATTATATACACACATGTATATATATATATATATTATATATATATATATATAAATATATATATATAAGATTTCTCTTTTCGTATAAACTGGTCTGTTGTTTGGGCATTTTCATTTGATGTTGTTGAAATTTTCTTTCTTTTCTTTTTCTTTGCTTTGTTTTGGTGTTTTGATCAGTTTTGTTTTAGATAAACTTTTGTGCATCAAAGTAGGGATGCGTTTTTTGGAAGCGCTGTTGTGTTTTTAATGATCTACCTCTGTGAACCATGTTATTGAAGCCGGCCGCCATGTGCGGTGGTGGTGGTGGTGGCGGTGGCGGCGCCTGCGGCGGTCCCATTCCCATCTGTGACATGAAATGTGCCGCCTTTGCCTTGCCGTGTTCCTCGGCCAGGCGCACGGACAGTGGCTGCGAGCCGCCCTCTGGTATAACATTGTTCAGCGCCGAGATAGCCTCCTGTGCCTCCTCGCGTTTATTATAGCTATATATATGTATGCATCACAGTTATCGGTTTCGATTTATCGATATACACAAAAGACAAATGTGAAAGAAAATGGGAAAAAAAAACAAAAAAAACATGATTAGAATGAGGTGTTAATGAATGCGAGCTAATCGTTATTGTTGTTTGTTGGCTGTTATCGATTGTTATCGATTTTGATGCGTTGATTTCTTGATTGCAACTTACCGTACAAACGCCACGCCCCTTGGTCGCCCAGTTAGCTTATCACGCAATATATTCTTTTGCACTATAGAACCGTATTTGCCAAAGATAGTGTCCAGCTGATCGTCGGTTATCGTGCGTGGTAGATTGGTCACATACAGATTTGTATCCTTGATCGATTCACCACCAGGACGCGCATATGAAACCTGCGGAAAGCAAGAAAGATATCATTAATTGGGTGCTGCAAATGTTGAATGAGATCATATCAAGAATCGGTTGAGAGGATTGCATTGCAAATGTATACAAAATGGTCCACAATATTGAAGTAGTAATCCTATCTCTAGTTCTTTTCAGCTATATCCATATATATTTACCTTGAGCCGCTTATTGCGCACTGTGATCCCATTGAGTACTTTAATAGCACGCTGCGAGTCCATCTCCGATGTGAAGTCCACGAAAGCATAACCAAAACTGTAACCAGTCTAAAGGAATCCGAATGAAATAGAATCTATTAGTATTACTCTTAAATTAGCATTTAAAGCATAAATAATGCTGAGTTAATAGAACTTTGAAAGAACTTGTAGAATAGAATAACCTGAGAAAGCTCCGCTTAAAACTCAAGCAAGGTAAAGCTCCACTGAGGTCTATCAGAATAAAGCTCCATACAAGCTTCATTTGTAATCTTTTTGTTTGAAAACATTTGAACTCACCTTATAGTCTCTCATGATTCTGCACGTGTTGATGGGTCCAATGGCTCTAAATAGGGCATACAGCTCGCGATCAGTCATATCCTGGGGCAAATAGTTGACTATCAAATTGGTGTTGCTAGTGCGCTGATCGTTCATCAGATCATCGCTGCCGCCGCTGCCGATCGATAGGCCGCACAGATTGTTCAGCGAATTGTTGCTGGCCATTGGCATGTTGCAGATGTTGCCGCCGAGGGAATTGGCGCTGCCGCCATTTCCCCCAGGAAAATCGTTGTAACCGCGACGCGACGAGGAACTTGGAAATGTAAATTCTGTGTCCTGTGGTGAGAACGCATAACGTGACTGTAATCAAATTAACCATACAAAGATATTCTAATGTTGAGAGCAGGCCTCATAAAACGCTGTACGCTGTGGGTTATTGCGGGTTGAGATATCGACATTTATCGCTCTTAACGCTATACATACTTTCGCGTTGTCTCTCTCTCTCTCTCTTTCAGCAGCATCAACAACAACACACAAAAGTTGTCTACAAATTCTTTTAAATTTATTTTAAAGCTTAATTAAGTTGCAGAAAAATTAAAGTTTTGCATGAATAGAAAATGTTGAAAATGCTCAAAATGTAACGTGCGTACTTAACGGTTGCTATTTAACAGGCGCATGTTAACGTTTAACAGCGCTCAGTTCTTACAGCAGATATTGCTTATTTTATGTTAAAGTTTGTTTATGTTTATGTGTGTGTGTGTGTACGTGTGTATGTGTGTATGTGTGTATGTGTGTGTGTGCGTGTTTGCGTGTATAACTGTAGTTAACGGCATTCTTTCTTTTCTTTTAGAGCAAACGGTATTGCAAATTGTGAGCATAAAGCATATAAACAAAAAAAAATCAGGAAATTCTCAAAGAATATGAATGTGTGTGTGTGTGATATTAAAGTGTACGTGTATATGTGTGTGCATCAGTGTGCGTTTGAGAGAGCAAGCTAAGTTTAACAGCGCAAGGCCGTTATTGAAATGTTATTAACAGCGAAGGGCTGTTGAAATATAATTAGCAGCTGGTGCAGCTGTTATGTGACTGTTGTTGTTACTGTTGTGTGGCTGTTATTGTTGCTGTTTCAGTTTAATTCTGTTGTTGTTCTTGTTGTTGTTGTTGTTGTGACATTTTGTTTTTTAGTTTTGTATTTTGTTTTGCTGACCAAAATGCAAATATCAAATTATCAAATTTAAAGTTGTATTTATTTAGTTTGATTATTTTACGGTTTCTTTAAGTGAAAATATAACTATATTTTGAGAGCATCCACAAAAACTGTATTTTTTTTTATTATTTTTTAATTCGGATTAAAAGCGTGTGTGCCCCAGGAGCGTTCAATGAGACAAACTCAATAACATTCAACTAGAATAAATTTTTAAATATATTTTGCATAAACATACGAAAACGAAAACCAACTGAAATTCAATTATCAATGCAAATTGCAAATTGTTTTTTTTTTTTTATTTATTATTTTTTCTTTAAATATTTTTCTTTTTGATTTTATTGCTCATGCAATGTAATTTGAGTTTGATTGATCTCGAACCTTATGTTCAAAATAAAATATAAAAATTTATTGTATTTACTATAATAAAAGAATAAGCAGAAGATCTAAACAAATACGTACCATTCCCGATGGCAGTGAATGAGACATGCCAAATACACGTCCACCGCTGGATTGATTGATGGATTGAAGAGAAGAAAATATAACGATATTAGCATACAAAATATTTATAATTATGTTAGTTGTTCTTTTTACTTTTTTGTTAATAATAAATAAAGATGATTAAATTAAAACAGATTAAGGCGCAATTTGGTTTTTGGTTTTCGAAATATGTGAAATGCTTTTTAATGTATGAATGAATTGGCTTAAAATCTAACTTAAAGCGGCTTAAAGTAGTTAATTTAGATCTTAAGAGCAACTCAATACGTGCAGCTGTTAGCCTTAACAGAGCCATATATAACATGCTGTTAGCAGCTCTGTTAATGCCAAGAGCTCACACATATTGCTCCGCTTCAATATCTATAAATATACTTAATCGATTTTAAGATATTCAATAATATATATATGGCAAATTTTCTTAATGTGTAGCAGCCTTTCGGGCGCTCAATGCAGAGAGAAAGCAAATATGGCTATTTGCTTCTGAATAGAAAGGCAGCAGAGTTAGCAATCCAATTTTTGGTTGGTTCTAACTCCGCGCAATGCAAACGCTAGGAAAAAAAATATTTTTATTCAACTGACAAATTTTGTATTTGCATTTTGAAATTTTCTTTTTGTAATTTGACACCTAAAAAAATAGTTTGCACTTAAAAAAAATATTTGTATATATTTTATTCATTTATATTGCACTTTAAAAAAAATGTAAAAAAAAATACACCATCATTTTTATATTTCACACTGGAAAAAAATGCGGACACAAATTTCATACTTTTTGATGCACTTAAAAAAATTTCGAAAAAAAATACTTGTATTTGGTACACTGAAAAATAAATAGGAACCCCTTTTTTTAAACAATGCGGACTCAATATTTAGTTACACTGAAAAAAAAAGTCTGCGGACATAATTTTTTACACTCAAAAAAAAAGAAAAGGATTTCGCCACCCTGAAAAAAAATAGCCTGCGGACACAAACTTCGGTTAAGCACTTGAAAATACGAAAAATAAAATTTTAATCTGCACTTGAAAAAAAACTGGGATAATTTGTTGCTGCACTTGAAAAAAAATTATAAAAAAAAAATATTGAAAAAATAGGACTTCCCACGTGGACAGTTGATGTTGAATGATGGAAATTGATTGCAGTGTATTTTTCTTTTTTTTTTTTAGTTTCTAGTTCAATTTAGCAATGCATGAGATTTATTTTAAATAAATTAAGTTTCTTTTTTTTTTTGTATTTCGTTTTTTTTTTCTTTTTTTTGTTTTAGGGTAAGGTAAATAGGTCGAGTCTTTACTTACAGGCGTTGACGGCGTCTTCGTTTAAGGAACATTTTGTTGTTTGGGTACTTCACAGAGAATTATCACACCAGTTTTCTTTGATATATATGTATATGTGTATATATATATTTATATATATATTTATATATATATTTATATATTTATATATTCTTTGTTTCAAACAATAATAATAGTTATAATAATAATAGTAAAAATAATGAAGTGGCGCGAAAAGCAACCACACTAAATACAATCGAAGTGTTTGTATCTGTTGTTGTTTTCGTTGATGTTGTTGAGATCGCTTGTTAAGGCTGCTGTGGCTTGGCTGCTGTGGGAAGAGATCATGTCTACACAATTAAATCAACTGGCAAATAGATCGATAAACACATATATTAATATATCGATTAATCGATGCGTGTTTTATGTGTAGATGTGTATGTTGTGTGTGTTTGTGTATAGGTGATAGTCATTGGTCAAAGTGTTTGTTCCTTCATTTTATTTATCAAATATTTAACATTAAAAAAAAAAAAACAATTTTTTGGCACACGAAAAAAAATGTAAAAAAAAATTGTAAATTTTGCTCATTGCGTGCGGCAACGCTGCTGTTAAATAACATCCTCTGCTGTTGTTCTGTTGGCTAACATCTTCTGCTGCTGTTGTTGATTGTTGATTGTTGTTTGGTTGATTGTTGATTGTTGACATTGATGGATGCTGCTGCTGCTGCGCTTGCGGCGGCTCAAGGCCTGACAAACTTGTTGTTGCTTATTTTTTATACATTTGCTTTTACAAATTTCCTTTAAGCTTCGCTACTGCTGCTGCAGTGCTTAAGAGTGAGAGGGAAATATGGGCAAGTCGTCTGTTATGCATTGGACATATAAGGAGAAATCTATGCCTGGGCCAGGAATTCTGTGTGTGTGTGTGTGTGTGTGTGTGTGTGTGTGTATGTATAGGTGTGTTTGTGTTTGCATTATAATAATAATAATAACAACAACAACAACTGTTGCTGCTGCACTGCTTACTGTTAACTTACAGAGCTACAAATACATAACTTAAGCTTAACAGTGCTGCTGCTGCTATGGCGACAGCGAGCATATGTCAAGGTCCTGACACAGTTTGGGGCGAGCACGTGATTCACGCACACACACATGCAGCATGCTCTCTGCGATTTTTGTTTACATTTGACCACAGCAATAAATAAGAAACTGATGACGCCATTTGGAGTGTGAAGTGTGGCAACAGAGCGCAACTTTTTATTATGCATTTTTAGCATTTGGTACTTTTGCCATTTGGCAATCAAAAGGAAGTTGCATCATGCAGCTCGAGGACCTAAGGATGCGATGCTGCTGCCGCTGCTGCTGCTGGCCTAGTTGGCTCAATCAAAATAGGTCAACTAAGGACACAAGCACCCGGCTCGAGTGCGTCGCCATGTGCGTGCGTGTGTGTGTGTGTGTGTTTACAGCAAAAAACAGTCAAGGGTGAGAGAGAGATAGACAGAGTTTTATGCTTAAACTTAAGCTTAGCCTATGCTATGAGTGAGTATGAAATGAAATAACGGTTTGTGGAGCGACGTTACAGTGAGGCAAGGAACGTAAAGCAAGTGATGAAAATTGTAAATAGGCAATTAAATAACTTTGATGCAATAAAGTAAAAAAGCTTTTCTTTTTCTTTTTGAGTTTAAAGAACATTTACCGGTACATCGTGAGGCTGTTTAGGTTGCAAAGGCCGCACCACGAAAACGTTGTTAGGCCGTTACGCTAATCCTCTCAGTGGTCGAAAAAATCAAAAAGTTTACAACGAAATCTGCTCTCAAATCCCGTTGGAACTGGAAATGGCGTGTTTTTCCATTTTGTTTTTTGGTTTTCGTATTCTGTTTTTGGTATATATATATATATTTTTTTTTTAATGTTTAAATGCAGTTACAGTTACGTTCGAGTGGAAGAGCTTGCCTTACGTTACGTTACGTTAAGTTAATTTGAGTATTGTCTCTCTCTCTCTCTCTCTCTTTTGTTTGGTATATTTCTTCTTCTTTATATTTATTGCTTTTTATTTATCACAATTGTGTTGCAAGACACTGGCGAACAGAACGCGACGCGACGCGTTGCGTTACGTGACATGTTGCGTTACGTGACGTTAGCGATGCGAAGCGCTGCAGAAAATCGTGTCAGTATAGGTTTTTCTTTAAAAATATATGCAAAATGTGAGCAAATCGATGGGAGCATGAAACGACGCAACGAACTAACGTAAAAACGTAACTGTAAATGCTAAAAAGTCGAGCGCAAAACGAAAGAGCTACGTAAAGCGTAAAGTATGGAGCGCAACAGCTTCCCAGATGAAGCGATGACCAGAAAAGAAAAACTCTAAATATGAAAGTGTTAAAAATGAGCTCATAAAATCATAATTTTGGACGGGGGTATTACAGGTATTACGTGTCGGTTATGTATAAATTTATATATAGATAGGTATATATATATATATATATATATATATATATTTATTTATTTATTGAACTGCTCTGCCTGAGGAGTACGAGACTGGTTTTTGCTGTAGTCTACACACGATTTACATATAGAGTGATTTTTGAGGTTAGCTTAAGCTGTTCTATGTGCTTAGTTTACGTTTTTGTTTTAGACTGTACAATCTAGTACAAATCAGATAAATAATAGTTCTAGTTGTTGTTGTTGCTTGCAGCTGTTGTTGTTGTTATCGTAGCACACTCAAGAGTCTCCATTGTTGTTGCACAAACAATAACAATTTTCCTTTTCTTCTGTTTTTCTTTTTTTTTTTTTGCAGATAAAAATAAAGAAAATGTGTGCATGTGTGTGTGTGTGTATGTGTGTGTGTGTGTTGGGTTATTTTAGTATACGTTCGATTTTTTAATCACAAAAAAAAAGTAGGGGGCTCAATATATACCAATGCATACAGCGACGTTGCCAGATTATCAATTGAGCCTAGCAAAAAAAATTACGGGGGTAAGGTAGGGGGTAGGGATTCGTCTAAGTTCTACAATCAGCTGCAAAGTAGGCAGCAAAAAAAACAATTTTTTTTTTTTTTGTATTTATAAAAACTGGGACAGAAAAAAATAGGGGGGAGCTCGTTTCAGTGTGCGCGCTAGAAAGATAACTTTTTGGCACGTTATATTGTAGCTGTAGTTGTGTTCGTGTGTGTGTGTGTGTGTGTGTAAAGGGAAATTTGTTGTTTGGGACTGGGTTATTGGGGAAAATTTGTAATTGGAGTTGTAGTTGTTGTTGGTTATGCTTGAAGATGAACAAACTGAAGTTAAAATTTACCTCGACTTGTTGTAACCGTATGGGGGATAACCACCGTTATTATTGTTACTACCCGGATTATTGTTGCCGTACATATCCTGAGAGTGTGTGTGCACGAGTATTTTTTGCAAAATACTCTCAGTGCGTCGTTCTATTATACAAGAATTGAAGATTGATCTCGCTCTCTCGCACGTCTATCTCGATCTACGAGATCGGAGAGTTTCGTATTCTTACGCTCTCGCTCTCTCTCTCTCTCTCTCTCTCTTTCTCTCTGTGCCTGTCTTGGTCGTTTGGCGCTCAGCGCTCTCAGCTGCCAGCTGCTGTTAGTTTTTGTATTGTTTTTGCTCTAATTGTCTCGTCTGCTTTGGCTGTTGTGTATGGGTGTGTGTGTGTTAGAGCGAGCGAGTTGCGGGAGTGTATGAGAGAGTTTTGGTCTTTATGCAAATGTATGTGTGTGTGTGTGAGTGTCTGTGTGAGTGTTTCTGTATCTCTTATTGCCTGGCGAGAGCTTTTTGAGGCTCTCGTCGTTGACTGGAACGCAAACAGTTGCGTTTAAAGCCTTTTCGTTTCCTTCCTATTCCAGCCACAGTGTACAGTTAATCTTTCTCTCTCTTTCACTTTCTTTCATTCAGTTTGTATCAAATATATTGGCAGGCGCCTTGTCGCTTTATCGCTTCTTCTTGTTCTTTGTAGACTGTTTTATATTACTCTCTCTCTCTCTCTCTCTCTGTCTTTCTCTCTTCTTTGTAGCTGTTGTTGGCGCGCTCAGCTGTGTAGTTGTTGTTACTATGGTTGTTGTTGTTGTTGTTGTTGGAAGTGAGAGGTGAGAAATTGGTAAGGAAATTAACATATGATCAAAGAGACGTGCATTATGCATTGCAATGTTTTCTCTTATCTAATGTGTGTCTATGTGTGTGTGTGTGTGTGTATGAATGTATGTGCGCATGGGTGCGAGTGTGTGCAAGCGACTTATACTAATTACTTAATGAGCGGCATTAAAACGGCAGGCATTTAATACATATCAAGTTAACGGCATCGATTCACAGCAAACAGAGTTGCCACCTTGCATTAAAAAGCAAACAAACAATTAGCTGGTAGAGCCCGCGTTGTCCCCTCTACGTTAATAAAGGCGACAGAGTTGCCACCTTATATTAAGAGTCAAAATATTTTCAGTAACTTCGCTTAGTTTTCAGTAAAACTAAGATTAGCTAGAGTTGTCGCCCTAATTTAAAGATTGTATATTGAGGCAAACCAGAGTTGTCAACCAACAAGGAAAACTCGTTCAGGAATAATAAAATACGTAAAAAAAATTAAATACATAAATTAGATCTATCAGCCAGAAATATGGCTGTAGAGTTGTCACCCTAAACAAAAAATATTTCAAAAAATTTCGAAAACCAAGAAATCACATTGCTCTTAATATATATATATATATACAAACTATATATCTTTGTAGAAAAAGACAACACTTGAGAAATATATCTAGAGACGACCTACCTTGCCATTTTAAAGTTATAGAAGGACGACATGGTCGTTGAAGGTGTCACAGTATCAAAATTAAAATCCATTCTTTTAGGATATATATATAAGGATATGAACGTATCACACACGATTTGTAAGCGAATCACAATTTGTAAGGCACAAGTTAGACTTGACACGAGTGAAACTCGACTGAAGTGTGCAGGGACGAGTCAAAGCTATTTAAACGATCGCCAGGACCTGCGCCCGGTGGGCGGAGAGCTCGATGAGCTACCTGCGGGCGCAATAGAATTTGGGCGCAAGGTGCGCGTGCCAGACGCGTGCGCTACCTGAAAGGGAAAGCAACCACCCACTCGACTCGACCCGATCAACGATCAGCGATCAGCGTTCGATCTACCGGGAAGCGTGCCATTTTTATGACGGACTTTTCTGGATTCAGGGGCAGATGTTTTATCTTCTCGGAAGCTCTCTCGCTCTCGTGGCCCTTGCAAGGTGGAAATCTGGAAAGGTGGAACAGTGGGACACAAGCTGCAAACTGAGTTTTACTTGGAAAGCAAGCTGCAAATTATATTCTAGCTGGGAAACTGAACTCGAGAGAGCTGACAGATTTACAGGGAATCAATCAAATCGATTAGAAATTAGTTTCAGGATATTTCCAAATATATATAAAGATGTCATTAAGATAGAGAGGTCTCACATAAGATATAGATGTATGTTCTGAAACTGGGTGCAAGAGCAGAGAGAACTAGGTTTGACAATATCTCGTAAGAATTATATTTAAGACCAATATAAAATAAAATATCTTTGCTAAATCGGAACAAATGTCCTGTGATTTAATAAGGCTTCGTACAGTATTTATTGGAATAGATTGTTGAAGTATTAAAAAAAAGTCTTTAAAACTTTTCTTCCAATTTTAACCATATAATATAATATCATATCATAGCATATATCGCAACATATAGTCAATATATTTCTGAAAATTCCTATCCCGCTAATTAAGGGGCCTGAAACGGGTTTCTTGGTATTGCGCTGCCATTTTCCAACTAGCTCGCTCAGCTAATGAGTGGACGATAGATATATCACCTGCTTTTCAGGCAGCTGCATTTTCGTCTGGATTGCAGTCATTTTTTGGAATCTCAACTGAATTTTATATATATGTATATATATTTTTATGTATATATATTAACTATTGTATATAAAATATAATATATTATACTATGGTATATAAAATATATATACGGTATTTATATATTATATTTGATTTATTCATATGAAATTGAAGAATAGAAATATATATCTATATACAAAAATATATATACAATATATAAATACAACATTTTGAAAACTATTAAAATATAAGGATTAAAAAATTTATGAATTTATTTTTATTTAACTAATATTTTACAATATTTATTATAAATATTCAATTTTTTTTAAATATTTAATTAAATAAAATATAAAAATATTTTAATCCTAAATCTTTGCTTCCATGTTCTAAATAACTGTATATATATTAAAATATATCAATTATATACTTATATCAAGAGAGCTTCTAAAGAATTATTATAATAATGTCCTTAACCCAGTAAACTTTGTAGAGCATTTCAAAGCTGACGAACTTTACTCAAAGGAAAAGCAGCAGAAGAAATTGTAGCGAGTGGGGGTTAGCTCTTCGGCGCATGTTCCACTCCACACAAAAAAAAAAAAAAGAAAAGAAAACTTGCAAAAGGAAGGAAAAAAAAACAGTACACAGAGCGTGGACACAGTTAAGCCGAAATTGAGGACAGGCCAACGCAGCCAGCCACCACTAAACCTCCCCTCTCCTACCCTAGGGCTGGACAATAAATGCGTAGCTGCGTAAACGGAGCACAGCTGGCTGCTTAGTGGGGCGGAGGGGTTGCAAACGAGCATACGAATAGACAAACTGCGCGTGTGTGTGTGTGTTATGCTCTTAAAGGCACACAGACAGTCGCGTAAAACGGTACTAGTATATAAGAGAGCTGAACTCACAGCGAATACATAGCCGAAAGTGCTTGTGTATATAAACAATTGGTAAGCACTGTAGAAAGGGCGTGTTGTAACTGTTGTTGTTGTTGTTGTTGTTGCTGCTGCTGCTGGCTGCTGCAAGTTAGAATCGATAGCAGAACACAAATGTACGAAGAGAAGTTCGATTAGAAGAAGCAGCAGAGGGCATGTAAATCATGCAGAAAACACGGTGAAAGCAAACAAGACGAAAAATCAAAACAAAAAAAGAAAGTCATACGACAACAGCGCAGATGCACGAAGAGCGCAAAAGTCGTGTCCATAAGATAGAGCGAGAGCGAGCACCGGATCGCAACTAATTCAGAAATAAAAAAAAATAACACAACAGCAATATCAAAGCTAAATGTGCTAGATAATATAAAATATGAAATACCCTGCACTCACATGTTTATTTCATAAAAAAAAAAAACAATTTCTTTTTCTTTTAAAAAGTACGGGAAATATTAATAATGCAATTTTTCATTTATGAAATATATATGCATATATATGCGTTACTCAGTATATGAATGAACTAATCTACCCTCTGGCAGTGCCTAAACTATACATAGCATTGAGCTTTGAACAGTTATCGAGTGGCTCAAAATGCAAATGCTTTCATCATGTGTGTGTCTGTGTGCCTGTATGTGTTCAACTACTGTTGCTGCCGATAACGGAAAATCTCAGAGAGCGCACGTACGCACTTATGTATGTATGTAGACACACACAGAGAACAGTTTATGCAGCACTAAATGAAGGACAACAAATACAAATAAAAATTAAAAAAAAAAATGAATGAAAAATCACTGATCGCTGAATTAACAGACGCAATCAACAACCAAAAGAAACATAAAACCAATACGAATTGCGGAAGAGAGGAACTGACATGTGGCAAGGCCGGCAATCCAGCTGATATGTACACATACACACATATGTACATATGTATATACATATGTACGTATCTGAAGTTTTATTTATGTGCGCATTTTATTGCATTTGCAACTGGTCAAGCTCCAGGCTCCCCTCCCTTCGTCTCCCTCTCACTACACACCTAAGCAAATGAGTAAGCGAGACAGGTACTTGTATATGTATGTTACGCTCGCTGATCGTTGCTCTCACAGAGGGGAATGGCCCGTTGTCACAGGAAGTGGGGAGCCAAAAAAATAAAGAGAGTGCAAGAGACAATATGTAATTCAAAGCAAAGCAACAACAATACAAACAACTATGGAGAATGCGGCAGCTGTCACAAAAGCAATTGCCCTCTATCTGCGTACTCTGTCTCACTCACGCTCTCTTCACTTCAGCAGCTGCATGGCCAGCCAATGGCGAGAGGGAACCGAATGCAGCATGCACGAAGGCCGACGCGGCTACCTGCTTGGCCGGAGAAAAAGAGAGCTGGAAAGATCTGCACCTTTTCTTCAATGGAAAAATGGCAATAAAATCCAATATAAATCCAGCGTAATTAAAGCGGGCGCGCGTGTGCCGGTTAATATTGTTTGTATTAAACAAAGTTAACTTTTATGATGCACCGATCGAAGCGATCGATTTGAAGAAGATAAAGAGGAATATTCTCATATTTAGCAACTATTGCAGTTAATAAACTGTAAATAAATTACAAATTACAAAAATAAAATATCTTTTTTATCTTATCGCATTTATTTCAAAACACATTCGACAAAACAGCTGGTTCTCTACAGTGAAATGCCAAAATAGTGATGCCACTATGAAAACGGCTACAATTGCAATTTCAAAATAATAATCTGGCAGCCTTACAGAACAGTAGGGCGAAGGGAAGGGAAAGAACGAACCGGAAGCGAGGACATGCAAAAAGGTTTATTTCGATTTAGGTAGACGAATGACGGACAAGAGACAAGGTAAAATATAATACATACACACATATATGTACATGTGCATGCAGGTCTACTTTTCGCAGCGTAACTGAGCAACAGTGTGTACACACTATGTGCGTGGAAGCTTGTGGCTTAGCAGCGCGCGCATATGGCAACTTTTAGCTGGACGCGACTGTATGCACGCGCTTTGTTGTTGTTCCTTCTTATTCTTTTGCTGCTGCTGCTGCTGCTGCTACAGAGCAGCTTGCAAGTGTTCGCCCTTTCCTTTCCCCTCTTTTTCACGTTTCGTAGCAGAGGCAAAATGGTAGTTTATGTACATACAAGAGAGGGAGAAAGAAAAGAAAAACAGACGGCAACTCGATTTACCCACGTTGCCAGCAAAATGAATTTCAATCGAAAGAACAAAAATAATGTATGTATGTATGTTGACATACATACATCTGTTCATGTATTTATGTTTATAATGTTGTAAATATTACGATGAACTTACTGTAATATGCTTGCCGTTTACCGCTTACTCTCTTTTACTATAAATTTGTTGTTGTTTGCTGCTCATTTGATGCTAACGGCAAAAAAAAAAAATACAAAAGCCCCAAAGCATGAATTAGAAGAAAAAAAACAACGCTGCAGAGCGACCATGTTGTTGGCTTGACAACGAGGGGGGCGGCAGCGGCGCTTAGCAAAGCCAACACATACATACATTATACATATATACACAGACGCACACAAACACAAACGCGCTTCGTTCACTCACACGCATTCGTCATCGACGCTAACAGCGAGTGGCGGCGCGGCCTCAGTGAACGAGGACGTTGTGAATGTGTCTGCCTGTGTGTTTATGTATTTCTCTCCATCTATCTATGTATATACATATGTATGTGTGAGTGCGCGCGTACGTTTTCAGCGGCTCGTTGCCATTTTTGCTTTGGTGCTATCGTCTCTGCTGCTACTGCTACAGTAGACTGCAAAATTATGCTGACTGCTCTAGAAATGTGCACAATCATTATATATAATATAAATTATTTGAATTTTATAAGCGTAACGAAAGTCTGTTGGCAGTTTACTTATTTTTTTTGTTTAATGCGGCGCACACTTTTTGTACGCACTGTATATAACAGAGTTCGTTTGTTTTGTATGGCTATGTATACTAATACATACAAACACATGCTCAAACTGTTATTTTTGTAAACATCACTTAACTGCACTTTCAATGCACTTCAACATATATATATATATATATTTAAATATATATATACATATGTGCATACATTTATGTATATGAATATATTTATTATTGCGCTTTTGACACCAACAAACAGTGAAAAAAAAAAACAATACAGCGAGTAACTGCTACAGTTACTCAAAAATGCTGCCCTGCTACTCGTTGCCTTTTCGCCGCACACTCATACACACGCACACATATATACATCCATACGTCTATGTACGTAGTAAATGATGTGTGCAATACATTAAAAAAAATTTGTAAATAAAATAAAAAATTTTTGAAGCATTTGGGTTTACTAGTATGAAATGCAATAGCTACGCATGTTTTTGTTTTAAATTGAATGATTTACGATTTACTCGAGAAAAAAAAACATAATTTATGTGCAATATTTGTTTTGCGTATATATTTCACAATGTCTGCGTGTTTTTTTTTTTCTCATTTTCTCTTTTCGTCGATTAACATTTTTTTCCAATTTTTTTTCAGCTTCTTTATATACACTTCACGTCACGCTGAAACCCATTGTGGGCCCTAGTACATACATACACATACAAACATACGTACAATATGTATGTATATACACACGCATGTGTCTGCATACGTGTGCGTGTGTGTGTATATATATTATGGTGTTACTTTAGTTAGGCTTTCTTCTTCGATTGCACGTAAATGTCTTTTGCCTTCGACGATTAAACACATACGAAAATATATTACAGTGTGTATTTGATTGCAAAAAAAAGAAAAACAAAAAAAAAATCAAGAAAAAACAGTACAAAGTGGAGAAAAAAAGGTTACCAGAAAAAAATGCACTGCGCGCGGCGCTACAAATTTCCTTCACAGTTCACAGCCGACAAAATGATACTGAAAGCGTGACCGACTCGAACATGAGCAAAAAAGCAGCGATTGCTATACCATTGGTAAAGCGAAGAAAAACGGTCACACTGCACTGTTAAGCTTAATTGGCTGGTTTTAGCTATCGATAGCTTTGGTAAACTTCGCAAAAAAACATACCTGCAGAGCTTTTTATGAAAAGCTGGCAACTTATAGGTCGACTATTAAAATTAAGCGAATGGCTTAGCTATATTTACGAAAGAAAAGTGGAGTATTTTAAAATAAAATGAAATTTTGATTAATAAATTTACTGAACGAAATCGATTTACAGTCTGCAAACGCGACGTGTGGCTCATGTTAACGCAGCAGCTGCAACTCACAGTGCTGCCACACTGTCAACATGCGAGCAGCTGTTCAACACTGATCTCTAAGTGAACGGCGCAAGTGATAACGCGCGCATTTTCAAAATTCGATTTCATAGATGTATTCAAAGTTTAGATTTCAGACTTGTGTATGTATAATATATATAATACTTAAAACTTGATGTTTATTTCGTAATGTCTACAAATTGTTCAATACTACTACAATTACGACTAAGCTTACAATCGTTAACAAACGACTAAAATATAAATGTTTTTGAGTTTGTATCAGTACGTAGGCGCTATATATATATATATATATATATATATATATATATATATATATATATATATATATATATATATATATATATATATATATATACACGTATATACATAATATATATATATATATACACTTATCTCTATACGAGTATACTTAATCCACATAGAAAAAAAATAGTCTGCATACAGATATATTAATTATACATATAGATCTAGAGATAAAAAAAAAAACAATTTTATAGTTATAATGTACAGTTACATAGCAGTCCAAATCCGATTTTTGTTTTTGCATTCGCTAAAAATAGCAAAAAACCGATAAAGCTATACAAATGTAACATTTGCTTCATATCTCCTAGTGTGTGTGTGTGTGTGTGTGTGTGGGTGTTTGGGAGGTCGCATTTGAGAGCGGAACAGGGGCGTGGGCGAGGGGATTGGGGGCTATGGGCAGTTCATTGATAAACATAAACATAACGCTACAAGTCTTTTCTGTCATTATAGGTCGTATTGCAAGGCAACGGGGCGGGGCGCATACATTAACGGTACTCGTTAACCAGTATTGTTATTGGTTGTCGTTACGGGTATGGGTATGCGCACCAGTATTTTCCCAATATTTTCTCATACCATTGGGTGTACACACTATTCTCTCATATACGAATGTTCCACTATTTTCGCATATATTCATGTTATCGGTTTTACCAGTATTCTGTTATTTCTTTCGTTATGGCTATGCACAATCGTGTTCCCAGTATTAGCTTACAAACGACCACATCGGCCTGCCCCGCATTTTGTGTGCACGCCCGCTCTGTTCCCACTATTCGTCGTTTGTTGCGCTTGTTTTTACCAGTATTTCGAAATAACCTCAAGCGCAGCGCCCGCGTTCCCCAGCACGAACGTACATTGTATCCCAGTATTCTCTTATCCTCGTCCTAGTTGCGATTGCGATGTCCGCCGCCTCCACGATTCCGATTGCCCACAAAATGTCGACCGCCGCCGCCCTGATTATTGCCACCGGGTCCGAAATTCTTAAACGGCCCACCCGGCCCGTGTCCCTGTCCGGGACCGTGTCCGGGCATGCCATTGCCGCCGCCGCCGCCGCCATTGAAAGCCACGCCCAACTGGTTCATGTTCATGCCGTTCATCCCATTCATCCCGTTCATCCCGTTCATCCCGTTCATTCCGTTCATTCCGTTCATGTTCAAGTTGAGGCCATTCAGGTTGCTCAAGTTCAGATTGCTCAGATTGTTCAGATTGTTCAGATTGTTCAGATTGTTCAGATTATTCAGATTGTTCAGATTGTTCAGATTGTTGAGATTATTCAGATTCAGATTGTTGCCGGCGAACGGATTGAACGGATTGTTATTCATCACGGCCATGCCGTGCGGCGGCATGCCCAGGATGCTGTTGGAGCGCTGCGGCGGCGGTGGCTGGTTGAACGGCGGCATGGCCATGCCCATGGGCATCATGCGGCCGACATTGGGCGGCGGCTGGCGCAGCATCTGGGCGAGATTCGGTGGCGGCTGCGACATGTTTGGCAAAATGGGCGGCAAATTGGGCACCACCACGGAGCCGACGTTCTGGGGCGGCTCCTCGGGCAGCTGGACGACCAGACCGTTGTCATCGATGTAGATGTGCAGCTTGGCGAAGATCTGCTGGAGCGTCTGGTTGCTCACAATGAAGTGCACGTCGAAGATCTTGTTGGGCGAGTTCTGCTGGTGGAACTTCTTCAGCTCGGTGAAGACCAGCGCCAGCTGCTGGTTCACCATGATCTTGTTGTTGCTGCCCAGCTGCTTGTACCAGTTGGAGCTCTGGAGCAGGTTGCGTATCTCGGTTATTTGGCGTCCGCTGTCGTTGAAGCCGGCGGACGTTGTGGACGTTGTGGATGCTGGGCCGCCGCTGGGAGCGTTGCTGCTCGATCTGTTGACATTTAAATGCGCGCGTCGCGGATCGCGGCGCGGATCGGTGCGACGCGGATCGCCGCCGGTTCCGGCGACCGGTTCGAGGCTGGCAGATGCGGCGCCGGCGGCGGCGGAAGAGGAGGAGCAGGCGGCGGCGGCGACGGCGGCAGCGGCTGAGGTGGAACTCGCGGCAGCTGTGGGCGGCGGCACGCTCATGGAAGGCAAGGGTAAGCCGGCAGGCGGCGGCGAACTGGGCGTCGAGTCCATCAGCTGAGCATCCGGCGAGGCGATGCAGTTGCTCGTCTTGCGCTCGCGACGCTCCGTGGTGAAGGCAACCGTTGAGTTGAAGCTGCTGCCGGCCAAGCTGCTACTGGCGCCCACGGCCGACTCGTCCGTCAGTTCCGGCAGTCCGAGTATACGGCGCAGGCGCGGATCACGCATCTCGCGCTGCTCCTTGTGGCTGGCGCTCTGACGCAACAGCGAATAGTTGGCCGGCTCCACCAGCACCTCCTGCATTTGCCAGCGTATCGGGACGTGCGAGAAGATGGCCGCGTCGATCTCCGTGGCGGGCAGATAGTGTTTCATCGGCTCGAACGGCAGACGCATATCGATGTCCCGGTCCCGTTCACGTTTCGCGGCGTTTGCGCGGGCATCCTCCAGCGCCGCCTTGGACGGATCAAAGTCGTACATGGAGCGACGCAGGTAGAGCGTGGAGCCCACAGAACTGGATGCGGCAAGCGGCGAGGCTGACGAGGCGGGCAACGGGTCACCGCCGCCGCCGCCGCCCAATCCCTTGGGCGACTGTGAGCCCGGCTCCGGCGTCGGGATCGGCGTCATGGAACGGGAATTCGAATTGGAAAATTGCATGGCGTCCATGAAGCCGTAGCTATCGTTGGTGGCAGTCGCTTCATTGTTGTCGCTGTCCTCGCCCGTCTCCGGATTCTCACTGCTGTTCGTTTTGAACGGATTGTAGAAGGAGCCGAAGATCAGCTTGCCAAAGAGTCCGCCACCGCCTCCGCCTCCACCTCCACCTCCGGTACCGGCAGCTGGTGACTTGCTGGCCGATGACGGCGGACTGTTCTCCCTGTGCGGATCCGGTGTGCCGGGCGCTGAATCTGGCGCACCGACCGTCGTCAGCGTGGACTTCTGGCCGAGCATGTTGGTCATGAAGGTGGGCAGATCGAAGACGGACGGCAATGGTGGCGCATCCTCCTCGACGTCCGACTGGGACAGCGGCTTCTTTTCCTCCTCCTCACTGGAACGTTTCGATTTCTTCGACTTGGCATCCGTATCGGAGTCATCGGAGTCATCTTCTTCCTCGTTGCCATCGTCGATGACCAGCTGCTCGTCGTCCTCTTCGCGATCATCGTCCACTGTGTAGTGGAAGCAGAGTTTACGTCAATATTATATGCGTAACAGTGTTGAAAATGTTAGTTAACAGCGGGCTGTTAGGCAATTATTTAGCATCAATATATACAAACATATCATTTAACATCAGGGCTGCAAATGTTAGTTAACAGCGACATGTTACACAACTTTACATGTCGCTGTTAACTAACATTTGCAGCTTAAGATTAATATTAACAGACTGTCTGACAACATAAAAACATACAGGCAGATATACAAATGTTAGTTAACAGCGCTCTGCTAACAGTGAATGTTAAGGAATTCACTCACAACAGGCTGTTAACTGCCTGAACACGGTATGTTAAGTGCATGTTAAGATATATATAGAGAAATAATAATATAAACGCACGTCGAACCCAATCTAGGAGGAGCTGCTCTGGGCCATCTACTTACGCGGATCGCTGCCTGGAAAGTTAACATGGGCATCCTTCAGATACTGGGTGTAGTCAACCATGATGAAGCCGTTGTTGCTGTTGCTGTTGCTGCTCGAGCTGAGAGTGGTGTTCTGATTGCTTAGCTCCTGCTCCGTCTTACCAGGTCTGCAAGGAATGCGATATGGCCATGCTTAATAGATACCCTATAAATGGGCTAGATGGACAAGCTTACTTGGTGTCAGCTGCAGCTGCTGCTGCTGCTGCTGCTGCTCCTGCTCCTGCTGCAGATTGTGGCTTGGCCTCTTCGGCCTTGCGCTGAATCTCGCCCAGCTCCGACAGGCTTAGCCCCACCTCGGTCAGCTGGCCGAAGGGCACTTGCAGCATCTGCTCCAGATTCGTAATGCCCAGCTTATTCAGCTTGGCCATGTGCTCGCTGCTGAGCACCTGCGTCAGATTGGCCAAATCCAAGTGGGCGGGCAAGGGTTTGGCCGCTGCCGCTGCCGCTGTCGTCGCAGTGCCACTAGTCGATGCTGAACCGGATCCGGATCCGGATCCAGCTCCGGCAGCTGCTGCTGCTGCGGCCGCCGCTTTGAGGCCGGACTTCTCCGCCCAGCGCGATTTGCGCTTCTTCTCCGGCTTCGAGTCGCCCTGATTCAGGTTGATGGGCGGATTGATGACCATGTCGAGCAGCGAGGGTATTGGCCCACCAGCTGCTCCCACGCCTACTCCTCCAGCTGCCCCCTGCTGTTGCTGCTGCTGCTGTTGCAACTGTTGCTGCTGCTGCTGCAGCTGCTGCTGCAGCTGTTGCTGCTGTTGCTGCAACTGTTGCTGTTGTTGCTGCTGCTGCTGCTGGAGATTGGCATTGACGGCGGCCAGGGCGGCCGCTTGGTTGGCCGCCTGGGCAGCCGCCTTGGCCGCCGCATGCTGCTGATCCTGCAGGCGACTGATGCCAGCGCTGGCCAGAGTCGTCCACGAGTTGTCCAGGTTGTACTGTTCGCAGAGCTGTTCGTGGCGCCGCGTCATCTGGCTGAGCGCCACGTCGCGCGAGATGCGCTTGAAGTCGCCGAGAATCTCTTTCGGCGCCGTCTCCATGTGCTTCAGCAGAATGTTCCGCAGCTGCTCGGTGAGCGGCTCGCCATGATGGAACAGGCAATCCTCGCCAGCATAGCAGTCCATGCCCAGGTAGTAGTACTTGCACGGGAACTCCTTGTGCATGTAGCTGCACTTGTCGCGCTTCGCGCAGCAGTCCTTCAGATAGAACTTGCAGAGCTCCAGTTTGCGGGGCTCGCGCGGCTTGTCGTCGTTGGAGTCGCGACGATTGCGCTTGCCAAGTCCTCCTCCACCGCCACCGCCGCCGCCGCCGAGGGCACCCATGCCAGCTCCACCGCCGAGTCCCCCACTGCCCAGGCCGCCGCCGACACCGTCGTGCCGTCTATCCAAGTCCCGATCTCTATCTCGGTCTCGCTCCCGATCCCGACGCTTGCGTCCGCCGCGCAGGTCCTTGTCGCGCTCACGCCGCTGCCGTCTTCGCTGTGCCACCCCAATGGCCGCCACATTGGCCGCCTCGTCATCCGAGTAGGACTCGTAGCTACTGTAGTTCTCGGGCGGCGACTCAAAGCCGCCATCATCGCCCATGCCGGGCCAGTCGCCCGCGTACCGCATGCCCGCGCCACTCGCTGAGCCCCCTGTGGCGCCACCTGGCGGCGGGCTACCACCACGCACGTTCATCATTTCGTATTCGTCCATTTCCATTTCGTCGCTGCCGCCGGCTTCCTCCATCGAGTCGCGTCGAGCACGTTTCTAGCGAACAAGTGAAAAGTGTTAAAAATCGTTGCACGACTGCCAAAATACCCTGTAATGACAGATCGTGCCACATGTGCTTAGCTCTAGAGATACCCTGGAAATGAGTTCACAGCTGCCCTTGAGATACTCCTCAAACATGCTTCAACACCCTATATACCCTGTATGTGATCAAACAGATAACCAAATATACCCTGTAATCCTATGATGTGCATGTATGTATTTTGCATATTTGGCAAATTTGCCCAATATTGAGCCATTGACCGCCCCTAAATTCCAATATGACTTGCACGACTAGCAGATACCCTAAGCTTTTACTAAAACTATGCCCTAACATGTTTGTATTTATATTATATATTATACACCCTAAATAATTGCCAATATTTCAAATGACTTCCAATAAAATACCCTGTATTTTCATAATATGAAATGAAGTAACAAATAATAAGAAAATATACATAATATCTACATATAATTGTGTAATTACAGGGTGTCTTTTTGATATATTCACAATTAGAATTATTTAATTTGGAATATTTTAGAAGAGAAATAATCCAAAAATTAAAAATTAAAAAATTACAGGGTATTCGTCATGCCGCAATTCTTATATACCCAGCATTATGTTATATATTTAATACCATGACCCATCCGATTCCCTTCACTACTATATATATTTAATAAAAAACAATAATCCGATTCCCTTCACTAACACAGTTGGCCTAGCTGTATGCGGCGAATCTGATCTCGGAAATGTTGCTCAACTTTTGCCGAATTCGCCTCATTCGATGGCCCGACCAATCGATTGCACTCAATTCGCCTGGCCCAAGCAAAGCTGCTCTAACGCACACACATATATATATATATAGAGAGAGAGAGAGAGAGAGAGAGAGAGGGGGGGGGGTGACTGGTTGGTGTGCCCTCAGAGAGGGCACCGTTAGGTTAAGGCAACGACCTACCTGATGCTCCTTGTCTTTCTTTTGCTCGCGTTCGCGTTCCTTTTTGCGCTTGCGTCGACGGCTGCTGCGACTTGCCGACGGCGGCTGCTGCTGGTGCTGTCCCCCGCTTTGGCAGCTATCGGGGCCGATGGCAGCGCTGCCGCTGTCGCCGGCGGCGTTGGCAGCGCTGTCGGCGGCGTCACTGTTATTGTTGTTGCTGTTGTTCAGCTTGGACAGGGGCGGCTCAATGCCCCCCTTCTTGAGGGCCTTGGCAATGGCGTTCTCAATGCTGACCGCATGATCATCTGTGAGAGGGGGCGGCAGTGGGCGTGGGGGTGTGGTTGATATGGGCAATGATGGGTGGCAGAAAAAGGGGACGCAGTTAGAAAAAGAGGCGTGAAATCCCATTGCTGTTGTTTGTTTACCTTCGAGTGGGCGCGGCTTCTTCGATTTGCTACTGCTTGGGGCGGCCGTATCGCTGGCCATGCCCAAGAATATGACGTCATCGTCGTGCTTCTCGCCCAGACGCTCAATCCCCACAAATTGCACCTCATCGTTGGAGCCGCAAGGCTTTACGTGTTGTTGTTGTTGTTGTTGTGTTTGCATTTGCTGCTGCTGCTGCTGCTGCTGATGAGGCGGCGGCTTCTGCTGCGTCTGCTCATCTTCATCATCATCGTCATCGATCTCGCCATCCTCGAGATCTTCGGCTAGATTTATTAACGGCGTATCACCGGCCACCGCTGATGACATATTGCGTTTGCGTTTCAAATTGAGCGAAAAATACTGCAAGAGATATGTGATCGAGGGGTTTAGCTAAGAACAGGAGCTGGTCTCAATCTCAACATTCGACATAGATTATATATTGGACGCATATGCATAAGGATTCAAACGGACCGCTGACCACAGTGCGGCATAGACACATGTTGCTCGCCTCCTTGGCAGGCAACATGTTGCTGAGTTGAAGCAAACCAATGCAAGCAAAACATATTTAAAACAAAAAAAAAAACAAACAAAAATAAACAACTCTAAATACTAAACCACACCGCGCACACACACACACAGAGAGGTACGCCTGCCTGTGTGATTTTGCTTTGTCACACACATTTACAGTTGTTTGCATGCATACGCCCATAGTATTCCATTCCATTCACTTCGCACATAACATAGCCCTGTTAAACATAGAATGTTGCCAGCAACATGCTGCACACGCACACAGACACTTGTTGCTTGACCTTACAAACAAATACATTTATAGGGAGAGAGAGAGAGAGGGGTATGAGCAAATATGCTTACATACAATATATAAAATATATATGCATTAATAAACAAATATCTCAATTAAATTTAATAGCAGTAGCAGGTGCGTATGTATTTACGCATTAACAGTTTGCTGTTAACGTCCATTGTATCCAACTGTTGTTTTTATATACGTATATATAAGTACATACATACATACATACATATGTACGCTGCACGTTTTTCAGGCCAGCAGAAAAATACAAAATGACATATGTACATACATACACACACATGCATAACATATTTTTGCAAAATTCTTTTGGCCCCTTTACCTTAGCACACACACACACGCACGCACACAAATGCAGTCATACAAGCATGTGTAAGCGTAAACAGTAAGCGGCGCTCTGGCACGCTCTCCATTCTGTCTATCAGGTTGTCTCGCTTGCGCGCATGGCCTGAGCATAAAACGCAAATGCGTGACACACATACAGACAAACGCACACGAGCGTGTATTTGCCTGTGTGCGTGTGTTTAAAATGCATATACATACATACATATATATACTATATAGAAAAACAGTTTAAATTTATGTTAGAGAAATTACACTTTGTAGTTATCGTCGCTTTTGTTGTTGTTACAAGTTGCCACATTTGTCAGAGCCACGCTGGGCGAAAGTTTTTTTTTTTTCTGTTTTGCTGCCGCCGCTGCTGATTGTCTATATATAAAAGTAGTGAGTTTGTGTGTATGTGTGTGAGTGCGCGCGCGCGTGTGTGTGTGTGTGTGTGTGTAATGCGACGCTCTGCATGACACACGAACGAAAAAAGAACGCTACAGCAATGGCCGCTGTGCAGCTTTTCATTTGAACATGCACAAATGCATGTCCATGTGTACGTGTGTGTAAGCATGTATGTGTGTGCGTATATACGCATGTACACAGAGCGGGCCCAGTAAGACAGTTAATATTGGAAGGAAAAAAGAATAAAAATTGGGAACAATTTCTTGCTAGTTTTTGCCTGCGTTCAGCTCTTCGATTATGCATTTCATTTTAAATGAGGTATGTGGGCGTGGCTGGCAAATAAAGAAAACAAAAACGAACAAGAATTTGTTGCGAAAAAATTTGGAAAAAATAGTATTGTGCTAGCGTTTTTTTTTTTTTTTTTTTTTGGTTTGGTTGTTTGTTTTGGAACAATTTCTCTTACGTTTCAGCGTGGGCGTGGTTTGTGGTTACGGAACATTTACAAATTACAGTTAATGGTTTATAACATTTCTGTTCAATTTCGTTGTTTTGTTGGTTATATTTTGGTTTTGTCGATTGTTGTTGTTTCCCATATTTTGGGTTTACTTTTTTGTTTTTGCTTTTTCTGCTTTTGCTTGCTTGGCGTCGTAGTTCCCGCTGCTTACATAATGAAGTGGTACAGTAGGTGAATAGATATGCATATATGTATATAAAATATGTGAAGGTATATATATATATACATATATATATGTACATATACTGGCATACACATATGCATGGCTATAGCGCAATATATGCGTGTGCACACACACACACATATATGCGTATAACATTTATCGTATGCATATATGCATATATATATGTGGTATATACGTATGAGAAATAAAAATTTCTTAGTTTCTCGTTTTTTTCTTTTCGTTTTTGGTTTTTTTTTTGTACATTATATGCAAGCTGTCGCTCTCTTTCTCTCTGACTGTGGCCCTGGCCTCTGTATATGTCTGTCCCTTTCTCTCTGTTTCGCTCATAGACAGAATAACAAATACATTAAATAATTAAAAACTCGTCAACATGAGCGTTGTTAACAATTCAACAATATCTACTTGAATGATTTGTGAAAATTGCAACCATACACCACGAATACAAATCAGGGCTGGGTACGTATGTTTTGCGGCTGTGGTGAATTTCGGTATCTAGTTTTTGTTTTTAAAACTGTTGGCAGCTCTAAGTGCGCGCACTTATTCAACGATAAACGTTGCATATCGTCGTTGTCGTCTCGCTTTTTATATAATGTATAATTGATATTTCTAATTAAAAACTGTAAATATAGAATTGATCAACTCTAGATTTCATACAGTATTAAACAAATGATAGCTACTAATCACAAGTCTGGCAGCACCGCAACCGTTGTCCCTGGTGAATTTCTTTCGTTCGATAGGCAGCAGAGTTGCGAAAAGAATTTCGCAATTGCGGGCAAATAGTAAATTGTTGATTTATGTCGAGATATGCACAAATATAAATTATTTGGTATTTGGGTTGAGGTGGTCAGCATTGCGGACATCGTTGGTTATCTTACCTTAGACATTGGCTTAGACCAGTCTTTATTATCAATGCGCTTGTTAATTATAATTTTTTTTTGCTTCAATACAAATAAATAATTATTTTTATATTTTATAAATATTTTTTTTTGGAAAATTGTCCTGCTGCGATGCATGTAACACAATAATGAACATTAAATCCTAATATAAGCACACAAGTTGCTTTCGTTCTGCTTTGAGTGAAATATCAAGGCAAGTTTTTGGTTGAATTTGAAACGCAAACGAAACCGATTAGTGAATATCGATTACAGTAGTGTGCCCGTGTAAGCGTAAAGAAAATAAGACAAAGAGCTCATAATGCGATCATGAGTTCAATATATTTTTAATGTTGATGACATTTTACTGCAAATAAAAATACTAAGCATTTGTAATGATTATCATGCAAGCCAATAACAGTATATAAAAAATAACAATTTAGACAGCGATCGTATGTTGATATTTTATTGCAAATAGAAATACTATTTATAAAATTAATTGCCTTTATATAATATAAATATTTGTAAAAGTTAAATTGCGCGCGTTTATAAGTTTTTGTTAATTGCAGCCTAATAAGTATCAATCGACAATTGTAGTGTGACCATGCGCACTGATTTCAGATTTTACCAAAGGTCTCATCTTTCGATCGCGTGTTGAATTCTTTTATTTTTATTTTGATAACAGTTTACAAATGCAAAAATATTAAAACAAACAAATAACAATATATTGCACGCGCGCAACATACATAAATGCCTGAGTGCGCCTGTGACGTCTCAGTGTCTAATAGCAGCTGCTCTGCTCATCAGTTTTTGGACTTCCCCGCGAGCAGCTTGGACGATGCAGGCCCTACTGAATAATTTTCATTTGGATGATTTGCCCTATCTGGAGCGTGATCTGAACTTGCCACAAAAGGTAGGGCAGCCGCAGCTCATGCCACATTCCATATTCAAGTATTTCCATTTAGGTCTCGCTGGCATTTCTTCTGTTCGGAGATCAGCACGCCTTGGCCACCTACATTCTGCAGCGGCTGTTGGCGCTGATGCGAGCGTCGCCAACGGAACAGCAGCACAGTGATCTATTGCGCCAATACGCCCAGACGAATCCCGCCAATTGGCGTGGCCATCTGATCGAAGCTCTCTGCATTATCGACGCTCGCCAGGTGCTCCGCAAGTTGGGCTTCGACTGGGATGAGCTGCGCCTGCACTATTTGCCCCATGTGCTGGAGCTGACGCTGCACGTGCATCCGCTGCTAAAGTCGCTGTACATTGTTAGCGAACATCTAACGATGGCACAGTGCGGCCGCCTCGTCCTGGATATCAATGATAAGCTCGCCCGAGGGAGTGCCGGATCCAGCGAGCATGATGAGCCCTTGCGCTTCTATGACTACTCCTACTTGGAGATCTTTCTGCTCGACTGGCTGACGCGCCATCAGCTGCGCCTGGGCGACATCAATGCCATTGGCAGCGATGTCCAGCTGCTCATTGAGTACTTCAAGTTCAATGAGCTCAGCCAACTCTCCACGCTGCTCATCCAGACGGTTAACAGCAGCGCCAACGACATGAGCTCTCGTTCTCCGCCTGTCAATAAATTCGAAGCGGATGACTTGCAAAATGCTTCAATTGCTGTTCCTGTGCCTGCCGCTGCTGCTGCTGCTCCTGCTGCAGCCACGGCTCCATCACCCGCTGGCCACAATCAGCAGCGACGCTCCAATGCTCTGCAAGTGCGACGCGAGAAGGCTGGCATTCTGCTTATAATCAATCAGCAAAGTTTTCATCGCAATGTCAGCGAGGAGTTGGCCGTGAGTAGAAAATCAAGTTTTTATCTAGTTTAGATTAGCTCAATCACGTATTATTTTTGAATACAATTTTCAAAGCGTTTATCGACTGTAGACTTTGCATGGCTTATCGATAAACATATGCTGTAAAATAGTCCTTTTTTTTTGCTGCAGAAAAGTTGGCGATTTTTAGTACATTTTGCATGGTTTTATATGCGTAACGGATTTGTCTCATCTGTAAATATTTGCAAATTAAAACTGAAGCAAATAAGTAATAGACACTTTAAAACTAGTCGAATAAATAGCAATTTACTTAATATTTCAGTAATAGTTTTGTCCAATTATTCAAATTTACATGTAAACATAATAATAATAATAATAATAATATCAACAATTTGCAGACATTTTTGCCCCGTCAGAAGCTGACGCAACGCAACGGGACCAATGCGGACAAACAACGCCTCATTGATGTCTTCTCGCCGCTGGGCTACACTGTGGAAGCGTACGACAACGTCGACCATTTGGATATGCTCGCCCTGATACGCGGTGCCTGTGCCCGTTCCGTGCTTAGGGATTCGCTGATTGTTTGCATATTGTCGCATGGGTTCGAGGGCGCCATCTATGGTGCGGACAGCATACCACTGAGCATTGTCGACGTCCAGAATGTGGTCTGTGCCGACGAGAATCTGCACGACAAGCCCAAGATGCTCTTCATCCAGGCCTGCCAGCAGAACGAGAAGCAACTGAAGACGGTACACGATGCTCCGATGCTATCAGCTCAGCAATCAAATCTCTCATTCCAACTCTCTTTGTATATACATATGCAGCGCAATGTGAATGCCACGACGCACTCGGCGAGCCAGCTGGCCAACATGGTGGTGGCCATGTCAACGGTGCCCGGATTTGTTGCCCTGCGGCACAGCGTGCAAGGCAGCTGGTTCATCCAGACGCTGTGCGACACTGTGCAGCGGCATGCGGAGAGGTAAAGGGACTTACCCAACTGCGTGTTGAAGTTCATGTCAAATTTGACAACAGATTGAAAATTTCTTGCTTCACTTGCAGCGATCACATCCTGGACATTCTCACCCTGGCCGCTGGGCAGGTGAGCGAGAAACGCGGCGACCAGGATCAGAAAATGGTGCCCATTGTTATCAATACGCTGACACAGAAAGTTTATCTCTCGGCCACTTGACGATCAGCCCGAGTGCATCCACTACACATTGAACTTGGATCTGTGTATTTATTCTAATTACTATAGTCTGTCTATAATATATGTACCTATATGGTTAATTTTGCTTTGTGCTGGAAGAGTTGAGGAATACGCAGCTATCTCTCTCTCTCTAATTCACTTCGCACTTTATCGTGACTCTCTCTATCTCGCTTCAACTGGTGTGGCTGGGGGAGGACTACGGGAAGTTCATTGTTGTTTGTTGTGTTTTACAAACTTGAGGCGAAAGGGGCGTGGCATCCAAAAATTTATAATAATAATTATATAAACTAAATACAAACGTTAGAGACTCTAACTATAAAGATGTAGAGGATATAATTTTAAAACAGAAAATCGATTTTCGGTTTTTAATCGATAAAAAACGAGCGTTATCGAATTTGTTAAACAAACTCGATATGGGCGTGAATATGCACTATTTTGGGTTCTAAGATCAACGCGTTCAAACATAAGGATATATATACTTTATGGGCTGGCCCTGCCACGCCTTCCTCGGCCTATTATAACCTGGAATACCCCTTTTGAATGGGTTCAGGGTATACAAATTACGAACCCAGAAGTAGTTCCTGAAATTCACTTCCATAGCAATTCGATCGAGTAAGAACTAAATTGACAAAACTCGAAAATAAAAAACCATTCAAATATTTCTCAAACTAGAGAAATTAAATATTTGAAGTTATATCGCTCTGTTCAATCGAACAATTCGCTTCAATTTAATTTTTCCATTTGTGTTTATTGTGTGTTTCGTGTATCACTTGGTTTAATGGTTAAACCAATTCTGAAAAGGCAAACGCTTTGGCCCCCAGCGATTGCCTTCCAACCCACCCCTAAGTGTAGATCCCAAGTGGGATGTAACAAAATTTAGAACAAACGAATTTGTTCCGACTTAATCTAAACGGTTTCAGCTTCGGCCAACAGCTTCTGGAGTTGAGCCATCAGCTTCTTTTGCACAGTGCGGTCCTTGTCGGCGATTGGCACGTACTTGACGATCATCGACTGATAGAGCTTAATGGTCTTTATCTTGGTGGATGAGGTGTTGCAGACGCGTTTGCAGTGCTTGAGCAACAGTTCGAGGATTTGGACGCGACGTTGGAGACGCAAGGCACTGGTGTTGATCAGCTCATAGAAGCTGGCCATAAAACGCTCATTGCCAATCCAGGGCATGGCGAGGATGGCATCGAATGCGGACAAATGGTAGGGACAGTTGCGACGATTGGACCATTCCTTGATGAAGCTCTGGAGCACTGGCCAAACAGCGCTAGTGGTTACACCCGGCTCCTTGAACTGGCCAACCAAAAAGACGATGCACTTGTTGCGCCACAAGACCTGCTCGCCCTTGTTTTTATTCCGCTTGCCAGTGGCATTGCCACTCTCATTCTCATTAGCTTGCTCCGCCTGGTCTGCGTCCAATAGGCTCTTGATGCACTCAATTATTTTGTCCTTGTTTTGGTTCGGGGACTCGTAGATAATCTGCTGATTGAGCAAGCGGCGAAGTGTTTTTTTGGTGGCCGAGGCCAGAGGCTGCAGCTTCGCATCCTTGCCGCAATGCTTGATCACCTGCTGTAGGCAGATCATTGCATCCAACATTATTTCCATCTTCGGCTGGGCAGCCACAAACAGCTCCACTAGATCCATGACACGAATACGCATGTGAAGCAAAGCGGTGTCTGTGACGCGTTCCGACTTGGTTAGACGCTTCGAGGTATTGCCGCCGCCATTCCCCTTGGCCTTGCGCATTTTGAACGCGGCCTCCAGGGCCTTGTTGAGACGTTCGCCCTGCTCTTCGTTAACGTCATTCCAATCGACGCTGCTAGCATCGTTGGTTTCGTTGTCACTATTCAACAGAGCTTTGCGTACATTTTCACGTATTAACTGCAATTCTTTGGCTTCATCATCACTCTCTTTATCTCCTTCGTCGTCGTCGTCATCGTCATCGTCATCGTCATCATCTTCGTCGGAATCTTCCTCGCCACTTTCATTAGCCTTCGGCTTAGCACCTTTACGTCTTCCAGCGACATCATTGACCAGCTCACCATCTTCATCAGATTCCTCGTCTTCGGTTTCCTCGTCAGCGCTGTCGCTATCATTGGTGTCATCCAAATCACCGGTTAATTTGTCAGAGAATGGATTCTTGTCCATGTCGAGCAACTCCAAGATTTGCTCCAGGTTATCTTTGCCCAGATGCGGCATTATGGCACCGCCAATGGCATTCACGAATTGACGCCAAAAATTACAGGTTTGAAGTAGCAATTGGAGCAGAGCATCCACAAAGACAGCCTGCCAATTGGGATCCAAATTGGATGACTAAACGACGTAGAAGAAGGGGAACATTGTTAATTGTTTAACAGAGACAGATATTAAAATATGTACCATTGCAGCTGCTTCGGAGGCCTTGACCTTGATGTACTTGACTGCATTGCGCTTGCAGACGAACAAATCTGTAATGACATCGAGCCCAATAGTGTTGCTGGGCATCAACATGGCAACCCCAAGGAACATGATTAGTGCATCGAAAGTGCCAATTAGCAATTGGGTGGACTTATTGGCTGGAGCCGGTTTATCCAACACCTTTTTCACCTTCTCCCACATGCTGCGTATTTCCGGAGTCAGCTTAAAGCGCAACTTCGAGTCGACGTTCGGCTTGGTTAGCTTTTGAGACAACGGTAACAAGATCGGACGTAGGCTGTCACTAAATGTGATCAAACGCTCGGCATTTGGGCCAATCTTGGTTACCAGGCAATTGAAGAACGACTCCTCGCAACGTGCGGCTGCCTCACGGCTAAAGATGGCCGCATTGGCTTCAACGCACGGCTTCAGCTGATCGTTCAGATGAAATAGCGAAGCATACAACAAGAATTCCAAATGCTTGGTGCGCTTTGTATGGTGCACCTGTTGCATTTGCTTCAGGCAATGCTCACGATCCAAGCGGGTCAAGCGCTCATTGTTGCTGGTGAACTGCTCGAAATAGAAATCGAATAATTGATTCGATCCACTTACGCCAATCTGGGCGAGCAGCAGCTTGGTAAAGCGTGGCGTCTGCATAATGCTGTCCATCTGCAGATGGTAATCAAGTATAGGACGCAAAATAGCCATCTTGGACACATCCTGTTGCAGCTGATGCTGGAAGCTGACGAGCAACGATGTCTCAAATTTACGACAAATAAAACGCATTTGACGATGCGCCGGCTTGGCCTTAGTATTGGAATTGGATTTAATGGTCAACCTCTTGGCCGCAAGCAGCTCGGCGAGCAGCATGTTAAGCAATGGCTCCAATAAAAACAGATTCTTCAGCTCAATATGCTCCTTATGCATGCACTCGTCATAGTGCATAATGAAATGAGAGAGCGTCTGGATAATATAGCTTTTCGTTGTGATGTTCTTAGCCGGTAGCTTCTCACTCAAATGCTTCTGCCATGCTGACAAAATCTCACCAGTGCTGCAAGCACCCAGAAACTTTCCCAGACGCGAGTAAATGCCTTGACCCTGCATTGTCGAGTTCTCTGAATAGATATCAAACAGCTGCTCAAATTGTGGCTGCTTGCGCCAGAGTATCGACTGCAACTGTTGCAAGCTCAACACCGATGGATAATTCATGTGAATTGCCAGTAAAAGATCACAGGTATAGAGCTTCTGTGCCGTGATGGGTTTATTCAATTCTGGTTGGAGCAGGGGCCAAACGTTGTTCTGAAAGTTGGCCACTTTCACCTAGATGCGAAAAAGAAAACAAAGTTTAGTCAATACAGGTAAAAGGAATGACTGAATTTTAATGCTCACATGCTTAAAGGAAGCAGCCATGATGTCCGAGCACAGCGACACCAAATACTCGCGTCCCTTTAGCTGTGTTATCAAAAAGGGATAGACGGCGGATACGAGAGCTGCCGAAGGCTGTTCAAAATATTGGCTCTGCATGATGCATAGAATGGTTACTAAATGCCCAACGGCAGCCAGAGAATCTTCCTTGCCCTTCTGGCTGCTATTGCATGGCAACTCGTGCTTGACTAATTCCAACAGCTCCAACGGATTGAGATTGGGCACACAGCGCAATATGTTGTTTATATAGCTAGAGCTGAGGGCCACGCCTTGCTTGTCGTCGGCACCGGTGCAACGGATCAAACGCTTCAGTGCGTAAGCACAGGTTGCGGTGCGCTATAAGAAATTTTAGAGATGTATAATTAGAAAATGAGTTCATAGTATTGACAAATATGAATGTTTTAATTCTAATTAAATTTATATATATGAAAATATATAAAAGAAAATATATATATGCAGCAGTCATTGCTGCAATCTTTAACCAAAAATTTCCCTCCTCCTTTTGTTGACATTCCATGACTGTTGCATGCAGCAGCAGCCAACGGCAGTGACAGTTGTGGCGCTGTCATTGCAGCCATTTTGAATGCAACATTTCCGTATCCTTTTTTTTTTTTTGACATTTCAAAAGCTGATTTATGTGCGGTATATTTTGTTTGGTATTTAGTATTTTTTGTTATGCCTTGCTTTGTTTTTCTTATTATAATTATACATTAAATGCGCGCTCTATGTTAAAATGCAATTAATAAAATAGCCAAATTATTTTAACCCATTTTTAGCCGTTGCATGCAGCAGCAGTGAAGCTGTTCCAGGGTAGCCATTTTGAAATGCTAAAATATTCCCCTCTTGTTGTGACACTTAAAAAGCTACAATAATTATTATTATAATTATATATTAAATGAAATAATTAAAATATTTATTGCACGGTGTCATATTAAAGATGTAATTGAAATAATAGCGAAATCTGATATTTGTTTACATACACATTTAGCCGTTGCGCGCAGCTCACAACGGAATCTGCGACGCCAATTGTCGCAATCCATTTTTTTTTTCATTGAAACGTTTTTCCAACAACGGAAAATTACGTTAGGTATTTACCATTGATATGCATTTCTTTTTATAATTATAAATATTATGAAACTATTGAATATATTCAAAGCATGCGCCGGCATAAAAAATAAAATTGAAAACATAGCCAGAGCCGTTGAAAACATAGCGAAAGAGCCGTTACTTTTACGCACACACATTTAGCCATTGCGCGCAGCTCATAACGGGATCAGTGTCGCAAATTCTCGATGCATCTATTTGTGTTCATTAAAAAACGTTTTAACGGAAAATTACGTTTGGTATTTATCACTGATTTGCATTTCTTTTTTCTATTATATACATATGTATGTATATATAATGAAACTATTGAATGCATGCGCTGGCATAAAATTTAAAATGAAAACATAGCCAAATAGCCGTTACTTTTACTCATACACATTTAGCCGTTGCTCGCAGCACATAACGGCAACTGGCATGGCAGCCATTTTTTGGTGAAAAATTTTCGTCTCTTTTTTTTTTTGTCATTTCACAAGCTGAAAACGTTTTATATATGGAATTAATTTAAGTACATACCTTATCGTCATCCTTCTCGTTGGATAGCAAAGCAATCATATCGTTGACATGCTTATGTATGGCCTGCTTGGTGCTGTCTTTAAGTTTGCTGAATATGGTGAAAATGCCTTTATTAATGTTGCCAATGTCAATTTTAATTTCCTTTGGTTTTGCGTCTTTAACTTGTGCATTTTCCTCTTGCTTATTATTGGAGACTTTGCGTTTTTTTGATTCAGTATTTTCTTGGTCGCTGCCATTTTGTGAGCGCTTCGGCTTTTTTTCTTTAGGCTGCGAGTTTTGTTGGTCGGTTTCCATTTGATTTTCGTTAAGATTTTCTTTTTGCTCTTCAATTTGGTCCACCTGCATTTGTTTTACCGCTATTGGTGGTTTAATGTTGGCCACGGCAGGCTTCTTTTTTTCTACCTTAGAGTCAACTTTTTGTTTCATTTTTATTTGTATTTCACAATAAGAAAACACTACCTAACGTTGTTAACGCTTCAATCTTCCGACAAATAATGGAGCACGTTTTCGATGTTCTCGCTTAATGTGTTTCAGCTGAAATGGACAGCGGACAGAGTTGTATTTTGGTAGCTATCGTTATACCGTGGGCAAGGCAAGTATGTAGCTATCGTTATACCGTGGTCAAGGCAAGTATGTAGCTGCTTACTGCATATATATAACATTATATATTATTACTATTATTATTATTGATATAAAACTAGTAAAATGTAGCATATTTTTGGTAGTAGACCAAGTAAATTAAATAAATATGGGCAAACAATTTACATGGGACATATGATATAAAATATTTTGCTTATTAATTAAATTTATTAATATTAATGTACATGATAAGTAGCGTAGAATATATTGGAATTTGTAGGTATTTCTTTTGGCATTTTATATTCTTTACATTCCACTTGCCGTTGTAATAATGCTGCAATACTGTGAAATTTACCGTTTCAGCGCGATGTTAAGTGTGAGCTGCATACCATTCCTAAACAGCTGTTGGTCTCGCGATAGCACGTGTTGCCAGTGCTGCTTTCAATTTTTACCCTTATTTGGTTGTTGTTTTGATATTGGCTGCGCGGCGGCGTCTTTTAACCGGCAATTGGTAAACCTCAATTTAATTGTAAAAGAAACTCACAATGGGTAAAAACAAGCGCAACAAGCAGCAGCAGCAACAGCACAAGAATGCGCAACAAGCAACTGCCGCAGCAGCAGCAGCTACAGGAACAACATCGTCGACAAATAACAAAAAGCAGCCGAGCAAAAACAGGCACATACCCAGCCTCAAAGACAAGGATCGCCGTGCATTGAATCAGCTTGCCCAGGACATATTGGAGCTGGTGCAAGTCCAGCCGGCCAATGCGAACGATGAATGGAAACAGTACGTGGACCTGCAGCGGTTGCTGGATCGCATGATTCTTCTGGAGAAGCCGCTGCAACAGGCTGTCTGTCCTGTGGACGATGCCCTGAGCGAGCAGACACGTTTGGCTAAGGTCGAGGCATTCAATGAGTGGGCACGCGCTGGAGGTGTGCAAAGCGACTGCGTGGAAATCACAACGTTTCCGGGCTATCAGCTTGGCTTGCGTGCCACACGCGACATCGAGGTTGGCAAACAGGTGCTCAGTGTGCCGCGCAAGCTCATCTTTTCCGAGGAACTGCTGCCCGAGAAGCAGCGCCAGCTCTTTCGCAATTTTCCCACCCATCTTAATGTCACATATACTCTAATCATTGAGAAGGTGCGCGGCGCGGACAGCCCCTGGCAGCCGTTCATCGATACGCTGCCCACGCGCTACAACACCGTGCTCTACTTTACCGTAGAGCAAATGGAACGGTTGCGTGGCACCTCCGCCTGCTCGGCCGCTGTACGGCATTGCCGTGTCATCGCACGTCTCTACGCCTCCATGTACAAGTGCGCCTTCATGCAGTTCGATGACAGCGTTATGGGTGGCATGGCAAATCTCTTTACCGAGTACGGACTCTGCTACGAGCTCTATCGGTGAGTATATGAAACGAGTGTCTATGTCTGTGTCTGTGTCTGTGTTCCACACATTCCCCATGTCCACCCTCAATGACTTCCACGGAAATGGATATTCAATTATGTTTACTCATTTATGTATGTATTTTTCCAGCTAGGCATATCAAATGTCTTTCTTATCCAGATTTCAAAGCTGTTTTAGCTTTCTGGCTCCAAATATAGAATTTCAGCGTGTGTCATTTCCATGTTTCGCAATTATGATTCACTTCATGAAACAGTTTCAATCAATCTGAATGGATCGCAATTGAGAAACAGATTTTATTTGGGTTTACAAATTTGTTATTTGTGTTTCATTTCACTGATTCAGCACTTGAATGCGCTGTTTGTTCTTTGAGGTTGAGTTTTTACTGTGACCGACTGTTTCTTTTTCAGTGTTTCAGCGTTTTTATTGCCTGCTCTAATGAGCGTTTCATCTCATCATCTTCTAACTCTTAAACTGCGCTATATGTATTTTCAGCAACAAATAAGTTTGTTTCATTTCCAGCATTCCAGCTACAGTTTACTGAGTCTTGGACCGTTTCAGGATATTATGAATTTTATGCTCATTCTGTGATTCCATTTAGCAAGTAATTTCTTGTCCGCTTTCAACTGTTTTATGAGACAACTAAATCAATCAATTTTCTCAATTTTATTTTACTACTTTTTATTTTCCACAAAAAAAAGACGATTAAATAACAAAAAGAGAAAAACAAATCGTAACTTATTTACATGCTTAATTTTATGTATCTTTTTCATATATATATTTCGATATATATAGAGATATATTTGTATTTAGTTAGATTTCTCATATTTTGTGGGCACACAAAATTGAAATCGTTTCACAATTTTGTTTTTTTTTTTTTTTTTTGGTTGTTTGTTATTTACTTATTTTTGCAGTTATTCTAATTTTCCAGTGTTGGGCAACTTGTAATTTTTTTCTAGTGCACAATAGGGCTGTTGGCTATAGTATTAATCTTGTTGTTGTTGTTTCTGTTGTCGTAGAGCAATGAATTTGGTTTCGTTTGTTGTGGTTCGTATCGATTGAAAAATTTATTGTCCTCAAACATTGTTTAATAAATTTTGTTGTTTTGAATTTCCAACAGATTTTTGCATAATTTGGTGCTCGCCCTCTCTATCTAACTATGTCTCTTTGTTTGTGCTCTTGCGAAACCCATTTCAAATTCTATTTGTGCCCCTGAAACGCAATTTTTGTTTATTTTGTTTTTTATTTACTCACTTATCTCGAATTGTTTTTGCATTTTCTAGTTTCACGTTTACTTGATTTTTATTTTGTTTTGTTTTGTTTTTGTTTTGTTTTTGTTTAGGTTAGCTGTAGTTTGAATTGTAATTAATGTCTAAGATTTAAATACTATTTATTTATGTACGTGCTTAACGCTAACATGACACTGACCCACAAATTGCTTTCACTGAATGATTTTAAGCTTTCCAGATTTTGTGTTTTATTTATGCATATTATATATGTTTTATTATTTATAAAATTATTTTTAAAAATTATTTTTATATTTCTTTTATTATATTTTTGTTATAATTTTTTTTTTAATTTTTTGTTTTTTATACATTTTTATTTCTCCTTATTATCTGCTTCTCTTTTCTCGTCTGATGTATTGGCTCAGGCATTCCATTTTGCCTGTGCTCTTTCGGGCCCTTTTTTTTTTTGGGAAAGCTGCAATTGCTTTTAACTTAGTTTTTTTTTTTTTTTTTGCTCAACGAACTTTTTTCTTTCTCTCTGTTTAGTCAGCTTCATTTGCTTTTGTAAAGTTTCGTTTCCTGTTAAACTGTTTATGTTGCTTCTGAGTTCCACTATTCTCTGTTGTTTTTTCGCCATTTGCTTTTTACTTTGCTTCTTTTATTCCTCTTTGGACTTGCTCTTTATCGCTCTCTCCATTTATCTCTCACTCTGTCTCTCTCCCTAACTCTCTCTCGTTCTCTTCTCTCTGGTTCCCTCTTTCTCTCTCTTGCGTTTCTCTCTCTTTTCATCTGTTCTCTCTCTTTTCATCTGTTGTCTCTCTTTTCATCTGTTCTCTCTCTTTTCATCTGTTCTCTCTCTTTTCATCTGTTCTCTCTTTCTCTCTCTCTCTCTCTCTCTCTCTCTCTCTCTGTGAGAGATCATTCTTCTTTCATCTGTTCTCTTTCTCATTCTTTCTCTCTCTCCTTCTGTCTCACCCCCTCTGTCACTCTTTCTCTCTCTCTCGCTTTCTGTGCTCTTCTATCTACTTCTCATATCTATTTTGTTGCATAATTTTATCAGCAATTTGTAGGACAGTGTCATATGAGCCATATGCAACGACTTGTCCTGCTTCTTCATCTTCCTCCTCATCATCTTCCTTCTATTCCTAATGCAACCACACACAAAAAAAATTCCATTTCTCTTAATAAACTAGCATATCTTCCGTATATATATATATATATATATATATATATAGATTATGTTTATACTCCATATACTATATAGATATATGTATATATGTGTGTATATATTTATAGTTTATATAAAACTTGGCCTAAACGGAGCGAATACCATCAACGGTTCTCTAGGGTGTGTGGGTGTGTTGTTTATCTAGAGCCTAGTGCTAAATTAATTATCGAACGATTTGCGCAACGTATCGAATAGATATTCCTGGACCTCGGGTGAATTCGGATCCATAGTATTGAGTTTCTGATGTGTGCTGCGCAGTGTTAATGCCAGGGAATTGACGCCACGCCCAGCTGCTGTTGCAGTTGCCGTTGCTGTTGTTGCAGCCGCAGCAGCAGATGTTGCTGTTGTTGCAGCTGCAGCACCCGATGTTGCTGCTGTTGTTATGGAGCAGCCCTCGCGGCTAAATAGCAACGAGCTCTGACGCTGCAGCTGATGCGAGTGCTGCTGATGTTGATACTGATGGTGCACGGGCGTGTTGCACGACACTGTGGCAATGTTTGCGTTTTGCGGCTTGTGGCACATGTCGGCGCTATTGTTGCTGCTGCTGCTGCTGCCCGTGATCACCAGCTCCTCCATGTGCTGGCGCAGCGAGGAGCGACGCGAGGCATTTGCCGTCTGGGCCAACTGCGGCAACTTGCTCTTCATCGCATTGTAGGTCTTCAGGTAGCTCGACTTGCGTTTGCGATGCTGCTTCCAGCGGCACACCACAAAGATCACCGTCAACGTGGCCAGCGACGTGAGCACAATGGCCGCACTGGCCACCAGCGCCGATCGTATGCCCGCCGGCATGCTCGCATAGAGGCTGCTCAGATGCTGTTGCGACATTGTTGTGGCTGCTGCAGCTGGACTACGGTGGAAGCCATGTCCGGATAGCTCCAAGTCAAGCAAATCGTGGGCACGCGCCACCTCATTCTCAATGGTGTCGATGACGTCGCTGTTGTCCTCGCTTGGCGGCAATTTGCTCACATTTCCGCTGCTCGCGCCGCCAAAGGCATTCACACTTAGGTCTATGTCCATGCTGTTGCTGCTGCTGTCGTCCAGCTCCTGGGAGGTGCCTGCATTGCTGTCCAGCAGTAGGCGTGGCGGTGGCAAATAGTACGCGTTCCGTTTATCGTCTGCATTGGCTGCGCTGCCGCCAGCTCGAGCCGTGGCCAGCGAGGCGAGCGCCAATGTTTTCCATGACGGAAAGAAACCGAGCGATTTTTCGCCGCGCGGCTGTTGTTGTTGCTGCTGTGCTGTGGGTGAGGCTGATAGGGATGTTTGGGCATAGGCGGGTCCTAGAGAGAAAGACAAAGAAAGAGAGAGTGAGAGGGAGAGACAAAAATGAAATTTTCAATCGTGGAGTGGAATATGCTTTGGTTTTGTTGTTGTGCGGCGTTTACAGCGAGCTGTGGCTTGTGTGCTTTAGTACCAGGTGTGATGGCATATTTTGATTGTATGTTATCGATCAGTATCGATGCATGAATATATCGGCTATCGATTCTATATTTAAATAAGTATTGGCAACAACTAGGCAGGGGTATCTGATAAATGTTCGATAAATACTGTTTACAGGTAGCCAGACCATGTCAAGTCGAGTTGTTCTCTGGCTATTCTTGGCGCAGTTGTCATCGATAAATGTCGATGAATAATTTTCAAATGGATCGGTTATCGAACTTGGCAAACAATCAAATGCAAAATTAGCTGCTGGCCTATAAATTGCGCAACTCCGTACTAATGCCTCTGTTATCGATAATTAATCGAATCTAATACTAACGCTAACTTATTAAGAACCTAAGCTAACAAAAATGATTATTTTGAAACTAGTTCAGATGAAACTTTAGTGCAGATACATTAACACAAGGCGGGTGGTATTTATCGGTAACACATAATCGATACATACAAATAAAATAAAATCGACTCACATTTGTAACGACTTCATAATTACGGAACTTTGTAGATAAACTTTACTTGACTGACTTAACTCACTGACCGATAACAGTGCATGAGCAATATCGATAACATAAAACACATACTTCAAATATGCCCAACATTCCCAGCGATTACTTACGTCTGTGCATTTGGCGTGCTGAGCTGCTGCCGCGCCCTGCTGTGTGTGTGTTTGTTTTGTGTGGCTTCCCGATCAACAACAACAACGACAACAGCAGATAAAGTAAATTAACAATAAAACAATAACAAAACAATAAGTGAATAGAACGAATGTAAATCATAATCAATCGATAAATGGCAACAGCTCAGCAGGCGCCAAATACGCGCGCGTCAGCACACGCTCACTGCAGCAGCTGTCGCCGGCGCTGCTCGCGCTGGCGCTGACGTTGGCGTCGCAGCCGCAATGCAGTTATACCTCGACTGCGATTGTTATCGATGTTATCGCTGGCGCCACCGTCGTCGACATCATCATTTTCATTCTCATTATTCGGCTCAATGTCGATAATCGATGTGAAATAGCTGGAGCCCTGCGAATCCGTCTTGATCTCGTCCGGTTTCACGCTCTTCAAATCGATCAAATTGAAATGCGGAAAATTCTCAAACGCCGTCACAATATCCATATTATCCTGCAGCACCACCTTCTGGCCGGGATAATAGCGTGATTGCTCGCTGCCCGTGCTGAGGATCGTCGACAAATGCAACTGACTCGAGCCGCGCTTACGATGCTCGATCAGCTCCTCCAGCGTCATGTTGCGTTGCTCGAGCACCTTGAACAAACGATTGCCCGAACGTCGATCCTCGATGAGTTCAAGCAGATCCGTGCGATCGTCCACATCATCAATGAGCAAAACTGGTTGTTGCTGTTGCTGCTGCTGCTGTTGCTGTTGCTGTTGCTGCTGCTGCTGCTGCGTGCGCATGCGTTGCTTGGTTGGCCGGGCTGTTGCTGTTGGCGCTGGCAAACGTATGTGATGCGTATTGCTCTCGACTTCATCGAAAAAGTTCTCCAGCTCATCGTTGGTTTCCGGCTGCTCCTCGCTGCTGTTGTTGCTGCCGCTGCTGCTGTTGTATGTTGCAGCTGTGCTAACAATGTTTTCGTTCAATTCCAACTCAACATCTTCTATGCCCTCCACCGAATTTCTATCGTAGTTGCTGCCAATAATATTGTCGCGCAAGCGTTTCGTTTGCTCTCTGCTGTTGATGTTGCTGTTGTTGTTGCTGTTGTTGTTGCTGTTGTTGTTGTTATTGCTGTTGCTGCTGTTGCGTGTGCGATAGCGTGTTGCTGTCTGCAATTCGCTGCTGTTTTCCTGCTCCAAAATATCTGCTGTTGCTGCCGTTGCTGCTGTTGCTGCTGTTGCTGTCGTTGTTGTTGTTGTCTCCAGCAACAGCAATTCCTCCTCAATTTGCTCTGTTGCTGCTATTGTTGTCTCTGCCGCTGCTGCTGCTGCAGTTGTTGTTGTTGCTGCCGTTGTTGTTGTCGTTGACGTTGTGATTGCCTTGAAAGATCCATGCGGCTTGAGCGTGGAACGCATTTGCTGTCGCTTCTTGTATAGCGGCAAGCGAGTTGTTGTTGTCATCGTTGAGGTGCCAGCAACAGTTGTTGCTGCTGTGCTGCTGCTGCTTATGCGCCTCGTGGTGCTGCTCTCGCGCGATGAGCTGCCGAATAGCTTCAAGCGCTGCAAGGCCGGCAGCTTATTTGGCTTGGGCTTGAACAGTTCCTCCCGCGAATCCTCCAGCTGCTGCTGCTGTTGCTGTTGGTGCTGCTGCTGTTGGTGCTGCTGTTGCTGCTGTTGGTCCTCTTCCTGGGCCAGAAAGGCAGCGGGTATGCGCCTCACACTATGCTTGTTGCCGTTGTGACTGGCTGTTGCTGTTGCTGCTGCTGCGGCGGCTGTCTTGACCTCCTTGCTGGCGGCTGGTGCCACTGCAGTTGTCTGCAGCGCCAGCAGCGCATTTTGCTTGCCCTTGAGCAGATCGTCCAGCGATAGATTCTTCTGCTGCAATATCTCGCTTAGACTGAGGCCGCCCGAGTTCTTCAAAATGTTCTTCAGGTCGACAGATGTTTTGCTGTTGCTAGTGGCAGCAATTGGCTGCGGCTGCTGCTGCTGCTGCTGCTCCTGGTCTTGTTTCTTGGCTTGACCGTAGGGTCGACGATAGGCCTTGCTGGCGCCCAAGGCAGGCGTCTCCGTCTGGCGCAGTCGCTGGCGTTCGCGCTCCCTTTCCAGTGCAGCCATTGGCTCGCGGATGGGCAACGGTTTGCGTCGACCAGCTCCAGCATCTTCCACATGGCCGCGCCAATAGGCGCCATTCGCTTCGCCCTCCTCCTCATTGGCGCCCATAGTGGCCAGCGGCAACTGCGGACGCCGCTTGCGTTTGCCTGCTCCGGCTCCGGCTCCGGCTCCTACTGTTGCTCCACCGCCAGGACGTCGACGAGGCACAGCTGCAGCTGCCTCCGGCGTTGATTTGCCATCGTCCACGATGAGCGAGACGCCTGTTTGGAGCAGCTGCTGCAAATGATGCGAAAGAGAAAGAGAAAGAGAGAGTGAATGAGTGACAGAGAGAAAGAGAGAGAAACATTGTTATCAGATGCTGCAAAAGAGATTTATTGCGCCGGTTAGCACATGGTCAGCGTTTCGATTGGTTTTCATTGATTGATGGACTGCATTGATTAATGACATTTCTGAATGCAGCAGCAGCGTAATCAGTGTGTGTCTCTGTGGCTGTGTTGATATGTGTGACTGCGTAATCGATTAAACGCTACTTCTCGCCCATAATCGATAATTTGATATAAATATATACGCATATATATGCTCCTATAAAATGAGGGCACTTAAAAAGTATTGCAAATGTATCGTTCATCGATAACTGCACATATTGCAGCTGCAAATTGTCTAAATATCGTCAATCAATAATGCTAAAGATTGCTTAAAGCAATCAATCGATAACCGTGAAGAGTCGTTGAACAGAGTTTATTATCTAAAATGCTAGAATTTTAAGTATTGGGTTTATCGATAACTGAAAATATTTCATTGTCTAATTATAATGGACAAATATCGAATTATCGATAACTGGCATTATTTTTGAAACAAATCTTTAATTATCTTTCAACTATGGATTCTAATTGTGATACCAATATCTGCATTAAACTTTTAAACTAAGCGATAATCAATTGTTAATTAGTTATTAATAGCTGTAAACAGTAATTGTTTTAATCTCGAAAACTATAATATAATTTGGTTTAAATATTTGCGTAAACTACCTTATCAATAATTGCTAATAATAGTTTGACTGATTTATGTGCTATTAAATTTGATTAGCTCTTTCGGCCAGCCAATCAATGTTTGCTAATTTCTCGGCTACATAATTGCCTTGAGCATGACGCCATAACGTGGCAGACAAGCTGTCCAAACTGGGCAAACGGCTCCAGCATTAAAATTGCATGGCATATGGAGATGGCAACGGGGCAGAGCAAGAGCGAGAGAGGATTTAGCTATAGCCATTGACTGAGCTGCCAAACCGTGACTTCAGGCGCATTTCCGTTCACGTAATTAATTTTCAATTTAGCGCCAAACCCTTGCCGCCCACACAGCCAACCAGCCAAGCACCCAGTCACCCAATATATCTGCCTTAGCCCTAGGGTCCTTGGTGCACGTTACACGTTTTGTGCTCTGATGTCTGCATAACCAGTGTAAAAGCTAGCCTGATTATTCGCAGGCGGATTATTAACGTGCATGGGCTTGCCCGTTCCTAATCTAAGCCCACCGCCCCATGCCCTCTCCCATGATTTGCCTGAGTAATTGGCTGGTTCCAATGGCAACTCTTTCTATTTTCCTGCTGCTCATCGCCCGCATCCTCCTGCTCGTCCTTCCCTCTAAGGCTCTTGTTGTTTTCCCCAGCTCTAATCAGTCTAATGCAAATGCCGATTTCTGCATTTATGAGCTTTATGAGATTTTTTGACTATGTGTGTGTGTGTCTGTCACTTGAGCCTTGTAGCCCACATTAATGAAATTGATAAGATTGATTTTTGATGACCTACTATAAAGCTTGCTTCATTTCATCATGCGATTTGCACTGCTTTAAAAATTGTTTAGTGTATATATCAATATTGGAGAGGAAACTATTATATATATCTATATAAACTTGCCTAAGGCAATTAGATTTTAATTTGATTTTTAGCTATTTTATAAAATATATTTAAATAGATCTGGCATAAAAAAGATATATATTTAATATATAAATATATAATATATATATAAATATACATTTCTATATTATATTTTATATTATTTATTTTATTTATTTATTATATTTTACCCAATTATTTAGAGTATTTATTTTATGCATTTATTGCATTTATTTTACTTTATTTAATCTACTATGTTCTTTTATTTTATTTGTATTTTATTTATTTATTTTTTATTTATTAATATATGTATATTTTTTTATTTACTCTTTAATTTACATTTTTTAAAATTTTTTCTATTTTTCTATTTTTTATATTGTATATATTTTTTATTTACTTAGTCATTTCATATAAAGTTTTATATATGTTTAGTAAATCTTAATACTTTAAAACCCAATTATATCATTATTTAAGGTACCTTAATGAAGTTATTGTCGGCTGTATATAACGATTTTACCTGATAGTTTCATTCATTAAAGGTAGAACAACTCTGAAAATACCTGAGCGAATAATTAAGTTGAAGGCTAATGACAAAACTAAATTGTTGACGAAAAAGTTAAGCAAACAAAGCGCCAAAAACTTGTACGAAACTCATTATACAATATGCTAGCCAAAAACAAAAGCAGACAGAGACAGGGAAGAGAGAGAGAAAGGCAGCGAGAGAGAAAAGCGAAAAAGTTTTTGCGACAACTGCAAACAATGCAAAAATAATGTAAAATTGAAAACACAAACTCATTCTGTCGCAGTCACAGAAAATTTTACGTTAGAATGGAAGAAAGACGAAATGGAATGGAACAACGTTGACAATGCAAGTAACGTGAAAAAAGTCTAGCAACTGTGCTAGCTGAAGATGAGCGTGATTTCGATCAAATATCGATTAGTGGAGTTGAAACGATAGTTTATCAAATGCATTTGCTTTGTTTGACATACTTATTCAACTATCGATACATCGTTGGCTTTTGCTGCCTAGCACGAAGTCTCTTTAGTTTTCTTTAGTTTGATCACGCGCACATCTCTATAGCTTAATAGATCCAATTGCAATTGCTGGGCAAAAGCGTATTAAACGCATTTCCTCTTAAATCAGTTGAGCTGTCTGGCAACGCTCGCTGTGTGACATGTTTCGTTGTTGTTGTTGTCTACCTCTCAAATTGGATGAATACCAGCAAAAGCCCAAGCTGGCAAGTTTTACTCTATTTTTTTTTAAGGTTTTGGTTTTGTGTTGAGGTATTTTTCATACACATTGAGAATGCTTCAGCGGGGCATATGGAACTGACAGAGATAGTGAATAATGTAATTTGAGAAAAATAAGATCTAGTTGATATCTGAACTTGATTGCTTAGATCTGTTGATAAATATATTTGCTTTGGTACTTCTTGAAGGTAAATGGCGATATAGGGTATATGGCAGTCGGTCACTTAGTGATGAATGCTCCCTTGTTTCAATTTGGCCAAGTTTTTGGCTGCAGAGATTGCATGCATAATGAAGATGGACGTCAATGGCAATCGAATTGTTTCATTCAGCAAAGTTTTAAACAAAGATCCCAAAAATCGAATAGGAACTGAGCGCATCTATGGCCACAGCCACAGCCACAGCCAGCCGGCAATTGAGGGCGTAAGAAGCAGAGCTGGCCGCGGTATGAGAAGCAGACGGAAGAAGCAAAAGGAGGCGGCAGAGCCAGAGCTGCCTGCATTGGGGCAGCTTTAAAAATGCAATCCAGCGCGTGCTTTTTTGCTGTTCGTTGTTTTCGCAGTGCATTAAATCAAATGGAGACGAAAGAGAGAGGCTGAGAGACAGGCTCTGGTGTGGCATGTGTATGTGTATGTGTGTGTGTGCGCGTGCGTGTGCGCGTGCGTGTGCGTGTGTGTGTTGACAGCAGCGGCAACACTTTAGAACTTGGCCTGTCAGCAACAGCAACAGCAGCCTTAAAAAAGTTTGCGGCGTTTTTATAGTCACATAAGCTCACTTCTTTTTTTTTTGTCTACTTGCTCAGCAGCTAATGCAGAGTATATTGGCTTGTGCGTTTGCGCAATATGAGAGTTGGATGAGTATTTTAATATTTAAATATAATAATAATAATATAAATGATTATAAACATAATAGTAATGATAATACACATAATAATAAAAAAAAAATAAAAATAATAATATTAATACTAATAATAATATAGAAATGATAATACACATAATAATAAAAAAAAATAAAATAATAATATTAATACTAATAATAATAATAATATTAATATTATATATATCTTTTATTAGAAGAGTTATTTTAGTTTTATTTGCAATCCATCCTCTCAGACTCCTTTCAAACTAGAGAAAATATATAATTATGAGATAAGCTCAGCTTGAATCCATATTCAAGCTTTAATATCTCAAAGATTTTATATTAATCATGGTTGAGCTTGTCTAAAATTTAATTCTAGAAAATTTTTATTCTATTTAATTTTGAATTTTTTTATTTTGAGCGAGCGTTAGGCAGTCGTTCAGTCTATGCCACTCCGTCTTCTAAAATTTGTTCTTCTAATTTTTTCTTGCTGCTTCTGCTACGGTTTGTGCCATTTTTTTTTTTTTTGGTTCGTGCACCTTTTGACCCTATTTCTGGGCAGCGGGCAGTTTATTGCCCAAGCTGTTCAGCTGCAGCGTTGTCTTCTAGTTTATCAATGCCACTGTTGTTGTCTGATGCAGTCGATAAATGTCAATGTTAGCGTTAAAGTTGTCATCGGGCGTGAAAGAGTAAAATGAATGCATAACTCCCTCACGTCTCAGCGTTAAGTTGCAGTTGCAGTTGACATAAAGTTGACGTCGCTTGTTTCTTTATTTTTCATTAATAAACGAAAGTCTGGCAACGCCATAAACTTTAAATTGGCACTAAGCCATGATTGTCTAAACAGCTTAGCTTATTTTAGCACTTTCAATCATATCCTCAAACTAGATGTGAAACTCAACCTGAGTGCTGCGAGGTGGCAGCGCCGCATTGCATCTATGTATATGAAGTAGAGCCTGGCATTTAAGCGCTTCTTAATTTAGCTTTCCCGACATTTTGCTCGTCAAATATTTAATGTTCATGTCAAATATTTAACGAGCCCTTACAAAATTTAACTAGTACTCAGGCAGTGTAAGCAAATTATTAGCAATAAAGCGCTTGTAAAGTCTTAAATATAATTTTTATTACACACTCAAATTTTTAATGGATGCATCAACTATACTAACTCTGTAAAATATTAAAGTGCTTGTCAAACTTTTTTGTTATAGAAATTTTAGTTTGATTATCCACAAGACTTTAGTGGATATCAAAATGGAAGATTGGGCAAAAGTTTGTATCAAAATTGTAAGCTTATATTGAAATTGTTAACTTTTAACAAGTACTACATATCACTGTGTATATAGATTCTCAATAGATATCTGCTGCATTGTTCATCAATTAATTAGCCATTAGAAACAATGCTGAGCTTAGTGTAAGCCTTGGGACGAAACTTTGTTAACGAACTTTGTAGCTTTGTACCTTTACTATAATTATACATATATACTTTATATATATATATATATATATATATATACATACATTTGTGAAGCACAAAGTTTGTTAAGTTTTATGCACTTATGAAATATACAAGTGAAATATTTTGGCAATTCCCGCTCAAAGGACATTAATGGTCTCCTACAAAGGACTTAAGTGCTGGGCGAGGCGGGCGCTCATTTGGAGGGAGATGTTTTTCGGGACTTGTTCTTGTTGTTGGCGGAAAGCCGCAAAAAGCTGCTTAGCCGCTGCTTGTCGCGTTTGTTTGTTGTTGTTGCTGCTGCTGCTGCTGCTGCTGCTGCTGCTGCTGTTGCTGACGATGCTCAGCAAAAGCATGCAATAGACCCACCCAGCAGAACGTCAGCCTCCAGCCTCGTTTGCTTGTTCGCTGCCACTGACCGTGGCAACCCTTTCGACTGCGTCTTGTTTTTCTTCTTGTTTCACTCCTCGCTCTGGTTTTGTTAACCACTTCAAACAAGTTGCTGCTTTTCATAATTAAATTGAAAAATTTATGCGCAATTAAATGGAAAACTTTGCTTTGTGGTCCAAAGCCACGCAAAAGTCAATGAGAGGGACAGCGAGGCAGGCAGGCAGACAAGGAGAAAGAGTGAGGACAGAGACTGAGAGACAGAGAAAGAGTGACCGAGAAGCTCTAAATAAAAAGAGGAGTTACTAGCGCATACCCTGTAAACGAGTGAATGCTTTGATAAAAATTATAAGTTGGCTGGACCAGCATAGACCCTATAAAATCAGTGTGTGTTAAAATTCTGCATTTTTAAATTAGAAAATTTCTAAGTTTCACAATTTTAAAATTTATAAAATTGTTAGTAGCATACGCTCGACTGGCGCATACCCTGTAAAGCAGTGGCATAGCTCTTTATTATTTTCATTTCTGGGCTTATGAGTCAAATTTCAATTTATATAAATATTTCTATATTTGCTATATCGACTAGCTCATACTCTATTGATAGGCGGATTACCTACCTTGCCTAAATTAAGCGACAGATGAAATAGAGAAAAATGCATATAGCATATAGCAGACATGCCCTTTTTTACAGGGTATATATCACAAGTGCAGCTGAAAATAGCTAAAGAGCAAAACTTGTCTGTGGTCGGACGAATTAGTTTTATTGCATTAAGTGCTGGCATCTGCTAGTATAGCTAATCTTTTCGATTCTCTTTCATCTTTCAGCTGGGCTGTATCAACGGTAACAACGCGTCAGAATCTAGTGCCACGAGTGCTGGGCGTTGATGGTGCCGCCGAGTCGTCAAGTCAAGTGGATGGCTTTGGTGAGGGCGGCGAAGGCGCCGCAGGGAAGCAAGAGACGTTGGGCGCCAAAAATTTACCAATATCGGCATTGATACCCTACTGGGATATGGCGAATCATCAATGTGGCAAAATCACCTCGTTCTACGACCAGGCCGCACAGCAAATGGAGTGCACGGCCCAGCAGGCGTACAAGACGGGCGAGCAATACTTTATCTACTACGGCGACAGATCCAATGCGGATCGACTAGTGCATCATGGGTAAGTATTCGTGAGTCTGGCAAACTGTTTCGATTAATCTCTTTCTTTCTCTCCTTTCTCTCTATATATATATAGTTTTCTGGACATGCAGAATCCGAAAGACTATGTGTACATACGTTTGGGCCTCAGTCCAACGGACCCACTGGCCGAGCAACGTGCCATGCTGCTGGCCGAGCTGAATATTGAGCGTAAGGCGGAGTTGCGTGTGCTACCCGCACCGGAGCACATCTCGGGCGAGCTGTTGGCATTTGTGCGCGTCTTTAATATGAGCAAGGACCAGCTGGAGCATTGGTGCAGCGACTTGGAGCGTGCTGTCGACCTGCTGCACATCGACTGTGCGCTCGAAACGGACCTGGAGACACGCACCTGGCAGTATCTGTACCAGAGGCTACGGCTGATGGTCGGCGTGCTCGAGGCGACGCTCAAGGATGCCGACGAGCAGCAGCAGCTGGAAGCACTGCAGCAGCAGGCCGACGCATCTGAAATTGATATTATGGTCCTACAATACCGTCGACTCGAGCGTCGCATACTCAGCGATGCGCTCCAGTACGCACAAGAGCGCCTCAAGGTCTAAGATCTGGCTCATATATATATATATATATATATATTTTTTTTTTTTTATCCCCATACAAAGACTACGAAGCCTATCATAGTAAAGCCTAAGAAAGCAAATCAAATGAAAAGTCCATCAATATTAATTTAGTTCTCTAAATGTGAAGTTTCATAGCTCTTTTTAACATGGTTTAATTTTTTTAATTTATTGGAGAATTTATTTGATATATATATATATTTATATTTATTCTTGATATCATCTGCATCAAATTATTGCTTTTAATTGTTTTTTATTTCTTTATAGATATATTTATGATTTTATGATTTAATTTAATTAATGTCATTACATAATTGTTTTATGTTTGTTTCCTGCGCCATATGAAATAAATGCAAATAAAAACATTTTAAAAATACAAACTTGTCGAGTCTTGAGGGCTTAAACTAATTAATATATGAACATAAGGATCTATTCGATATGAGAGTGAATGCAATTCACAATGTTTCGTGCAAATTAAAATTATTTAAATATATTTGTCTTGCATGCGACATGATATTGATTAAATAACTCAAGTAGATGGAAAAATGACTTTCTTTGGACATGTAGAGGTCGAAATGGAAACAAGCAACTGCAACTACAGCAATATGCAACAACATAAATCAACATCTGACAGCAAAAAGACGACATACAACAACAGCAACATGAAACATAAAAAACCATTTAACAATCAACTATTAAACATTAATATGCAACATTCAACAGACAACATACAAACAAGAAAAACTAACAATATACAACATACAAAACTGCACATACCGTAGGCATAAAATAGACACACAACATGCAACATTTAACTCACATTGTTATGTTGTGTATAGTTAGTTTTGTGTATGTTGTTTATTGTGTGTGTTTGTTGTGTGTTGTATCATGTATGCTCCAGGTAATATCTTTCATATTGTATGTTGTATACATAAGCTACAGCATACAACATTCAACATACAACATTTCATATTTCACATACAAACAAGAGCGCAAAATACACAACTTTAGCCCAATAACAATAAACATACAACAATGCCAACATACAACATACTCATACATGCAACATTAACAATTAACCAGAGCAACCGCAGCAGCATTGCCAACAGCAACACCCACCGCAACAACATTAGCAACAAATAACAATCTGCAAGAACAACAACTCTCGCCACAACAAATGACAATGAGCAAAACAACAAATCTAACAGAGAACAGAAAAAGAAAAATAAAATGGGAGAATATCGTCCAAATGGGCGCATTCAATGCAAATGAGCATTAAAAACAAAATCGCCTTAAAATGTATGAAAATGCGCTTAAGTGCTTAAGTAGCATATACCCAACACACACACACACACACACACACACACTCGCACACCAATTACCAAACACACATTGAGAAGTTGCATAGAGCATTTGGATTAAAACAAGCCATGCTGCTAACCACGTGTCCATGCGGCCACTCCTTTGTCACTGCTGCTGTGTGTGGTCTACATGTGTGTGTGTGTGTGTGTGTGTGTGTGTGTTTGTGTGGTGTCTGGCTATATGTGTGCATACGGCAATATGCGTAGATTTATGTAAAGCATTGCCGTTGTGCGTCGGAATACGTGTGTTCGAATGTTGATGAGACGCAGACAAGAGACAGTTAGACGTTTAGGACAATTCAAGTATGCCATAAAGGATACCCTAAAAAGGACAAAGGGAAATTCTTCGAAATTCACTTTGTATTCGGCAAGGCGTAGAAATCGTAGAAAATGCAATTCAAGTCGATTAGACTTTGTGCTTTCATCTATGCAAAATTGATTCTATGAATTTTCATCTGTCTCGAATTCAGATTTTCTTATTAAGCGTTTTTAATTCTATTTGAATTCGAGTGAATGCCATAAGCTATATGGTTTCATTTTCCAGTGTGAGTAAAGTCAGATAATCATTTAGTTAATTTAGTTAGTAATACACGTTGTGAGCCAGTCAGTTTTGATGCTGTAACAATTCAGTCACATAATCAATAAGTTACAATTCCATATGTCATCCAGTCTTTTAGTTAGTCAGTTAATTCAGTTAATTAGTATTAGTTTTTAATAGTCAATCAATCAGCCAGTCGGTCAGTCAATCAATGGTCAGTCATTGAGTGAGACAATCGTCAATCAATAAATCAGACAATCAGTCACTCAATCAATCAATCAGCCAGTCAGAGAGTCAGTCAGTTAGTCAACCAGTCAATCATTAGGTCATTCAGTGAATCAATCAGTAAGTGAGTCAATGAATCATTCGGTGAGTCAATCGTCACTAAATAAATTAGTCAATCAATCAATCAGTCAGTCAAGTCAAACATGTCTACAGCTTTCGCAGGATACAGTTATCGATAGACACGTATCGATAAATATACACATATTTAGCCTTGCCCTTCATGATCAATCAATCAAACTACGCCACATCCTAGACACATATTCACACATTCATTCTCACACACAGCTCGTGTCAACAAATGCCTTCGAGTTGTGTGCTGCAGTTTGGCGTAGTTTTGGTCCACCCCAAATTGTAGCGGCTTATGTGAGGGCAAAAACAAAACAAAAATCTTTGAAGGCCGATGGGCGTGACCATTTGCTAATTGCTTGACAGCAACAAATTGGCCAGTCCAATTAGCAACTTTAAAAGGGCGGGCGTGGGCCATGGGTGGTGCGCTGCTGGTGGTGCAAGTTTAAGTGATGCGATTGCAATTTCGGCTTTGGCGTTTTGTCGAGCAAATGCAAAAAGTCGGCAACGAGGCAACAAGCAAAGCAACTGGAACAGCTGCAGCAATGCCAATCGATGGCATAACCCAAACTAAATTGCTAACAGGATACACACACACACACACACACACACATACACACACACACACAAACACACCAACACACGCATACATGCATACATATATTTCAATCAACTGCCTAAACACTTTTCAAATTTTGCAATTGAATTGAAAGCGCGAATCTCGCGCTTCCTCTCTCTCTCTCTCTCTCTGTCTATATATATATGTATATCACGTGCTTCCATTGGTTCAGTGAGGTCTTTCTGTGCAGTGGGCGTGGCATGTGAATAGCCGATTCAAATAGCTATTCAAGTGTCAAATCAAATGTCGCGCAAGTGGTTAGCAAGTGGTTGACGCCGTCGGTTGCATTACTGATGACTTTTGTCGCGCCATTTTAATGACATTTTCAAAGTGTTTGCATTTCCAATTTGCCACCAGAGCGAGTGGTGAGAGAGGCAAAGGGAGAGAGACCGAGGCAGTTGCTGTTGCGGAAGCTGTGTACATGCTGTTGGCACAAACATTTAGCCAAAATCAAATATGCATTCCACTTTTCAGCAAGCAGCAGAGCACAGCACAGTGTTCCATAATTAAGAGCAATCAATGTGTATTGGGTGTAGAATTTTCGATAGAAGAGTATGACTTATATATGGAGTAGCTAGTGCGAAAATGGAGGAAAATTGTGCTAAGCTAAGCAAGCTTGAAAGAGTTGACTTAACTAAATATACCACAGCTGACTTGCTATTTACAGGGTATTTGCTAGTCGCACAATTTGAAGTATAGCTTAGTGTCTGTATCACGAGCTATTGGCTTAACTTGGCTATCCACTTGAGCGCCTGCTGCTCAGAGTCTCACATTTGCTCTGATAAATCATATCAAACAGCTTTTGTCAAGCTACCTGCCAGTGACTTCCCTCTCGCTCGCTCTCCTGCAGTATATCCATGGAACAAGCGAATGTTGAATTATATAAATAGATATCAAATGGAAGCAACTTTTAGTTAAATGTATCTCTTAACAGACGCTTCACATGCATAATAGATAACAGCAGTACCAGCAGCGTTAAGACCTCCTCATGCTACCTTAATGCGATAGCCTTTCGGCTGTCGGTTAGCTGATTAAACGGAAATATGTTAATGGCTGCTGTCCATTAAATGAATTCCATTTGAAGAATTCTCAAAGCCAGCGAGAGGTGGGCGCTTAATATGCTCATCAATAGTTGGACATAATTTGGCCACGCTGCGTATACGCAACGTGCGCGTGGCCGCATAACGTATACGCCGCGTCGCCTCGCAAGCGTCATTAAAAGGAATAAATAATGCGGCCACACAGACACATGTGTGCGTGTGCGTACAATATGATTAAACATATTTTTCAGTTGGCTAGCGAAGAAGCTGCACTTAAACCCACCGTGGCTGCTTCGGGGTGGCTCGGCCAGGTATGCCATAAAAACAGATTGTAATCTGCGTAAGTGGAAGTGGCCACATTTGGTTGCAAACGGCGTGCCAGTGTCAGTGCGGCCCGTTGCCCGTGCAACATACACACCCAAGCACACACACGAAACGTAGCATGCAAAACAACAAGCACAAAACTATTGAGAATGTTGCAATACGGAACAACGAAAGCAAGAAAGATGGCAACAAGCGTGAGAGATACCCTGTAAATGTTAGGCATGGCTGGCACAGGGGATGGCATAGAGCGTGAGTACCAGCTGGATTTTATTGGTGGTGTCAACAAAACCGTTCGTTTGTATCGATAAAATGAATTTATCGATTGTTATATACCGATTGCATTTCATACCAATATTTTTGAAGAATGAGATATTATTTCTTTGAAGAATGTGAGTAGAAAACAAATTAAATATTCGCTAACCAATGGCTTTAATCGCTAATTATTGCTATCGATATTGCTCGAAGTAAAAATTGGAGAATTATCGGTAAATTAGAAAATTAGGAAAATATCGAAGCAAAAAGGATGCCCATAGAAAATTTGAATAAGAAATTATTTAGATAAATCAAATCATTGGTGAAGCTAGTTATGATTGTGATAAGAGAAGATATTTATATAATTTTTAATTTGATAAAGTCAATCTGTTTTTATTTTAAATATTTAACATTTTTTTTTTTTTTTGCCTGACCCTGTTTGATGAGCAACCCATTCGCTTGGGTTGCACGCCTGCAGGGTATGCACTTGGTTTGAAAATAATAGCCCGACAGACTGCAAGAGCTCTTAAATTTTCTAGTTGCCCTATCGAGAGATTCGCATGTTTTTTTCGCCCGTTGTTGTTGCTGCTGTTTGTATAGCCGCCCCAAAATTCATGGGGCTTACTCTAATATTTGCTCGAACTTTGTGTTATCTTTTCTCTTTACTAGCTTTGCAGTCTGTTTTTCTCTTGTCCGTCTATCTATCTGGCAGTTGCAGCTGGAGCTGCAGCTGCGACCGAGAGCAATTTGATGAAATTTCACAAATTTTCGTTATGCAACAGTAAATTCTCCCGCCACAGCAATGATGAAAGAACATTTTCGGTACCTTTTGAGAGGATCTGCTTAATAGAGCTACAAATTTTCAGCATAAAATCCAAATTTTCAAGTGACTCAAATATTTCATTCACAACTGGAATGAAGATGCTGAACAGCCGAAATTTCGCGAGTTTTGCATTTTCGTATTTACAGAGAGCGCTGCGTGAATTGAATAAGTTAAGTTGCTAAAGTCATTAGCTGGAATATATTTTATGGCTCGTTACTCTTTATAATTTAAATTTAAAACAAAATTCTGAATATTGCGTACGCTAAAATTTGTTTGATAGGCTTATGTAGTTCGCATTGAAGAACTCATTTTTTTTTTACTATTTCTTCTCTTCTGCTTTTCTTTGAATTTCTGCCTTGACTTTCTCAAAGTCTGCATGTTTACTTTAGAATTTTCTTGTTCACTTTGTTTTGCTTGGCTTTGCCTCATTCCGTGCTGCTCACAGTCAGATTTCCGAGCAATTTCTTTGATTGATTTTCGTTTTTTTTTTTTTTTCATTGAAGAAACAACGAAATTGTTAATCAAATGGAAAATTGTTGTTTCTTGGCAACTTTCACTTAGACCTTACTAGGTAAGCCTAAAGCCTACAGACTGCGATGTATGAGTGGTCGAGTAGCCAAGTAACTGAGTGCTTGAGTGGCAGCAAATGTTGTTGCTGTTGCTGCTGCTGCTGCTGCTGCTGTCTAACAAGGTTACCTGGGCAACTAATTTGCATGGGACGTGACTGTACCTGAGTGCAGCTGCGAGGCACTGTCACCGTGTTTGTTAGCAATTAACTGGGCCATTGTTGCTGTCAACATTCCCAAGCTCAAGCAGCAGCGGCAGCAACATCAATATTGTTGTTGCTGCTGCTGCTCAAGCATTCTTGCATTTTGCATTGGAAATAGCCACGCAGCTAGCTGCTTATTTTATTTGCTAATTGCAACACTCGACGGCAAGCGGCAAGGACGAGAAAAGGACGAGCCCTTGACAAGTGCTCGACAAGTTTCTAGCAGTGGCAGCAACAGCAACGGCAACAGCAGCAACAGACTACATTGTCGCTGTAGGGCAAAGGCTCTTCGGCTCCACGCCTTCTTGCATCCTTCTGGGTTAACATGGCAAACAAATTAAAAGTGACGCATCTTATTCTCTATCTCTGTCTCTTTCTCCCTCCCTGTCTCTCTCTCTCTCTCTCTCTCTTTGTTGCTCACATTCTCTTGTAGCTGCTGCGTTTGCACTCTTTAACATTCCCATTTACATCTTTTTTTACCTTTAACTTTTTGCATTTTTTACACATTTTTTACATCTTTCTCAACCAGGAAGAGAGAAAGAGAGAGAGAAAGCCAAGCATGTGCCTGAGAGGTAAGCAGCAAAGCACTTGACTATGCATTTTGTAGTGCCCTAGGCTAGGCATAAAACCCAAAACCCACTGACATCAGAATCGGTGCTTGGCTTATCGATAAATGTATCGATAATAAACTTGGGACGATATTTCAATACGATAATAATATTTATATAGCTACAAAAGCTTTATAGCAACAGACTCCCTTTGTCCTTCGACTCCAGTGTATTTTAGAGCATTTCGCTGCCACGGCTCTGCTTCAAGCCTTCCAATACTACTAAAGTCTAAGCCAAATGTCAACACAATTGACTCGTTGCAATTTGAAATATTTGGGTCCAACTTAAATATCGGTTTTGCTATGCCGCACACTCTCTATCTCGGCCTCTCTTTCGATATAGTCTCTGGAATTCATGTAAGCTGGCAATAGATAAAGAGGAAAGGAAAATGCAAGCAATGCGGATGCAGATGCAGATGCTTAAGAGAATTGCAAAAGAAAATGTCAAACAAGCTAATAACAAGCTCAGACATCAAGCCAGCCATATACACAGAAGGAGACAGTGAGAGAGAGCGAGAGAAGGACAAGGCTAGTGACAGTTGGAAGGCAGTTAAAGTCAACACGCATACGCCATGTGTGACAGCTGGCGCTTGCACTGCTGCAGTCGGCATTGGGGGCATAGCGTTTTGAAGATGCCTGGCCAAGCAAGATCAGGAAAAGAGGGCAGAGTGGAGGCGGAGAGTGCATACCAAGTAATACCATACAAAATACTGGTACACGTGATGCATATTTCATAGCAGGCAACAACTGCGACTGTCCCATAATATATTCATGTTCGATATCCAAACACACACAAATTGAATATGTGATGGAAGTGGGGGGTGGGGCACGCGTGGCGGCTGCTGTGGGGTCAGTATTGGTTGTCCATTTAATATGAATAATAAGTAATAAATGCATACGCTTACAATAACAATGACATGACTTGATGACTTTATAATGTTTGCCAATGCTTAAAACTAATACGATTTCAACGGAAGCTGCCGCTGCCGCTGCTGCTGCTGCTGCTGCTGCACTCCGTTGGGATATTCCGGCCAGAAATACCACTTAAATGTTTCATAAATTGTTCATTTATGCAGACAGAGAGAAATATTTTGGTTACATTTACTAAATCGCATAATGTGCTTGTGAGAAGGAGTGCGTGTGTGTGTGTGAGTGTGTGTGTGCGTGTGTGTGTGTGTGTGTGTGCGTGTGTGTGTGCGTGTGTGTGTGCACATTACGCAATCAGCCGACAGCGCAAAATGTCCACGGGGATTGGCAGCGGCTAACAAACTGACAGACAAAAGCGACCCCAATGAGACGTAATGAAGAGTGAGAGTGAGAGAGAGAATAGAGAGAGTGAGAGAGAGAGAGAGAGAGACAGCGGCGGAGAGTAGGGCTACATAAAAAAAAAAAAATTTATACATACATATATATAAATCTAAGCAAATCCCTCAAATTTCTTAAAGAGAATTGAAATTTCAAGTTAAAAAAAAAACAATTTTTTTTTCTATATTAATCATTAAAGAGTAAGTAAATAGTAGTTTTGGCTAGCAGCATGGTTAAAGTTAGCACTTAGTCGTATGCATTTTTTCAGCTATATTTAAATTATAATATTTTATATGCAAATGAGAAATAAATAAATAATTTTTGAAAACAACAAAATATATATAAAATAATAATTTATAATTATAATTATTAATTTCTAATTTAATTATATTTTCTTATATTTATTAGCATGATTTAAAATTTATTATATTTATAGTTATACTAAAAATAAAAATTGGATTCCCTTTTTTTAATTCCCCTTTAAATTATATACAGCAAAATTTTTCTCTCAGTGCAGCCATAGAGTGGATTAGATAAGCAGCGCCTCTCTCCAAGGACTTCAAAAATTCAGCTACATCTGTCAATTGTTGTCGCTGTGCCTGTGTGTCCGTCTAGTGCCGCTGCCTCAACTCTCTCGGCTCTCTTAATAAATTAACATAATTGCACAATTTTTCACAATTTGACAGCTTAATAAATATTAAATTTTAATTAATTGAATGCTGTTAAGAGCTGCCCCAAACAACACTTTCCACTCTGCTCTATCTCCATTTTCCTTCTCCCTCTGTCTCTCTCACTCTTAATATCACTTTCGCGTGTGCACTTAATGCTGGCAATTAGCGCCTGGTCAACAGCTTCATAAATATATCAAACAATTAATCAAAGTGCAACCTGCTTTAAAAAATACAAAAAAAAAAAAATAAAATAAAAGCGAACAAACAAGAAACAGTTTCAGCGACACACACAAAATGGCGGCTGACATTTCCGTTTCCGCTTCAGCTAAAATATAAATACAGGAAAATCAATGCCATATTACATATGCTCGCATAATATGTCAAATTATACAATATTAAGGGATTTTCACAAAAAAAAAAAATAAAAAACAAATTTAAATATAAATTTGATTTTATTTATTTTATTACTTTGTTTAAATTTAAATATTTAAAAAAATATATTTATTTTTAATATTCCAGAAGAGAGAGAGAGGCTTAGTTCTTGACCAGGACGGCGAGCTGATTAATAACTATATCGCCATTATTTTCTCGTTCTGCCTTTTGTATGCATATTAACAAAGCTAATATACACTGAATTTGAAATTTATAATGGGCATAAAAGACCACATTCTCTAGCAAAAGTAGCTCTCATATAAGTTCTGCCAAGCAACTAGGTAACTCGCCCTAAATACTTAATCAATTCCATTCATTTAGGGTCTCAGTGCTACAATTTACAATTAAATTCAAAGTAGCATATATCATACCACTGCACATTTGTTTGTGAATTATTGAAATTGATCTTATGACACTTTAATTAATTTACGGTCATTCATTTTGGCACTGCACGAACTGCGCTTTCAATGCCAAACGATTTCATAATTAATTGCCTCAATATTTCTTAATGTTTTACAATTGGAATTTGTGGAAAGGCTGGGTATAATAGGATATCCAGAAGTCGTATCTCTTGACCTACATAAGTTTTGAATGAATCTGTAAATTGATATTAACTCAAACTGTGATTAAGCAATCTGACAAAGTGAGGCATAAATGTCAATCATACTCATTCACAAATATATATATATATATAAACATATATATATATATATATATATATATATATATAGCTCAAAGTAAATTTTATAGGGTTTAGTTAGTTAGACAATTGATGCATTCCACATTCAAAATCCCATTTCGTATGCGAGCTGTGCAAATATTCGTTTAACTGTAGCTGAAACTAAATAAATAATTGAGCGGGTTAATGAATAAACAAGCGAGTGCTCCGTCAGTTTAGTCAGTTGTCATGGGTAGCGATTGCTCGCATCATTCGCTCATCAGCATTTACCACGGCTGCTCGGCAAGGCTCTGTCGAGGCTGCTTTGCAAATTTATTTAAATAATTTATAGAACAATTATTCAGCCGCAAATTGACAAATATATTCAAAAACACACACAACACACACACATCAGAAGGTGTTAAATGTCCGGGTCATTGCATGCAATGTGGAGCGCATACACAAGCAGAGGCGCAGCGCCATATATGCACACAGACTGCCCCACTTTTCGTTTTTGCGGCTTGGAAAATTTGTCTCAAGTAGCGAAAGGCGACGATTTTTCAAAGCGCTGAATAATTTAAAAACATTTTCTGAACGAGTCAAACATAAAAACCGCACGCAAATTACTGAAAATTGACCGCACTTAAGGCAAGCGTGAGCAGACACAAACACAGACGCACTGACACAGACACACTTACACGCACACCCTCTGCACAGCCACAGCCACGGCATGAAAAAGAAATGAAAATATTGCAGCTCGGCTCTATATCGACTGCTTAATACTCGCTCTGTGTCAGCAGTAATATAAATTTACAACTTTTTTATAACAGATAAAATGCTTTGCCTAGAAACTGACTCTCCTTAGATTCTCCCTCTTCCCTTAGCCTGTAGTTGCTTCCGATTAGTATGTATTAGAGGCTTAGGAAAACTAAATAAAATTAGAAAAAAATAATGCATTTAACAAATATACCCCACTTGCACTATCTGAGCGGGCATAAAAAACAATTTAAATATTTAATTGCAGACGCAATTTAAAAAAAAACAAGCAAAAGTCATAAAAGTCAGAGCAAAAAATATGAACAAAATCAGCAAAATGTTAAAAATTAACGTGCCGCTAAATGCTTTTGTGACGCCATTTTGTGTTTAAATGGAATCGAGTGTTGGGCAACACTGCTGCAAATATACTCTGTAAAGAGCAGTAAGGTGTAGGAAATGCTTGTTTATGTTAAGTTTAGTTAAATAATAAATACATATGCATATGTATTTCCTAAAATTATTTTATATATTATTTAGGAACGTTATGTATTATAATTAATATTTGAAAATATTTAGTAAAATTTCGTATTTTGAGCCATTGCGATAGATTGATATAAATTGATATATATTATCGATAATCTACTTAGTCTGTACACCGCTCAGAGAAACATAGAATTAAGTTTACATTCATACAATCCATATTATATCCATATAATTACCACTTAATTACTTAAGTAATTAACATGGTATTTACGCGGAATTAACAAGTAATTATATAGTTCATATACATTTTTATAATAAGTTTCTTAAAAAAAATGTTTACAAAAATTAAATATAATTTCTATAAAAATAATTAGTAATTACTTAAGCTTAAGTGCCTGAAAATATTGTTTAGCACTTCGTATTTATAGCAGCCATTAAGCCTGGCTTGCACATTTTAATTACTTAAGTGATTATTGCGGCAAATAGTAGGTAATTAGATAATTAAAGCAACAAATGGCTAAAAATCTAATAACTGCCTGAGTCGGAGCTGTTAGAATACTCAATAGGGCTTATAATATATGCAAGTGAATTTGTGTGTGTGCGTGACATTTGAGTTAAGTGGGAAGCATAGTCAAGTGTGTGAGTGTGTGTGTGTGTGTAGTGAATAGGCAAAGAAGTTGACCTGATTGGCTGAGTAGGACGGCACACACACTCCCTCACACAAATACAATTGTCTCACGGGCCGTGCGCTACAAAGTAGGCAACAAAATTATGCAAGCAAAAAAAAATGTCAAAAAAAATTGTTGCAGCTTAAAACTGATGACATTGCAAGTATATGTATGAGTGTGTTTCTGTGTGTGTGTGTGTGTGTGTGAGGTTGTTTGCTGCAAGTTTTGCCGCAACTGCAGCGACAGAAATTTGTATGGCTCGGCACATTCACGTGTCGCACTTATTTATTTAAATTTTAAGTTAAGCGCATACAAGCATGCAGGCAGTTTATACACACACACACACATACATCCAAGTATATGTGGAGGGCATGTAAGCCGCAGCTAAGTGGCCGCAACAGTTGCACTCACGGCGGCGGCGCCATCCAAAACGTGCGCCCATCATTTGAATAACTCGCAAATGCTCATAATGAGCTACTCATAGCTCGCATAATAATGTTTACACGCCGTTAGACACGCACTCACCGAACACTTCAAAATGAAACACATTCACAAGCATTAGCCACAATATTTAGTTGATATGGCAACACTGACAGCTTTAAGCCTAGCATAGAAAGAGAAACAAACGAGGAGCTGCAAATCTTTATGTGTTATATAAAACTGTTTGTGCCGATAGTTAGGGCCATAAGTGTATTTAATCGGAAATAGCTGAAATGCTTAAATTAATGTTAAATAGGGTTTATTTGTGACAAATCTTATTAAGATTTCATTCGATTTTTATTTATATTATTTAACGTTATTCAATCTTAGTTTGAGTAACTTTTTAGAAATAATTAATTTTTGTTCGTAATTAATTTAATTATTATTAATTTATTTAATTACGTAATTAATTATATTTATTTAATTAAGTTAGTAATTAAAAGATTAAATTTTGTAAATTAATACTTTATACACTATTCTTAATTACTATTAATTTTAATTTTAAATTTATTAGCTTAGTTTTTAATTAAAAATGTTATAATTTCTATATAATGTTGTACTAGTTATTTAGTAATTAATAACAATTGTGTATATTAAATAATTACATTTTTTAATGGTTGATTATTTAATTATTTTTGGTTTTTTAAGTTTTTTTTTTAATTTTGTCTTTGTAAATTACTTTAATTAATTGGATTAATTTTCTTTTATTTTCCTGCTCTATTGCTAAAAATATTTCTGATTTGAGTTAGTCAAAGAAATGAATCTAAATCTCATCTCAACAAAATATCAAAATTATTTGCAGCCATGGCAACCTTACGAGTCAGTTGACCAGCAAAAATAATTATAGTCCACAGCTCATAGGCGCAGAAACTTTGTACACTTAGATATGACTCGGACTAATTACAATATTTGCTCAAGTAACATAAATTTTGTTGATTGCCTTTTGCCAAAAAAAAAAAAAAAAATGTTTGGTTTTCATTTTGGAAAATTGAAAAACCTGAGCAAACATTTAATTGCATTTCCAATTGTCTTGCATAAAATTTTAATTAAGCTGTCGAAATTTGCCACAGTAAAACTAAAAAATAATATAAATATAAATGAAGGGAAATTTCATTTAAATAGAATTTTCACAGTGACAACAAATCAATAGAGGTTTTTCCGTAACAACACCCATGCCTGTAGCGCTGGGAGAAAGTAAGAGGGAGAGCGAAACTATATACATATAAAGACTGTGTGATAAAAGTTTGATTTTTGCTTGCATTTTCTTTGTGATAAAACTACAAAATGAAAAAAAAAAATCAAGCCCAAAATGTGGAAACTTACAAATACAGGAAAATGTTGCCAAAAATGAGAAATATGCAAAAGCAATCATACAGAGACATGTTGAGATAGACTGGGAGAGAGTAGAGCGGCATAATAACTAATTATTTCGTCTGGCAGCAACGTTGCGTATGGGCGATGCTTTGCATATTACGTATACGCAATGTAGAGCAGAATATTGCTTTTAATTAAAGTGTTGCAAAAACAGTTTGTTGTGCCGCAAAGTGCATGTAAATCTCTTGAAATGACTGGCATGTGTGTGTGTGTGTGGGCGTGGGTGTGGGTGGGTGTGGGTGTGTCAGCAATTGACAGCGACACACATAAAAGCTTTTAACTCTTAATAAATCTTGCATAGAATTTAAAAAAGTAAAAGCAGGCAACAGCAGAAGCTGCCGCAGCCGCAGCCACAGTCGCTGCCACAGCCCAAGTTGAAGTTTCATTTCGCGGGGCGTGACCGAGTGACAATGATGTGGCATAGATTGTGGCATACCAGAGGCAGGAGGCAGCCACAGACAGAGACAGTGAGAGCGAGAGAGGTGGAGTCGTTTGTCTCGCTGTGGGTTAAGCGCGTCGTTTCTTTAGCAATTTTTGGCAACTGACACAGTGCACAGTACGAAAGTGGCAGCAAGGGGGCGTGACAAGAAAGGGGAGGGGTGGGGTGGTTGTGTGTGGGATTGCTGCCTGCACAAGTCAAAGGCAGCGCGCACCTTGCGACGACGCGAATTGCGAGCGAGCGTCTTCAGCTAGCAGGATTTATAACCACATATATATATATATATATATATATATATATATATATATATATATATATATATATATATATAGCTTGTGTATTTGTAATATGTGCATGTTTTGTATAACTTTTGATGCTTTGCATTTGCATTTATTTACTTCTTTTTGTTGCTGTTGCTGGTAGTAAGCATTTCATATCCTTCAGCTTTCGCCTTTCATAGCTCAAATTTTATTTGGCAGTTGTGCCTGATATCGGGCTTCAAGTTTGCGCAGTTTCGAGTGTATAAATAAATGATGGCTGAGTATTCATTTTGTTTTTTTTTATTTATTTATTTTTCTCATAACTATGAGTATTTCCTTGAAGCGGCGGATGTAAGGGAGATATTTTTGCTTGCATATTAAGGCGGCAGCAAATAAGTTGTCTTAAGTTCTTACGATAAATAAATGAAACAACACACGGATATCGATATTTATCGATATGTTGAAGAAGAGTGTGTTTACGTGTGGGAGAATAGAGGTGTGTGAGTTGATGAGAAACTCAGAAAACATTTATAACTGTGTCTGTGGGAAATGGGAAAAATGGGATATCGATATTTATCGATTACCATCTATTTTGCGATAAATTCTTTCAATATTTGTAAATGCTGAAATGAAGCTGGTCCTAGAAAGAAGATATCAGCATATATAACTATCACATTGCTAAAATAGTGAAAAATGATATTTTATCGATATCGATATTTATCGATGCTGTGGAGTTAAGTACAGCAACTACAATAATTAGCATGTATAGGGAGCATATATAAGGGAGAGAGAGGGAAAGAGAGAGAGAGAGAGGGAAAGAGAGAGTATACACATTATATTATATAAGTAATTACAAATTTCTTCAAGTTATCGATTTTGATATTACAATTAAAATCTTGAAGAACGTAAATCTTCAGTGTCTTCTTGAAACTCATTATTTTTTTTGCATTGAGCGCTTAAGTCAAGTTGACTCAGCTGACTATATAGTTGGCTATATAAAGCAAAGCACTAGAGCCAGCAGCACAAGGAGTTGCCTATTATGTAGGATTGCCATAAAATACGCAGAGCAAAGAAAAAAAATAATTTAATGCAGGCAAAACTTCTTAGTGCGTTCTGGGTTAAAATACCCTTTCTAAGGCAGCTATGTGATTTGGCTTTAACTGTCAGTCTTTCAGTTTTTAATAGATTTTTTATTAAAACAATTTTGTAAATATTTTAGGCATTCAAAATTTGACTATAATTAAAAAATAAATAAATTATTTTTTTGTACATGTTTTTAAGCTCAGTTCTTGGCATTCGTGGTTAGGGTATTCAGTATTCATTAGCTTTCAAATAATATGAATATGCGTTCGCTGTTTTGTGTAAATCTGACGTTGTTATAAAGTTGCCTTTGTTGTTGTTGTGCGTTGCTTACAGTTTTAAAAAGAGGCAACACAATGTTGCCACACACACAGAGAGAGAGAGAGGCAGGGAGAGGGAGGTAGTATGTGGGAGTGAGTGAGAGAGAGAGAGAGAGGGTGACATGTATACATTTTGCACAACTAACTGCGTCACATTTTGCATAAATGATGAGATCGATTTCCGGTGATGGTGCGTGATGATGACGAGAAAGCAGATGAAAAAGCAGCAGCAGCAGCCAAGCTACATGTGAGAAGCAGCAGCAGTGGCAGCTCTGGCAGCTGTCTGGCAGCCAAAAAAAAGGAATAAACGTAACGAAATCTTTTGGGCCAAGTTGCCAAAGATTGTCAACAGTTATTGCTTATGCCCGAGCAGTGCCATTTATTGTGTGTGTGTGTGTGTGTGTGTGTGTGTGTGTGCAGTGAACCGCTTCGCAACTTGCAACTTGAAGCGGCGGCAACAGCAGCAGCAGCAGCTGAGCAAAATAAACCGAAAGTGCCATAAAATGTTTGCACACAGTTTCTGGCATTTGGCTTCTGCCAGCTAGACTTACCCCCCACACTCCACCCCTCCAACCAGCTGCCCCCTGCTGCTCACCTGCCCCGAACCGCATGGCCATTCATCCATTGCCCAAAAATTCGACTCGCACCTTTTGCTGCATGTTTTGTTGCTTATTTACGTTTTCGTTTTGCCCATTTTTATACACGCCATTTATTTCAGTTTTTTCCTTTCTCCTCCTACTCCTCCTACTCCTCCCCCTCTCTCCTAATTTTTGCTGCTTGTTTTACTTATTTATGCTTAGCCAAGGCACTTTTTCTTCATTTAATGCCGGGCATTTCAGCTTGCACTTGAACTTGCACTGGAATTTTACAGAGTTTGAAGATGGATTATAGAGCATGATATAGCTTGAATGAGTTTGATCTATGAGAACTGAGCTCGGCGTTTAGCTAGCGTAATTTGGTATAGATATTGGCTTTTAGCTGTAGCCAAATGGGGCCAAATATTTGTAATCGAATAAGCAAATATTTGATCGAAATAAATTTATTAAACCAATATACAAAATTCTTGTTTTAAATTAAATATTTTATCCTATATTAATATAAATGAAAAAATAATAATAGTAGAAGAAAATCTTTTTTTTTTTTAATTTTTTTTCTGTAAACTCTTAAAAAATTGCATAGTTTTTTACAAAAATATTTATTTGAATAGCGGCAAGAGTTAAAAAATTATGTTTAACAGTTTAAAGGCTCATTTAGGTAATTAAATTATTTAAGGGTATGTGAAACGAAGAAATTAAAAAATTGTTGTGGAATAAAAATTGTGGAAAGGCAAATTATTAAACTTAAAATGAAAATTACAAATTTTAAAATTTTAAGAAATTTAATTTTAAAGAATTTTTTTTGAAGTACCCTTCATAAATAGACCTTTAAACTGTTAGGCAAAAAGAGAGGGACAGAGAGAGACTTAGATAGTCGTAATCCTAGAGGAAAACATTTCTGAGGCCAACTCAGCGACGCTCCTAGCTATTAGCTGCACCTTTAGCTTTGCCAGAGACTTCCTTAGGGTATCTAGGACTCTTGGCCAAGTCCATTTCAGGCAACTCGCTTACTTCGCCATAAAAGTTAATAAACAGCTCAAGTACATGGCACTAAATATTTATTTAAAAACATAATGCCACGACTAGTTTACGATCCTGTAGCAAGTCACTGGAGATTTGGACTTGGAACATATATATTATATATATATTTTTTTATTGTTCAATTTGAAGTTTGAGGCGGCCGCAAATCACTTTAAAGTTTATATTGCGCTTAACATGTGTTTTTTAGGCATTTTATGATGAACATTTTGCATTTTGCATGAAGCACAGCAACAAAGGCCAGAACTAGCTGTTGTTAGACAATGTGTATGGGATTTTTTGGGTAGCTGGAGACGAGCGCATGTCACATAAAAACTGACATGAAACTGCCCTTAACGAGCGCATAAATCTTTAACTGGCTTGCAGTGGAGCTGGCTGGAGCTGGAGGGGGAGCTTCAGTATGTGGGAAGGTAAAATGTGGGCGTGGCGCTGTAGTTTGATGTTGTTGCTCTTGTTGTCTGCAGAGAGGGCGGCTTTAATTTTGATTGTGCACACACATTGCAATGAGTGTGTGTGCGAGTGTGTGCGAGTGTGTGTGAGTGTGTGTAGCTGACGCTTTGTGGCAGTCAGCACTTTTTGGGCTATGCGCTTATTTTGTAGCATACTTTTTGGCATGCCATTAATTTAATATGCAGCCAGAGCCAAAGCGGGTGAGTGAGGTAGGTGGGTAGTGACAGCCTGGCTGCATGTAAGGTAGACAGCGAGCATGTATGCATGTGTGTGAGTGTGTGTGTAATTGAGCGCACAGCACTTAAGTCATTTCGCTGTGTGTGTGTGTGTGTGTGTGTGTGTGTGTGTGTGTGTGTGTGAGTATACAACTTTAAATGTTTATTTAATTGTGTTAAGTGTCATTTACACTGTTGCCAGAACTCTTACGTTCTCTCCCTCTGCCTTCCTTTGCCACCCTCAGCCTGTCTCGCTCGCCCACAGCTGGCATGCTTTTGCTTTGCGCCATTTTAGCGGCAAAAACTTTTAGCTAACATTTTAATTTATGTTGTGCAGCCACGCCCTGCTAACACACATGCACAACAGCATGCAGCATGCAGCATGCAGCCCACGCACACACACATCAACGACTCGGTTTTCAAAATTAGTTGCAGTGCAAAACTTGCAACGTCTTCATTACGCGCAGATAAACGTTAAGACCAACGCACACACGCTCACGTGTGTGTCTGTGCGTGAGCACTCATTGTCTAGCGCCAGACAACTTGTCAGGCATTCGAGCCTGCTGGTGGGCGTGTCTGCTCAGTTGTATATTCAAAGCGTTTGCATTGCATATCGCTTTGCCACTGTTGCCAGTTGTATACCCTATACGCTTAAGCTAGGGTGCATAGGGCATATTGATTTCAATAGGCGTTATGTAACAAGCAGCAGATTAATATTTATTCGGGCAAGTGTGATGCTTGAACTTATTTTCTGAGATTTCTCACTATGGAAACTGGCCTCATATATACCCCTTAAAAATGGTCGAAATCTTATCAAATTATATATATGAACCTCAAGCATTAGCTACGCTAATACAGATTTTCAGCCCTATATATCCTAGTTAATTAGTATATCTAGTTAATTTTATTAAACACACTTTCTTTGGCAGCTTTATATTAAATCGAATGTATAGGACATTTTCAGTCGAATATACCCCAATTACAACTTTAAAATATTGTTATGGCTGGCTCGACGCTACATTGCTTACAGCAAACTTTTTCAGCACTCATGTGTGTGGGCGAAGTTTAAGGTATTTAATTTTGCAAAGCTTTCTCCACATATTTTTTTAATACTTTTCATTTTAAAAATTACTTTTGAAGGTGACTTTAGAAGAACTTTGTTTATTGCCTTATAAATATTATTGTCCTATAGCAGTCATATAATATAGAAAACAGATTTTAAAATTTTAAAGTTTTAATTTTTAAAAATTATTTTATGCATCAACAAAGCAAAAAAAAAACTTGTTTGTTGAGGTTTTCAATTTGTCCTAAAAAAGTTTAAAAATTAAAATAAAAAATTATTTTTTGAAAATATTTTTTAATTTGTAAACATAAATAATTCAATTTAAAAGTTTTCAATATCTAAAAATGCCTTTAAATGTGTGTGGAAAATATTTTTTTGTTAATTATTTTATTTATCATATTATCTATCATACATTATTATTATTATTATTATTTCTTTTTTAATTTGTAAGTATTTTTTTTAATTTTCAAAGAGTTTCTTTTTTTTTATTATATTTTTAGAAGTTAAGTTTTATTTAGAATTTTTGTTTTAAAAAAAATATTTTATATATTTTGGCATGCTTGCTTGCTTGCCAAAAGTTAATTTATTTCTATAATAAATTTCACTTAAACAGTGAAGTACACACACACACACACAAACACACAGGCACACTCACATGCATACACACACACATACAGACGCACAGTTGGGCAAATGTTTAATGATTAGCAGAAGCAAAATTGTAGCTGCTGTGATAGGTGTAGGGGAGAGGGTGTGAGTGGTAGAGTATTTGAAAGACAGGCAGACAGAGAGTGAGAGACAGACAGAGAGTGAGAGAGTGTGAGGGAGAAAGGCAGCGCGGGAGATTCGGGTGTGAGGCGTAACGTTTTCAATTTAAAATAACAAATAGTTTAAGCGCTTTCTGGCCGGGCCGTCTAATTTGTTGCACACATAAATTAAAACAGCAAGCTAATAAATAACGGCTCATTAAGCCCACACACAGCAGCAGCGCAGCAGCAGCAGCAGCATTTTGTTTATATGTATGCAAGAGCGAGACAGAGCGAGTCAGGGACAGAGCTGAAGCCGGCTTAAGCATTCGAGGCAGAGGCGCAGCAAAAAGGGAGTCATTAAAGTATTTTGCACTGTATTTCGCCTGCCAATGGAAATCTGTTTTTCAAAAGGGGGCGTGTTGGCCATGCTGCGCCCAGCGCGTCCAGTGTTGACAAACGCATGAAAACCGTAAATTTGACCGCTAATTATAAATCCAGCGCGTGGCCTTTGCGTCCAGCCAAGTGCAAGGGTGTGCGTGTGCGTGAGTCTGTCTGTGTGTGTATGTGTGTGTGTGACTTGTGTAAATATTGCATTAATTAGCAATTAAAATGCATAAATTAGTAACGCAATCAATTTAAAATGCAGCGCTAATAAATTTTAGAGTCGCCTTTCCAACCTTTTGTGTGGCTGTCGGCAGGGGCATGGCTAAGCAGTATTTTGTTAGCATTAAAACTGAATATAATACTAATCATGTGTTTACCCAGCCTAATGAAAGCCAATTAATCGCATAACTTACAAAGTACGCTGTGAACTGAACGTATTTGAAGGAGATTTGCATATAGCCAGATCAATGGATCATATTTATATATACCTGCAAGAAAAAGAAGATGATAATCAATTTTAATTGGGTTTTTGGTATAAAATAGTAAGTGTCTTATATGAAATATAAGATATTTTTTTTTAAGATTTTCATATTATAAATCTTCATATCATATATATCATATATATATTATTATTATTATTATTATTTTTATATTTTGTATTAATATGTTTCAGAAGAAGAACTTGTTAAACAGACTTCTTTGACATATATTTCTACATATTATTGTCCAATATTCATATATTTCAAAATATAGTGTAGCTCCATTTCCATTAATAAACCCTAAGTTCAATTTATCTAATACGGGGTATTAAATTTAATAAATTCAAGAAGGTACAAAAATTTGTCTGCTTTATTTAAGTATGCAAGCCTGAGCCTAAAAGTCAAGAAAATTGCCAAATACACACACACACACACTTTAACACACATACATATATACTTATATACGCATGAGTGTATGTGTGTGCCTCTCAGTGTTGGGTAATCATAATCACCGTTGTGACATATGCTGAGGACCGTTTCTCTGTCTGTCTCCCTCCCACACCCTCTGTGTGTGTGTGTGGGTGGGTGTGCTTGACTGCTTTATGGCTCGGCAGACGCACATAAATTATAATTAATTGAGTGGATCCTAACTGAAACTAAACACAAGTCAAATCGTGTGAAATAATTTGTAATATGCGCACGTAAATGTTGCCAATGTTGTTAACATACCAATTAGAGCCATGTTTAACAATTGAATATGACTCAATTAGACTAAATTAAAAATTTAAATTTGGGCTCGTTGTGCGTTTTTGTAAAACCAAATTTTGATGCCTTAAGAAATTTTTAGGAATATAGCAGATAATGAAATATTGAAACAGAAATGTTTCTTTGCATCTAATGAAAATTTAGTTGTACTATTTTTTAAGTAATTCATAAATATTATAGCTAATTCTGCGAACCCCAAAAAATTAGTTAAAAACTCAAAAATTAAATAGTAAAATATTATTTAATAAAATTTTGATTCATTTGGTTTAAACGGTCCTGAGATATTCATACATAATGCTTTAAAGAGTATAATAATAATTTAATAAAAATTTTTAAAAATTGTAAAGCTCTATAAAAAAGCTCTTTTGTCTAATAAAACAAGTTTTATAGACGCTTTCTGGGCTTTCTATGGCTAGTTCTTATACTCGTCTCTATATTAACTGAAAAAGTCTTCATTACTTTGACGTATCTATCAGCCTTCTTTCATATAGCAACGAAGAAGATATCTCATAGTTAAATATAATGAAAACATTTCTCTTTCCAGTTCTGTCCCTTGCCGCTGCTGTCTCAACAAAAACTTTCAAGACTTTTAGATTACACATCAAAAGATACAGAGAGTCCTATTAAAATGCATAAGAATGAGAATGAGATAATCAAACATTTTGTTTTACAACAAAAACTAATTATATATATATGTATATATATAAAAGCAAATGCGATTGCGCTATTTCAACTGATTGCGTATACGCCGCATTGTGCGGCGGCAGATGGAAAGAGCAAGTGTCAGAGTTGAACTGGAGGCGGCCAGCGGCAGGCTCTGCAGAAGGCGACTTTTGTCACGTTCATAATTGCATAATGTATTATGCAGATTTTGCATAACAAGTCGCCACAGCAGGGCGCAAAAATCTGACGATAGACGTCTTTGGCTTTTGCCTTTTTCATTGCCCCAAAGAGGACGATGAACGGAACGAGCCAAGCAGCTCTCGCTCTCTCGGCAAAACAAAGGCCAAGAGTGTAAAAGAACAATGCAAAAAGCTTGGCTGCCAGTACCAATGCCTGACTCTGTCGTGTTTTATATACACATATACATATATATATATATATATATATATATATATACATATTTAAATATATATATATATCAATTGGATCTTTGGCACCGGGTTAAGTGGAGTGAGCGCTGACCTAACCCGAGGATTGCTCCAGCTTTAACGCAACAATTGGGAGAGATTTGCTATGGCTGCAGCTGCTAAGCAATACTCGACAAAAAAACCAGTATTATTTATGCAGCAAATTACGTTGTTTTGCTAGTACGTAAAGAAGTTGGCAAGTGGTTTAATGCTTTACAGCATCGTTATGAAATGCTTTTTGCTTTAGCCTAACAACTTACGTAATGTAAAATGAGAGTGAGTTTACGTAACAATAAACGTAACTTAATGTTCGCCTTTGTTTCAATTGTAATAAATGTTACGTAATTGATCAGACATGCTTTACCTCTAATTATTATTACGTAATAACATACACATATATAATCGTAATCTATGCCAAATTTCGTAACGTTACATTAAACTCAGACCTTTTTTTCTTACGTTACAACGTAATAAGTAAACATGCAGAGTAGCAGTAAAAATTTGATTAATTAAAAAATTTAATATTTACGTAACGTAATAATATGCGTAACGTGATAATCTGTGTTACGTATACCTTACGTTATTTTTTTGTTATTTGTATTTGAATTGAAAAGTTTTACAGCAACAACGTGCTCTGTCATACTTCAGGCTACGCAACTCAATATTCTGCTGTTCCGTAACAATATACGTAACACATAATAAAGCTTTTCATGGGCGACAGCTGAAACTGATAAACTTAATCATCCAATATATGGAATTTCGTTTAGCTCACCAATGGAAATTCTTCCTGCTGACATTACTTGCTCTACGTAATTAGCTTTATGTAGCGTTACGTAATTTGCAGTTTGCCGCGTTATTGTTGAAAGTTTTTTGGCTTATTCAATTGGTATCGCGCACAAAATTCGCTGGCAGCCATTAGAAAGCCCCGGTGAACTAAAGCAACACAAAGGCCATACGGCTGGAGGGGCAAGAGTGGGGGCGTGGAAGTGGCAGGATGTTAGAGCTGGAGCACGGGGCGGTGCGGGGTGCACTAAAAACGAAAATGAAAACGTGGCAACAGCAAAAACAGATTCATGCAATTTGCATATTTGCAACGAGACTGCGGTTGCTGCTGCTGCCGTTGCGCTGCACGACACTTTTAGCGTCGTTTGCCAACACTGAATGGAGTGGCACTGGCAACGGCAGCGGCAGCGACGTCAGCAGCAGACAAAGTAGAAGCAGCAGCAACGGCAGCGGCAGCGACAAAGTCTTTTGCATATGCAAAAGCTGCGGCTAAAGCCGTCGTCGGCGTCGTCGTCGTCGTCGTCGTTGCCGCCGCCCACGTCGTGTCTTTGTTTTATTAAGTACTTCTCCTATTATTATTATTATTATTTTTATTCCTTTTGCACACTTTGTATGCCAGCGACAACGAGCGAACAAGCAGCAAAGTTTGTGTTGAAATATTTTTTTAGGCGCCGGTTAAACCTTTTTTTTTTTTTAATTTTGTTCGTGTCTTTTTATCCATACTCTTGCCACTGGCTGTTAAGATTTTAAGATCAAGTTTGGTCTAAGAGCAATTTTGATTAATTTATAATTTATGTATAATTGATATAAAAGTGTTTTTCGATGTAGCTAAAGATGAATTTGTTACTATAAATATTTTATTTATTGATTTTTTTGTTTAAATTTATTATGCATTTTTCATGAAGAGATTTATTGCCTAAGGTATTAAAGGCATGTTTAGCAGTTGGGCGCCATCGAGTATAAATATAGTTAGTCTTTTTTAGAAGAGTTGTAAACTCATATGATATTAAATTAAATAAATAAAAAATTGAATAAATAAAAAATGTAATACATTAAAAATTTTATTAATACAAAATTTTATAAACTAAAAATGAAATAAGTTAAAAATTTAATAAATTAAAATTAAAATATAAAAAAAAAATTAAAAGAATTAAAAATTTATTTATATATATATTTATATATTGTTCTCTAGTTCTTTGACTGCCTTCCCATCGAATCATTTTAAGCTTCTTTGAAATCAATAAAATCGATGTAGCCGCCATATAAATAAATGAATTAATATATTTTAATTATAATTATTGAAATAATAATAGAAAGTAAACTACTAGTCAAATCGTATGCCTTAGCTTAAGCTCGACTTCTTCACGTGCCCAGAAGAGTATCACTTGGCTACTGCAATTGGTTAATGCCAAATGTTTCAGCTCTGCTGCTGCCGCAATTCAATTAATATGCCTGCAAGGGTATTAAAACTTTGATCTCATTGTTCATTTGGCTATATATATAGACAGTCACATATATATATATATGCAGTTACATATACATATATATATATATATAGTCAGCTCTTTTGTATTATTTTCTTGTCTGCAGCTTTATTTTTGCAACGCGGCTTTTGTTGCCGAGCAGCAGCCCAAAAGTGAACATACAAAAGACAAAGTAGCACAAATTTTCACTCCAAGTGGAGGAAGTCTCCCTCTGTGTGTGTGTGTGTGTGTGGGTTGGGTGTTGTCGTGTCTTAGAGACGTTGCATGTAAAGCAAAAGGCGCCAAAATGAAAGCCTTTTATGCCCAACGCCCCTCAAAGGAATCGCCAGACTCGACTCGGCTCGACGCGACTCGGCTCGAAGGAAATGCCAAGAACAAAAGAATCAACGCTTAACACAATTTTTTTTCCCTCACTTTGTTCTGCTACCTTATATTCAGCTTCTTCAGCTTCTGCTTCGTTTTTGTCGGTTCAAGTGGATTGCGGCACACTCACATACACATAGACACACACACATAGAGTGCGCCTACTATTTTAGCGACTTGCTCGCTCTTAGTCATAGAAGTCTGCTAGGCTCGACTTGTCCAACATCGTCTGCTTCACATGTCGGACAAGTTGCACGTGCCTTAAGCTCCTGCACCTCCCCACGGCCAACTACTACAACACCACCCTCGTTGGCAACTGTTGTTGATAGAATTTATTTAGTTATGCACACCTTCATTTTAAGGCCTTTTACGTGCCACACGAACACACACGCCCAAGTGTCCAACGCTGTGTGTGCCACAAAGTTTTTTGGTGTCACGGATTTGAGTCCACCATCACGTTGGGCGTGGCCGGCCGCCCAGTAGGCATTTTATTGACATTTGTCAACACAAATTGCCGTATTTATTATTATTATTATTATGATTATTTAATATTATTGAGTTCAGCTATGCTTGGCTTACACACTGCCAATTTATGTTGCCTACTTATCTGGGCTGTGTGAGCAGCTCTTCGAGTCGAGAGAGAAGGGCGACAAGGTCAAGAGCTAGGCAAAGTTAGACAAGTGTCGAGGCAATGGAGCGCTCTCAAGTCGAGAGCTTGCAGCTTGAACCAGTTGAGAATTGGAATTTGTTTCGTTTAACTTGTACAAAATTTTATAAACTTCAGGCTATTGGCGTAGTTAGTATAAATGAAATATAACGATTTAATTTATAGCAAATATTAAAATTATTAAATATAGTAGCATGAATGGTCGATATTAGGGTGGCCCTTTATCTATTAATAAACAGTTGTTTAAATTGACTGGAAAATGTAGAAAACTAAATTCATGTATTATATTAAAGTAGAGAAAGGATTTTTTAAAAATAATGATATTGAACCTATTTGCACTTAAGACAATTTTGAAAGCTTGTCGGTCGATGATCGATCGATCGATCTATGAGTTCCATAAAAATCCATATATAAGTTCATTTTTTCATGATTCTGGAAGCAAAGCTTTTATGATCTTATCTTGTAATCTTCTATCTATTCCAAACTCTTCTCAACTCTCTTCCCCCAACTCTCCTCACCAGCTCTGCCCCTTAACTCTGCTCCACTTTCTTCTTCTCAAATGTCCTCAGCTTTCCTAAACTCTTCACAGCTCTCCACAACTCTTCACAACTCTTCACAAATCCCCTCATATCTTTTCAACTCTCCTCAACTCTTCTCAGCTCACCTTAACTCTCCTCAAATCGCTTTTAAATACCTCAACTCTCCATAAATTTAATTCTGTACATCAATCATGGCCGCCGAAATTCATGCTTCATGTTTCAATTGCAGTTTGTTCTAGCCATGCGGCAACCTCAGCAGTTGGAGAATTTGGGCATTGATTGCAAAATGTGGCCAAATATTATCGACAGCCGCAGTGGGCGCAGTTGACTTCTGGTATGGGCGGGCTTGAGGCCGTGTCTGTGCACTTAAAACTGACGGCGTGGCATGCCACAAATTGAGGCGGTGCCAAGAGGCAGAGGCAAAGATGTGGCCAGCGCCCATAGCTGCAATTAGGCAATAGCTAAGCGGCCACAATGTGCACTCAATTATGGCCAATATGATGATGCACGCCACGAGCCACAGTCCGTGCGGACTGGCAGGTGGTCGGCGATGGGACAGCATGGCAGACCAGCTACTATATCAAGGTCAAAAGTGGCTTCAGTTCCAGACAGGAGAGGTAGGAAAATGTTTTATGCCATTTGTATTTATTTCAAGTGCTTTACACACTTCACTTTACCTCTCTGTCTGTGTGTGTGACACACGCAGACAGTTGAGTGCTGAGAAAACACTTTGCATTTTCGTAATTGCTAAAAATTTATGTGTTGTGTTTGCGGTTTTGGCGGTCAAAGACACTGCTGAGCGAAAGGTGCTCGCCGTTGGGTCCGCATATGGGTCTCTGCTGGGTTAATGCTCGACGTGTTAGTAGTTGTAGTCGTAGGTTAGTCTGTGGCATATGCGGTCGGCAGCTGTTTGCTTTGCTTTAGCTAAGTGCTTGTGCTTTGATTTTCCATACTCTAAGCCACACAAAGATCCTCTTACGTTGCAAACTATATTTACAGAGCAGAGGGAGCGTCGCTCTCGGTCTCTTATAGGTATGCATAGGGCGGCATGCATACCTATGAGAGACTCCCTATCCCTGTCTCGTGCTTCATTAGGGTTGTTAATGTTTTCAAGTCTTAATTAGAGGGCCATTAAATATGAAGGCTGCAATTAATTTTATATAAAGCATTTTGAAGTGAGATTTACAGAAATTAGCTCTCGAAGTCATAGCCTTCAGGCATACTTAGAGCACTAAAGTGGATTATGCATGGGGCTTAATGTATTCTCTGTTTCATGGCATCCAAAATTATTGGTCTAGACTGAAGCGTGGTTTCACACGAAATATTCCCTATCATACTGTTTTCATTTCCATATATATCATGTGAAGCATATATATATATCTGGTCTTCAACAATAACCCTAGCTATAGTATTGTTGATATGTCATATATTCTCACTCTCTCTTTCTCTTCCTCAATCTCGCCGTCCAACTGCTCTGTTCGTCATAAAGTTTAAGAGATTCGACCCTTAAGCCCTTAAACCTCTGAACTTTCGCAAATTGCATTTAAGATTTATAAGTGCTCAGATTCTGTTTCAGTCCAATATATATATATATATATATATATATATATATATATATAAGTCGGCCTACATTCAATCAATCAAACAAACAACTGTCCAAAAAAATTCTGAATTGTTCTGAATTGTTTACAAAACTTTTGCATCAACCCTCTCATTTGTCCAACTTGCCCACTTTGTTTTTTAAACTTTAGTCTAAAAAGCGTTGAGGTAAATTTGACCGCATTTCTTTGCTCTGTGGGAGGCTGAACTGGGAAGTAAATGAATAAATAAACAGGCTGACAAGAGGACATTGTGACGTCACAGCGAACAAACGCCTACCCTCAGTAAATCCTTGAAAAGGACACAGAGTGAGCGAGTGAGAGAGAGGAGGCAGATAGCTAGAGAGAGAGAGAGAGAGAGAGAGAGAGAGAAATAAAATGTCAATTAGGCAATGCTGTCATTGGCATGTCAAATTTACAATTTTCTCAATTTCTATACAAGCAAAGATTTGACCGTAATCAATAATTGTGGAGGGTAGCATTACAGAGATGGGTGATTGACAGCTATCTATAGATGCGACTAAGAATATAGCTAGTTTATATTTAAAATATATACTAGAGATAAAGGTATATAGCCTAGAGCCGTTCACATATCATAGTAGTGTGATCGGAGTTTTCGACGTAGGGAAAACATTTCCATCCGTCGGAAAAACATAATTACATAAGAGGAAGTTAGGCTATTATATAGGTATATAAGCAAAATCGAAACAGTTGTATTAAATTTCTATAGCTGAGTTTAAATTAGCTTGAAAAATCATACTTGAGTAATGTATCAGATGGAAATCTATTTCATTATGTAAAGCTACAAAGATTCCAAAGAATTGCTATAGCATTTGCTTAGCTATCGAGAGATAAGCTCTAGTTAAGTGAGGTTAGGTCTGCATAAGCTAATTGGCCTCTTTGCCACCCCACACAGCTCATTTACGCTATACGCTACACGACTTGAAGTTATGTGACGCCTCAAAGTAGGCTAAACTTGGCTAAATGGGCCGAGACAGCAGAAGTTTGCTGCCAGGCAAATAGTCAGAAAGTCGAGCAAATTTATGGACAACTGCCGAATGGAGCAATAAAACAGTTAACCAATTTGTTTGGCACGTACCAAAATGCCACATGAAGATGTCAGACAGGTATGCACAGAGAGAGAAAGAGAGGCGGAGAGAGAGAGGCAGAGTCTGTCATAAATATGCGCAGTCAGTTGCGATTTATGGCACAACTTAAAACCACTAAACTAAAATCCAAATGTTTAGAAAACGCAACTGAAACTGAAACCAAGAATTCAGAGCAGCTGAGTAGATGGGGCAGTTCGAAATGCACAAGGGGCAGGCAGGACAACAAAAAAAAATAGAACAAAAAAACTATGCCGGAAATACGTGCTTAGCATGCAAACGCACAAAACAACAACACTACAGACGGACAGATAGGCTGGCCGGCAGCCATCCCGACAGAGGCTGTGCACCAATGCTAACATACATAGACACACACACACACACACACACAAATATATAAACCGCTTAACAATGCCACTTCCGTTTTTGGCATGCGGTTTACCCCGCTCGGTCGCCGGCTTCATGGTTAGACATCAGTCGTCGTTGGTCATTGTCGTTGCCGTTGCCGTGGCTGTTGCTGCTGTTGTTTACGGTTTTTCACACACACACACACATGCTCACACACACACACACACTCGCCTATTTGTGTTGGCAACATTTTCACAAGTTGTGCGCCGCCATCGTCTGGCAAAATGTCAGCTTTAGTTAGTTAAGCTCAGCATTTGTATGCCCTGTAAGTGGCAAAGAAAGTGGGCATATCTGTACATGTTTTATGCAAGAGTTTGGCTAAGGATTATTTTGATGGGCATAAAATCAGGCTATGCTAGAGCTATAAAAGTAAATGTCTTTTGTTTTGCTAATAGAAATCTATGATTATTGGCTTGCTCCTCTAGGGAAAGCTAGCACATAGTACATAAAATATAGTAGTATATAGACTAGACTAAGGCTTTATTTAATCTTCAATCTTCAATACTCGAGTTCTAAAAAATGCTTCGAAATTTTTTTAATATTTTTTTTTTTTAATTTTAATTTAATTTATTTGCAGCTTATTATCTTAAGCTCTATAGCCCATCTATCATAAACCTTAACTTATTTGTATGCAAGTAGGCCAGTAGTCACACTTAGAAATTTCTGATCTAACTTTTTATTAATAAATACTTCGAGCTCTACTTCCAGGTGGAAGTTTCACATATAAACAGCTTTCTATGCAAAGCTACCATAAGAAATCATTCAGTCAATTAGTCTTATATTCATCATGCGCCCTCTTAATAAAATATCTAATATTTCATATAATGTCTTAAGATTATTATTTTTGGCAACAGTTCCTAGCCCACAAACAAATTTCTAGATTTTCGTATATATAAACTTCACTAAACTCCAAATAGTTCCGGCAACTGTTACATTTAACAAGATCTCCACATATCCTCAACACTTACAGAGTATCTATTGGCCTGTCATAAATCATTTTTGGACAACTTTCGGTCGTGTCAAGCGTCGACTACATTCATTTGTGAAGTGTTTTCGTTGTTGTTGCTTGTTGTCTCGTCTCATAAATAAGCATAGCTCGTTTAGGCTCTTGATGTCAAAATGAAATTATTTCAATTACATTAGTAACTGAGCTAAAACAAATGACAGCAGCTGCTGCTCCATTGGCTCCTCTGGCGCCTCTAGCTCCTTTGGCGCCTGTGCATCGTCGCCATCGAAATTATCCTCTTTCAGCCTTTATCTGTCATTCCATTCGGCTCATCCGTATTCTTAGCCACATTCTGTTTGGCATTTGCGATACTTAATTTGAACACTTGAACATTTGTTTAACAGCAGCTGCTACTAGCTGGTATCTATCCCTCTTCCCCCTTTCAGTCTCACTGTCTCTTTGTGTCTCTTTCCCTGTCTCTCCTACTTGCTGTCTTTCATGTTGATTTGTGTCTGCTGTGCTGCAGTTGCCTGAGGCATAATTTCCTTGAGTCTTTGCGGCAATTGCTTTATTACAGCATATTGACGAAAGTCTTAGAAACAAAAACTATGTTTTTATAAGGCTTAGACGGGTGGTACAGGATTGGCAGATACCCTGTGCCTTGACCTAACCTGTTACCCTGACTTAACGCAATCTGCACGTTATAGAGAGAGATTGAGAAATAAAGAGATTAATTTACTAACTTGCCCATAATCCTAACCCCATCGGCTGTCAACTCCCGCTCAGCTCTTGATTTGATAATTAGCTGGGAAAATGTATCCAAGTTCTGTCAAGCTGGCGTCAGGAGTGAAACGAACTGCAGAGGAGGAATCGATTGGCAACTGCTATTGACTGGCTGAAGGCTGCCGGCTGCCGGCTGCCGACTCATCTCCACCTGTCAATGGCTGTCTCGTTAAGGGCAAATGCCATTAGAGTAAATCGCAGCTGAGCTCTCGAGCGAAAGACACAGCGGGTCGAAAATCTCGTGCTAACTAAATTCACACACTTAACGCCTGCAGCGCTGCAGATAGCCAAAGCCAGAGAGCAGCAGAGACAGCTAGCGAGGGGCCAGCGGAGGGTAGCGGCGGGTATATCGTCTATCAGTGGCGATGTGGCGCCGAAATGCTTTGGCAGCTTTGGCAAGTGGCAAAAGGCTGCAATATCCACTCAATTCTTGCCAGCTGCCAGAGCTGCGGCACCCTCAAAAACAAAAAGCGAAAAAAAGAAAAGAATTTACAGTCAGCCAAAAAGCCAAAACAAAATGCTGCCAAAGAGTGTTCAAGTTGCAAGCGATTCGCTTACAGATACCCTGTAAAAATGAGGAATATCGTGAATGTCAGTAAGGCCCGAGCCTGACTGTTGCTAAGAAAATGATTTAACATCAATTAGAATACACCCAAGGCTTTGGCTTCAGTTAGATTTCAAACTGAACGATATCGATAAACATGAAGTATTATCGATTAATATGCAACTATCGACAACAACCAATTAATGATTATTAATTATTAATATAGATTGTTATCGATACATAGAAGCAATTCAGAATTGACAGACGATATCGACTAGATGGTTATCGATACATATCGATGATAATCCAAATATATATATATATATATATATGTAAGGAAGTCTGGCCTCATAGATCAAAGATCAAAGGGTTGAATGAAAGTAAATTCAAATTAAGTTTTTAACTCAAGTCTATGTATATATGTATACACGTATATATTTGTTGACAAACTAGCTAGATACCCTATAAAATGTAGACATAATATATTCTATATTTATTTATATATTCTATATATCTATTATGTGTATCTATTTATCCTACGTCCTTCCTAAGTCCCAACCACTTCTCGGCAGCTGCTTGCCTTGACACTTGCCTTGATTACAGGGTATTGAAAAACTGAATGCTGCGAGCTATCAGTGTGTGTTTGTGTGCGAGTATCTGTGTGTGTGAATTGAGTTTCGAGTTTTGGTTTTCATCGTTTTACTCGCTTGTTTTTACGTTCAAAATGCTGCGCATTCGATTTTCAGTTTCGGTTCCATTTTCAGTTTTCAATTTGTCTTTTGCTGCTGCTGCGTCCTCTGCCTGCGCTGCGCCAGTGTAGGTGTGTGTGTGTGTATGAGTATGCTCTTTAAATGTGTCATGGCAAGACAGAATTTTAGTCGAGCGGCCCATTGTGGAACGAGGGCGAAAGTATTTTCACGTGCTTGTCAGGCCCTGTCACTCGGCCAGTCAATTAGCCAACGCTTTTCAATTACAAACAAATCGAAGCAGCGGGCAGCAAGCGGAAAGGGGGTAAGACACTGCCGCAGGGGCGGTGTGAGAGGGCAGGCAGCACTTCGTTTGCAGTTGCTGGCGCTGTTCAGTAGGCTCTACAGCCGCTGCCCAAAATTTACATTTGTCACCTCCCCAAAAAGTGGGTCACAAATGGACAATCGGAAAGACACGCCCCACGCCCGCACACGCCCCCAAAATGGCCACCAAAATAAACGCTGAAAACCAGAAATGAAGAGAAAATTGAAATGAACCGAACATCTGTGTGTGAGTGGAGCGGATCGGCGTTTCGCCGGAGGGTGTGGCAGCGTGCGATAACATAAGCAACTATTTGGGTCAATCAAGTGATGGAAATCATGGAGCGAGAGAAAAAAAAACGAAAAAACAGGCTGACAGCCAGCAATGTGTGAGGCCTTTAATATTCTATAGCCTCGAAGAGTATGAACAAAAAATTGATATACAAATAAATTGAGTTCTAATTATGAGGAAATGTTTCATCATCAAGCAGTGGGTTAAGCAATAAATAAAATATTATATATGTAAATATATATATATATCTATATATATATATACGTATCTATTCCTCTATCTATATATATATAAAATAGGTCTGACTTTTTTGGCAAAATTTAAAAAGATGTCCATCTTTGGCTCTCTTTCTCCTCTGTCTTCATCAATCTCTTTCTGATAATCTTTCATTCCATCTGTCTCTCTCTCTCTCTCTTTATCTCACTATCTCCCCTTCTCTCTAATTTCCATTTCATTTAATCGCTATCGATCAATTTTATAATCGTTTCACACTCGCCCATCCCTAATCACTCTACTTCAGTTTTCAATTTGTAATTTCTCTCTCGCTTTTAACCTGCTTAAAGCCCGTTGAGTGGGCAGGCGCGCTGAAAAATTGGCCAGTGTTGGATAAAACGTAAAATACGTAGCACATAATTGAATTTGGCATATTTTAAGTCTTTGAGGTCGTTGCTAGCGCCCATTTAAATAATTCAATTACAATGTAAATCCCTTAATCATATGAATATTAATTATAGCTGGCCAATGTGCACATCGACACGCCACCTAGCGGACGGCATGCGGGCGTGGGCGTGGGTGAAGAGACGGAAGGCGTGTGCGGCCACTGGGCCGGGGAGCTGGGAGTCATGTAAATGCATTTACCACAGCACTTCCGGCGCACTGAAAAAAGCGGAAGTGCACATTTCTGACAGCCAAGTGAATGTGTGTGTGCGGGTATGTGTGTGTGACGTGTGTGTGCACACACGCAGCGACAAAGCGACATCTTTTGGTCGGGCTCAACGTCTGTTTGTGTCATTTTGAGATACTTTTCTTTTCATTTATTTTGTATTTAATTTATTTTTATTGCAAGGCAAATTAATTGAAAATTGTTCACGCGTGTGTGTGTGCGTGTGTGTGTGTGTGCACATTGGCCACATTAATGCGTGTCTCTTACATGCGAAATGCTGCTTAATGCATTTAAAGCACACGTAATTTTATGGCAATCAATGCGTCAGCCAGAAGGATGATGAGCCACACTTCCCAACGAATCCGTGGTGCAAATTAAAACGAAGCTTAAGGCGGGTCGTTCAGGCGATTCATGAGTGTTCACAGGACACAGCATATAAATTACGGTAATATACATTACAGTAATATACATCATATAAGCAGAGATGCTTAATTAAAATTACTTAATATATGAGTGTTGGTGTTTATCGATTACTTAGTTATCGATGATTTATGCATAAGTCTGATAAATTGAGCGTAATAATTCCTAAAAAATTTGCAACCTTTTGCTTGCTTGAGTTGATACTTTTTGTTGTTATCGATTGTTTCGTTATCGATTAAAACATTTTCTTTTTCTTAATTTTCCATTTTTTCTAGGTTTAATTTTTTACCATTTTCGGCATTATATGTGATACTAATTTCAACTGTAATCTAAAGTGTCTATCAATAACTTATCGATAGATAACATCAAAATTTCTAATTTATTCACTAATGTATTCAGTTATGCGAATAATATTTTGTATATATAATATGTCTATAATAAATCGATACCACATTATTTATATAAGACTTGACATCGATATTTATCGGTATCACAATAGACAGCTGTCAAGCGGACTGAAGCACATCTCAACTGAAATTGGGCAGTAAAAGTAGCAGAAGGAGAGGTTGGAGGATAGAGTTTAAAATTCGAGAAACTCGGAGGTCTGGCCATTTGGTGCATCCTGGCATTCCCAACTGGAGCCAAAGTCGTTATGCGATTTGGTAAAGTTTTTTTTTTTGTGCACTCTGGAGCATTGCATTTAATGTCACATTTAAACAGCTATGCGAATGCCTTTGCTTCCACTTCTTGGCCCAATTGCAGTTGTTGTTGGCCAGATCGTTTGCATAGGCAATGGAAAAGTTTCGCATGCGACATCGTTGGCCATTAAAACTTGGCGCCGGCTCGTGTAATACGCTTATGATGTGCCATCAATGCGCAAGCTGCCTCGCAATCTCGCAATACCCTACAGCCAAGCCACGCCACGCCACGCGACGCCCCCCTCAAGGCCTCTCACGCCAAGCAGTTAGCGCGTGCCAGTGACAAAGACTTGTAGCTGCAATTGAATTGAAATGCGAAAATCATTTAATTGCTTTAATTAATGGCAACGACGCGACGTGGCGACTATCTGTGCCCTTAAAGCCGTGCTTACCCTATGAAATTTTAATTGGCAGAGGCTATCAAGCGTTAGTTGGTAATTTGATAGATAGATACATAGATTTATATATAGAATGTTTCTGTCTAGACATAAAAAGAATAAGACAGAGTATAAGTAAGTATGAGCTGGTTATTTATGCATTACAGGGTATCTATTAGCTGATCAGCTTACCTCACGCAGTGCTTCGACTTGTTCTGTCCAGACATTAACATTATAAGACTAAGTATAACTAAGTAAAAGGCAGTATAAGCCAGTTTTATATGTTGTACAGGGTATCTATTAGTTGATCCGCCTACCTCATGCCGTGTTACGTTAATTTTTAATGTGGTTTTTTGTTGCTGTTACTCACAAGCCGCCGATAAAAAAACAGCATAGAGCAAAGCCGACAGTCGAGGGTTTCCGTATAAAAGAAACCACTGAATTTCAATTGAAAATCGATCACTCAGCCGGGCGAGTTTGTGTGTGGGTGTATGTTAATATTGGTGTTGGTGTTGGTGTTGGTGTTGTGGTTGCTTCGCTGTAACTTCCGCTTTGCGCTTAAAAATGTGCTATGAACTATGCATTGCTTTGGCCCTCCGCCCAAATGCTCGTGTGGGTATTGAATCTCCTTCTTTTTTTTCCATCCATATAAACAAAGCATTTGTGTGTGTGTGTGTGTGTGTGTGTGAGCGGATGTGTGTGTGTGGGCCTGTGCCAAATCTGTCTATGCAAGAAATTGTCACGTTTATTGGTTCAATTCGCTTGGGCACTGCGTTTTAGGGCAATGAATTTTTGCATATTTGAAAGCTAAAAGTGCAAAACAATGTCAAATGCAGTTATCGATAGCCGGAACTAAGGACTTTGCCTTTCCCATGGCACCATATACATATAAATGTTGTGGCTATTGTTGATAGCTATTGTATTTTGATAGTTTGGAGTGTATGACTGAACGTTTAAGAATTCCAGACCAAAGGCAAATCCAGAGAGTAGTGCTGATGGGAGAGTACGAGAGTGGTATGGAGGGAGGGGATGAGAGAGGGAGAGTAGGAAAGACGAAGAGAGTTAGACAGAGAACACACAGAAGAAGGAGAGAGTGAGAGAGGAAGATCCAAGGAAAAATAAAGACAGAAGGATATATGGAAATAGAGAGAGAAAAAGAGAGGGAGAGACTGAATGAGAGAGAGGGAGATAAATAGGCAGTGAGAATTTTCTTAAATCTTCGAATTCTTTTAGTGCATATCTAGATTCCATTGCAATGAAACCTAAATCCCGATTGAAATTAAAAATTGATAAAATGAAATTGTTATCAAGTTAGTACAATAAACGTATTACTTAATTATATATGCTATCCAAAATTCCAGAGCCTTTAATTGAGCTTTGCATAACTCGGATAACCAATTATTTGGCATTTACCAACACCGAAGCGTATTGCTATTTGCATGTCACAAATCTAGCACAGAACAAAATTAATTAAACTTAACATATATTTATATGTGAAAGTTAGTTAATATAACACTCTGCATGTCTTCGGGCATTTACCAACACTTGTTTTTCACTCAACTCAATTGCATATCGAATTACAACAAGAGCAACAAATATTTGACTGTAGTTTATTGATGACCCACAAGCGAACTGTGACTACAGCTGCCAAACGCTTCATTAAACACACACACACACACACACACACAGGGAAATAAAGAAAGAGAGAGAGAGGAGAGCTTGCTGTAGTCAGTGGTTGTCACTCAATAATTCAATGGGGCTCTGCTCCAGCTGGCTGTTTCCCCTTCATCTTCGACTGTCACTTGACTATGAGACGGACTCAACCTCAAATAGCTGGGGCGCTCAAACTTTACTGGCGCTTGTATAAATCTTTGCTTAACCTCGTCTGAACTTTGGATGGCACACACACACACGGAGTGAAAGAGTGGGGGGAGAGAGGGAGTGAGGGAGACACGCACACACCTGGACAGTTTCCGAGCCAACACCTTTGCAGGTGAAATCAACTGTCATGCAGTTTTAAACAGTTTACGAGGCGTATGAGCGATATTTGCACAGGCATTGCTTTATTTTGCACACACAAACACATATAGTGGTAGTCTGGGTGTGTGTGCGTGTAGTGTGTGTAGCGTTTTTTTTCCATCCCTCAGCTAGCAGTTTTTATTTTTTTTTCGCTGCGTCGCTTTTAACCCGGCACTTAAAACAGCGCAACGTTTCAACGATTGATTCAATGCAGCCAAGTGGGTGGGTGAGTGGGTGTGAGTGTGTGTGTGTATGCTTGTGTGTGCGTGTAAGTGAGTGAGTGTTCAAGTGAGTGTGTGAATCACTGTTCAGCTACTGTGCGCCCTTGTTGTTGGCAATTTAATTACAAGACAAAATGCGGACATATCACGTTATAAATACAAAATGCAAACAGACAAATAGCTCCCAGATCTTTCTCTCGCTCTCTCTCTCTCTCTCTCTCTCTCTCTCTCTCTCTCTCTCTCTCTCTCTCTTGTTTGTTGGCTGTGCGTGTATGTGCGTGTGTGAGTGAACATAAACATGCCATCGGCTATATGGCATGAAATCGCACATTTTGCGACAATTTGCCAACTTTTATGCGACACAAACGCGAATTACAGGCAAGAACATAAGTAGAACAATTACAAAATGAGCAAACTCTACGCCTGCTCGATTGGAAGATACCCTGTAAAAAAATAAAATAAAAAAAGCTATATATTAGCTTTATTCTGACTGAAAAATACGAAACTGAAATTTATTACAAATATCTAAATATTTTCTTAATAATATCATTTTCTAAAAGTTCAAAATTTTTTAAACCCAATAATATTACTAAATTGTTTTGAAGCATGCACAAATATTCATATTAAAGATTCCAGTGATACACATATAAATAGACTATGTTTTTGCTCTCTATCCATATGAACGAGCTGACTGAGTTTCACAATTTACAGGGTATACACGAACTGTACTTAGTTAGTTGTATCCCCGGGGGTAATGCAACGCGTGTAGCAGAGCTGTACTCTATCTACACTAGTTTTATGCTCTTAATTGCAATTGCTGGTGGTTGCTGTTGCTGCTGCATATTATGCGAGTTTCGACTTTTCAGAATGGAAACACAATGCTCATTAGGGAGCTGCGACAACAAAGTTTTTAGCGCTCGTTCGCATATGGTAATTTCGATAATTACATTCGAAACATAAAGCTGAGCAAAGGTGACGGAGGCTAAATACCGCGAATAAAAGCGCTTATAAATATGAGCAGACGATTAAAGGCGAGCTTAAATATTGACAAATAAATAGATATGTGATGATGCTTATGGTTTAGTCCTATCGATTAATCCAAAGTGAAAAGTTAACGCTGGAAGAGTTTTTTTAATATCAGGTTATCGATAACTTATCGATAAGACAAATATAGCAATTATATACAAATAACATATTGGGATATTTTAAATATCTTGATTAATTCAGACCGATCAAGACATAAATTGCACTTGCCGATTGTTATCGATATATTATGCTCAACATAACTGGCAACAAGACAGCTTAACAAATGCGTAAGTCAAACAGCTTGCCATAATTCCAATTGAACTTTAATACCGTTATCGATTCATCTATATCGATAACACATGTCAGTCCTTCACACATGAGCAAGTTACACGCTGCACACGCTGAATAAATAAATTAAAATGTCAGTAAAACAAGTGAAATGCAAGTGAATGCAACAATGCGGAATTGCTGCTCAATGGCCGATAACATCGATAGGCATGGCATGCAGCAATAAATGGTTGGCTGTCGTCCGATAGACAGAGCTCGTATATTGTTTCGATTTAATATTTGTTAATATTTGCATTCTGGCCCCGACATGCACTGAGCCGTGCCGTCACACACTCTTGCACACGCACTCGCACACGCACACACAGTAGGCCACGTTTACACACATGTATCAGAGCTCGTGCCGCCGTTGCTGTTGCATTGAATCGAATTTCCCTTTAATTGCGCTCATTCTTCTAAATCGAGAGTTCGCGCTGGCCGCAACAAAGTGGTAAATGGGTATTTATTAGTCACCCGCTGAGAGCGTCAAATGCAATTTCGCATTTTATTTCACTAATTATTTAAATAGGCCATTGTGCATACCCTGTAGAGCTGACTTAGCTAGTAAGGATATATTGTTTATGAAAACTTTTCGGTTTTATCGATTGTTGATTATTTTTTATGATTATCAACTTTTTATGTTGGCTTTGATGGTTTCTATCAATTGTCTTCTTTACAGGGTAACTCCAAACTGCAGCAGTTTTTCTTAGCGCATATCGTTAGCCTTTTGCGGCAATCTTTTGTCCTAATTGTAAACTTTGTGTTGCTTTTAATCGTAATTGTGAATTTCTGTACACAAATGGTAAAGAATACGAGAGAGATGTAATCGCCTAGATATATATCATAATGATATCAATATTGACTTAATGGATGTCAGTTATCGATAACTTCAAACAATCAAAATTAACGAGATATGTAAATTTAAAAGTGCTTAACCTAATGTAAAAGTAGAAAAAAAAAACTTCAAAATTGTAATCATGACATGCAAGCGATTACAGTTATCGATAACTTGAATACATGAAAATTTGTGTGGAAGTCCGATGAGAAAATAAATGTTGTTTAAAAATAGAGTATTTATGATAGAATATTATGCAACCATCATTGGCCATTTCGACATATTCTCTCATGTATGACTTTGTATTTTTATTTTATTTGATTTTTTTTTTGATCAGTGGTTTGCAATTTTCGGTATTTGGAATTTGATCAATTTTTCACCAGCATTGCGGTCTGAAGCGCGGCTGTGGCCGTGGTATAAATTTATTTAGTTAAATATTTGAATTTGCATTTTAATTTGTTGCCATTATTTTGTGGATTTTTTTTTTTCGTTGGCTGCAGCAGCTTTTAAGCAAACATTAAACGTTGGGCAAAAATTTAGAGAGCCTGTGTGAATGTGAGTGTGTGTAGTGTATAAGTTACACATGTGCTAATGAAGCTGTTCTATAATGGCATATTTACATTGGGCGAGAAGTGTTTGTTCAACATGTGCTCCACTTGTGAAGAATGTGAGAAACTTTTTGAAAACAATGAAAATGTGTGGTTTTTTCTCCTTGTCCATATATAAATACCAGAAAATATGCGTTATAAATTTATTTTAATAATTTTATAGCAAATAACAATTTGAGAAGTAAATTTTGCAGGCAATTTCCGAGTGCAGCTCTGAGATTCGATATTGGATTATTTTTCAGACTCTTGGCTTATGTTATGACAGTTTTTAAGCTCTGCACTGTTAATGATACTCGAAGAGTATTTTTGGGAATTTCTTAAAGATTTCCAAGTTGGATTCTATTCAAGTCTATTCAAGTATGATGTCAAGGACGATAGATAGAATAGATTTCAGTTCGATAGTAGAGCTGAAAGTTATCTAGGAGTAGAAAAGAGATATTTCTTCTATTTTTTCTATTAATTCTCTTACTTCTCATCAAGTAATCTCTACTGATGACACTTTCAATAAAAATTCTCCCATTTCAAATGTCTCTACTATCTGCAATAACTTCCTTTTGCTAACAATCGTTTGTAGCTTTGGTCCTAAATCACTTCTAAGCTCCAGTTTTAATTGCTCAACTCATATTTCTTTGTTTTTTTTTTGGTTTCAACTATATTTCCATGCCCGCCCTGTCCGTCACATGGATGAAAGCTTCGTCCCTTGTTTTGCTTATTTTCATCTTCGTTGCGCCCGAAAGTCGGCAACAAAAAATTGGTGGAAAAATGTTGAACTAGTGGAAATGGCCGAAAATGGTCTAGAAAAATGGCCTGAACAAAGCGCTAGCGAACGTTTCGCTTTGGCCAACCCAAAAGCGCAATAAAAGCAGCTCAATTGTTTCTCCATCCCTTGCGCCTCAATGCCAATATTCAGCGTCAACAACGGCGTCAACTTGAATGCCAACTAATCCCGTGCCAGGGGATGGCCTATTAGAGGGGTTAGCGGGTTAGGGGTGAAGTGGGTTGGGGTTGAGCGGGGATTGAGAGTCGGCTCTGTGCAACGATTGCTACGGAAATGCGCTAATTATGCGGCGAGCACATCAGAGAAGCAAAACTCAAAATGAAATCTGATCAGGCTAAATATGCAAATAATTGATCGACTAGAAGTTATCCTGGATTGAGAGGCATTCGGAATTATATGTAGAAGAAAATATTATCATATTTCAGTAGAAAAGAGAGAGAGGAAGAGGGAGAAGTAGAAAGAGAGGAAGGGAGAGTGAAAAAATAAATAGAGAGGAAGGGAGAGACAGTAAGAAAGTAAGAAATACATAAATAAAGAGAGATAGAAAGAGATGGATTCAGAGTGAAAACAGAGGTAGAACATAGAAAATAATGGCTAGGGAGAGAGTCTGTTACCCTATGCGACAAAGAAAGAGAGACGAAGACAACAGAATGCAAGAAATTTGGAAGGTCATAAGAGAAAGAGTTACTAGAGATGAAAGTCCTCAAATGTCAACCTCATTGCCTGAATGCGGCAACATGCAAAATACAGCTGATGTCGGTGGCTGTTGCTCTGCTTGTTGCTATGGCTGCTGCTGCTGATGTTGATATTTTTGTAGCGCGTCCTGTTTGCTGGCTTTGGCCTGAAATAGCATTTGTAGAGGCGGAGCCACAGACAACGACCCGACATATTTCTGTATGCAGCTACCCTCACCACGCTCCGCCCACAGCTTTTGTTACTTAATCCGTTGTGGATTGTTGTTGTTGTAATGCTGTGTACTTAAAGAGCTTCACTGGCGCTTATCATTCAGTGCAGCTGCCGACGCAGCCGCTGCCGCTGCCTCGGCTGACGTCGCAGTCGACGTTGTCGTCAGCTTTGCTTGTTTTTCATATATGGGGAAAATGCAAAAGTTTTTTTTTTGTCAGCCGCGCGAAAAAATTGACGGAACTCACTCAACGCCCAAAGCCAAACAGCCCACGTTTCCTTTTATAACAACAACAAGAGCAACAACAACAACAACAACAATTAAAAGGGCAGCGCTGTAAAATTTTTGCAACTATTTTGTGGCAAGTTTATAACGAAATGCTGCAAATTGGTTTGGTCGGAGCTTTGGTTTTGGCTTTTGGCTTTGGATTGGTTTTTTTTTTTTTTTTTTTTTTTGTGGTGGGTGAATCAAGCAAACCAACCGTTAAAAGTCGGCGGTACATCGAGTGCCTGTGAGCAAACAAAAAGTTGTTGGGACCGAGCTAGAGGTATATCGAGGCAGTAGCCCAAATTATGTGGGAGATCTGTTTTTTTTTTTTGAGTGTGCTGCCTTATGGTTCGGCTTGGCAGATGGTGAGTTAAGGGTAAAGTTGCTTATAAAGTGGCCGGTAAAACTGTTATTCCTAGAGAGTCTTAGGCAACCGCATAGCGCGTTTAAATAAGCTGATAAAGTAGGTGGTAAAGCAACTGTTATAGTAGCTGGTAAAGTAGCTGATAAAGCAACTGTTATAGTAGCTTGTAAACAGATGGTAATGTTTAGGTGGTTAATAAGCGAAACAGAACTGGTAATGCAGTTCAGAAAAAATTAAATCTTCTTGTAAAGTAGCTAAAGCGGTTACACATTAATTTGTAAAGTAATTGAGAAAGTCGCTGCGAAGTAGTACAGCAGTGGCTGCTTAAGCTATTGGTAAATTAACATATAAGCTGACTTGTAAAAGTAGCTAGTAAATCTGGTATAGGTAAACTAGCTGGTAAACTGTTTCATAAAGTAACTATAAAAGCTGCGGCTAAAATAGTTACAATACGAATTGGCAAGGTAGTGGTATCAGTAGTTAGCAAATCTGCTTAACCACCAGGTAATTTGTTAGGCTTACTTTAAATTGCTTTTCTCTGCGAGTTCACGTACAAAAAGGCAGATTCGAATGGAATCTGGCAATCCAATTTTATTTTTTTGCTCTCTTTCATAATCCAGAACTAACGACAGAAGAGTTCCACAATGCTGCCATGAATGTAAGCCCAAAAAAACCCCATTTATTAACTCCTCTGCCTCGCACCCAATAAAAGAACATTTTTTCCGCATCTTTCATCTGATTTTTTACCCTACCTCCTCCCCACGTCTCTCTCCCTTTCTCTATCTTTTGCGCTTTCGAATAAAATGTTTTTGTTTTGGTCAAAAATATTGTGAACATTTTTGTGAAATTTAATAGCAGGAGTTGGCCAAGTTATTTTGCGTGCAGTCAACTTCTGCGTTCAAAACGAAAAAAAAATCTATATGAAAGAAGCTGGGAAAAAAAAACTTTAGCCGCACGCATGCAAATTGAAATAGTTGCGAAAACTTGGGTCCAGGGTTCAGATAACCTTTTGTACGGCAAACACCGAAGGGAAGAAGAGTTGGGAGAGGGTAGGGGTTGGTTGTGGAATTGGGCTTGGGCTTGGCCTTGGGAGGTTGGGCTTATATTCCAGCGAATGGTTAAGCTCCTGGTATTTATAAGCTGAAATCGAAAGAGCTGCTGTTGTTTGTGTATATACGTACATACATATACTTATATCTTTATATATGTATATGTAGTTCATTAATATATCAAGACCTTAATCTCCGTCTGGCAGACGCCATCATCCGCTGCTAAACAAGCGTAAAACGCTTTTTACCGGAAACTTATAAACACAACGCGCTAATTATTTTTCGCGTGGCATGTAAAGGCCGTGGCTTCCAAATCCCACCCAGCTTTCGTATACCCCTAAGTCCCTGTAGCTTTCAGCTCCATCCCTTCATCATAACTCCCCCTCTCTGGATCTCGCACTCTTTCAGCTCGGAAGCTTGCTGCGACTTAGCGTATTAAAGTTTCTGCGCGCATTGCAAGCTGTGAACCAGTTGCAAAGTTTTGCCTCTTCCACTCGACATCTGGATTAGGGGTGAAGCAGAGGCGCAGGGGGAGGGGAGAACGAGGATTGCTGCTTTGCTGTGGCGCATATTAGCGTCAGGATATGCATTTCATTTTGGCTTAACAGCGAGCGCTTCTTTTTAATTTCTCTAAGCAAACAACAGCGCAGCGCAGCAGAGTTGAGAGCCTCTGCTCACGCACAGTGAGAAAAAGTTGACGAATAAAATCAATTTTTTTTCGCCTAAAATGAAATAGGTTTACTGTGATTTCGAACGTTTCACTTAAGTTTTTTTATATGAAATCAATTTTCAAAATTATTTTTATTTTCAGTCAATCAATTTAGTAGAATAATTTGCTATAGTAGTCATTAAAAACCTTGCAAAATCGTTTATGTGAGAATTGCATAGAGGGGCAGCAGATTGGCTCTAAAGAAAAAACAAGTTGCAATTCACATCGCAAGATTACATTAGTTTTATTTATTGACTACAACAGAGCTGAAATTTTTTGGTAAACGCCATCAATAGCTAAGTTTAGCTTTAACTCATAGAAAGCTAAAAATTAATTAAACACTTATCTGGCAATTAACTACTTTATTAAAAATTATGCATTTTGGGACCACTGTGCACAGGCGTTAAAGTCGGCTTTGGCAATGCCTGCCATTTCCTTTTCCGTTTCCGCTCGCTCGTACGTGGCGCTCAGTTTCGGCCTAACTGCTTGCTTGCCAGCTAGCGACTTGGATAGACACAGCAAGAGCTTTGGCATGCCACACATACACGCACACATGCACGCATACACCCGCAAGCTCCTGTTAGGTGTTTACATTGTTGCTGCTGTTGTTGTTGTTGGCCATTTTCTAGTTGGCAGCTCGTTTTTGGCTTCGCTTGAAGCTTGCCGCTTGCCGCTTATTGTAGTTAAGTTTTATGCCGCTTTGCGTGCTGCACGTATTGCCTACCCATTTGCCCATCCCTCAGCTCATCTGATAGAGTTTGTCTGCTCTGCCTTGTCTTCAGCTTCTTCTACTCCGCCTTCTTCTTCCTCTGGTTCATCTCAGCGCCTTTGCACCTAATTCCATTTTCACTTTCTTTGATGATGCTCAATTTTTTGCATCATTAATCTTAAGCGCTTTTCAGCTTTGACGCATACACCCAGGCAGAGCCACTCAACTAGCTTTATCTACATCGCATCCCCGCATCACTCTCGCTTTTTGACATGCATTATATATGTATGAATTTCTGATATATATACAAAATTGTTGTGTAAATATTTTTTGGAATTTATTTAGTTGGAATCACTATCAGCTATCCCAATTTCCACTAATCCCAATTTCCACTAAACAGTTGTAATTCCAATAGCCTCTTTGATTGTGTGACTAAAATTGCCATACATAAAATATTTATAAAAAAAAAAATATTAAACTTATATTAAGGTCACATGCGGCAACATGTCATGGCAAATGCTCCAAAGCTGTTGTTCGCTGCAACTAAATTCTGTAAATGCAAGTTATGAATATGCATCCTTTATTTTTGTTCAACTGTATAAGCTGCTTACAGCTTTGGATACGGCCATTAGCAGCGTCACTTTTACGTTTTGTGCTAATAGCACAGCTATATATATATATATATATATATATAAACATATATATAGCTATATGTGGAGCGATGTGTGTGCTATTGGTGACACTAACAATTTTCAGCTCGATTTGCCATTTAGTTTTGTCAGCTCTCCGTGTCGCTGGCTGGCTTCTCATAGTTTGTGCAACAAAACAAAAATTTTGTTTCAGCTAAGCTCAGCGGAAGTGAAAAAACCAAACAAATGAAAAAATGAAAACAAAATGAAATAAAAGAGGCGTGGAGTGAGAGGAGAAGAAATGGCATTTCGCTCGGATCGTAGCGCCAGCGTTTTGTAGATTTTAAGAGCCATAAATTTTAAGTGTCAATATATAAAAACCGCATATGTGCGGCCAGCGGCGGCTGCGAGTCCAAATTCATAAATTTTCCCATGGGACGAAATGGTAAAATAAAATGCAGCAGCTTTCGCTGTGGTCCACACACACACACATAAGCCATATATATGAATGAAGTTTTGCTTTATAGTTTCTCTCTCTGTTTCTCCCTCCCTCCCTTTCTCTCTATCCATATGTATTTGCTGCCATGTCCGTTGCATGTCGCCGCTAGGGCATTCGGTTAGCGGGTTTGGGGCCAAGCAATGCTATGCCACATGACGCTACCCGATTCTGGGTGGATTTTATTTTATTGCAAATGTAAAGTAAAACAAATAAAACTGCGAAAGCCGGGCGCACCCGACCATGCAGACACTCTAGAAGTTCTTGTCAAAAAATCGATATTTGTCGATTTCATTGCACTTGAGCATTTAAGAAATTAGAAATATGCTTCTTCTAAATGTATGAAAGCTGCATTATGAGAGGAAGAAAACTCTTAATCGATATTTATCGATTTTATAATAAGGCAAGAAAGTTTTTGAGGCAATCATAAAATATTTTTAATATTTATGCACTATTTATATATATATATTCCATATGGAGTATTCCATGTAAGTCCAAGTCCACGACTTACAAAATTATTTGTGATCGGCATTTATCGGTCATGAATAGTTATTGACTTACTTACTTGCTGCGTATGTTATATTTTATTTTATATAAAAATTGACAAAAACGTGAGTCAAATTCAAATTACAGAATAATGAAAAAGCCTAACAATAACAATACTTAACAACGATATCACTAACTCGGTGGGGGTGTTTTATTTGCCAGACCGGCGAGCTAAGCCCCGAATCACAGCCAAGTATGGTTAGTGATATCATTGAAACTAATCTTTCTTAGAAGAAGAAAAATATTATGACTACAAGATAAAAAAAATTAATAAAAATGAAAGTAAAATAAAATATGAGAAATCACTACACAAGTAGGGAGAATTGGCAGATGTATTCTCACTACTGGTGTCTGTGTGTGATTTCTCTGAAGTACGCTCAAAGAGAAGATTTTATTGAGGAAAAAATTGCTAAATATATTTTCTGAGATATGAAAACTCATTCAGTTCTCAATATAAATGAAGATATATATATATATGCGACTGTGCCAGAAGTTAAGATACCCTTCAAGTAGTAGATCCGAGACTTTTAAAATGCAGTATAAAAATAGCAGTCAACTTGTTACTGAAAACACCACAAAAAAAAAAAATAAAAAAAATAACGACGGCAATTGCCACAGAAAAAGGAGAAGCACGGGGTAGAGCTGGTCAGCCCGAAAGCTGAAGAGCTGAGGAGCTGAAGAGCTGGTCAGACAGAAGGCAATCAAGGAAGCGTTGACTCAGTTCGATAGCTGTCAAGTATTGGCCAAATATCGCTAGCATTCTCTATATTTATATATACATATATATATATATATATCTACTGTGTGCAATGAAATTTTGTAAGCCACGCGAACTGCGAGTGGCCAACTATTCGTCCCCTTTCTGACTCCTTTCGAATAACGGCAATCGACAATCGCCAATGGAATCAAACACAAGCAATTTTCTAACAAAGTGGTTTATGGAATCACTTGTCCATGTGAAAGTGGCTTCAGTTATCGTTCTCCTTCTCTCTCTTTGTGTGTGCGCAGCTGAAATAGCTGAAAATGTGCTTTCAGCTATTCGAGATATATATTCAATATGATTCTTTAATTAGAGCTTATGGATATGTATAACGATTTGTGCAATGCCAGCTGCAAAAACTCGCAGTGCATTCAATAGATATCGAACATTGAATCATCCTGTCAATTGCCCCTATTAACTCTTATTAGCTATATCAATATAGATTGGAATGTTGTAGATAAGAGCGCGTTCTTTGTAGCTGCTTGGGCTAGCTTTAATGTGGCTCGGCTTTGTGCATAGGAGCGAACATCTACTTAACAGTCCATTAACATAGCAAGCATATTAGCTTAGCATTAAATAGATTTATATTCAGCTCGGTGTTTGAGTATATAAATTTCAATTGTTAACATTTTTGCTTAACAGTCAATTATTTATTAACAGCAACTTAACATGTCATAAAAATTGGTGTTTGCTAAATTTTTCTACTTGGCTTTAGATGCAGCTAACTTATTAACAGATCGATATATGTTAATTAACAGTCAGTTATCATTAGCAGAATGTCTTTTACTGCCAAAGCTGTTAGCTTTCTTCTCATATGTATAATATGTCTTTTTATCGCAGCTTATCTCGTTCACTTTGGAATTCTTGCCTTGCTTTGGCTTTGGGTTGACAGCAGTCAAACAAAAAAAAAAAAAAAAAAAAAAATGAAGTAGAAACATAGACCCTAAGAAAGTTGCCTTCCATGAAATATAGCTTAAAGTCTATCAAAAACAAATTAATCACTAAGCACCGCAAATTAGGGGCTTCGAAAAAAAAGCAAAGCGAATAAATTAAAAAAATAAGAAAAAAAAGTGGAATCCACTGCTGAAGTTAAGGCTTTTTTCTCGTTTCTTGCTTTATTAGTCAGTCCGTCTGCAGCTTTCAATTGGCTAATCAGCTTATTGAACTTTGGGTCAAGGAAGGCGACGAACAGGCGAAGCACAAAAAAATAAAGTTGAAATGAAGTGGAGTTGGCTTTCGGGATTTGGGTCTTTAAGCAGTTGCAGCTACAAATTCAATTTGTCGAGCCAAACGAACAGAAAAAGAGGGCTTAGCCATTGGAAAAGGTGGAAACGGGCGCACACGTCTCAGTGAGTTGATTAATTGCAAAAGCAGCTTATTAAGAACCAAAGCAAAGTTGGCTAAAAAGTTTCTTGGACCTTAGCTAAAAAAAATATTTCACTTAAGTATTTAAACGAACAAAAAATAAAGATTTTTTTTTTACATTTTTAATAGGTTTAGTCAATCAGTGACTCCTATTAACATTCAATCTATCAATAAATCTGAAAATGATCTTATTCAGGAGAATATTTTATTAATAGAATTGTGACACAGCTCTTATAGTTTCATTACTGGGATTAATGTAGTACTTCAATCAATAACATGATTGATTGATTAATTGTATGTTCCATAAATTGAAGTCAATCAGCAGCCTTAGATCATACTTCCAATTGTTGTATCACATTTGAGGCAAATATTACTTTTTTCTTTACTTATTTCAATCAATCAATTAACATCAATCAAAGATTTTTTTTAGTAATATTAAAATATAATTTTCAAGTAATATTTTGAAATATTAAGCATAAGTAACTAAAAAAGTTTTCCACTTATTAGAAAAACTTAAAATGAAATCCTCCTTCAATCACTGTCAATCATTTGCTAAATATAACCTACCTGAGTTGGTTGGGTGGATAGCAAGTCCATGGATTGTTCCGGTAACATTTGCTCTGCTGTTGGCAATGCTAATTGCTGCTGTTGCTGTTGCAGCTGCTGCTGTTGTTGCTGTTGCTGCTGCTGCTGGAACTGCTGTTGAAAGTGTTGCTGCTGTTGATATTCATATTGCTGCTGCATTTGGTATTGCAATTGCTGATATTTTAGTTGCTGCTGGCCGCCAGAAATCGCTGGTTGCTGTTGCTGCTGTCCGTGCACCAACAGCAGCTCCAATTGACAGCAACAATAAAAGGCAATTGCCAGCAATTGAAATTTGTTGGCAACATGGCATGTTCGGCTGGCTCTGCTGCGTGTTGCTGCTGTTGCCAGCGACAACAACGACATGTTGCTGCCGTAAGTGTGTGTGCGTGAGTTCGTTGTAACTGCCAAAGTATGCAACAATTTGCCTCGTTGCAAGTTGCTGTTGCTGTTGTCGTTGCTTGTGTTGGCTGCTGCTGTTGCTGTTGCTGCTGTATTATTCTTGCCCGTTGCGCTTCACTTGCTGGAACTTTATTCGCAAATCGTCCGACACTGCAAGCAAAAATAAAAAGAACATCATGAAGAAGAAGCAGCAGAAGATGAAGAAGTAGTAAAACAGTAGCAAAAGTCACTTCACAGTGAAGTTGGGAGCCAAAGTTGTTGTCAGTGGCAAGTGGATTGTCGCCAGATAAATAAATAAGAGATGAACAGTAGACGATACAAATTCATCAGATTTGCAGAAGCTCGAGGTTTCACAACTCTTCAACATATACACCTTAACATTATGTCAGTGTGACGTTAACAGAATGTTCCGGTGACGAGTTTTGATTATGTTGTTAAAATAGAACTAGAAGCAAAGGAAGGTACGCGGCAAAATATATATATAAATTTAAAAAGTCCGATTTTAATCTTAAAATTATGTTAATGTTAGGTTCACATAGTACTACTATTAATAACTTGTTACAGTGATAGATTCAATTAATTACCGTATTACTATCTTCACTTTCAAGATACATATATTTTGTTTGATGCCTCAAGTAGTTTGAGCAAATTGTTATTTATGACATCAATTAATTTTAGGAAACACACTTGAGCACGCCCAACTAGAACTTGAGAGGCTTCGCATTCGGCTGTTAATCGTAATTATAATAGAAGCCTCAAGCATGCGACATAAGCCGCATAAATTGCTGAACAATTCGTTAATTTTGCAATTATCGCACAAATGCAAACAATTAAAAATGAAAAATGAGAGAGAGGGAGAAAGGGGGGAGGTGGAAGAGAGAGAGATGGAAAAGCTGAAAGAAAAGCGAAACTCGATGTAATGGAAAATGCGAGTTGCGAAAATAATGAACGAAGATTTTCGCTGGCCAAAAGAAAATAACAAAAAGAGAAAGAAGAGAAATGAAAAAAAAATTTATATATATATATTTATATTAATTATACATATATATGTGTGTATGTACAATTTCAATATTTAATGCACAAGCGAATGCAGGCGAAAAGAAAAACCAGGAAAATACCGAACGAAAGCGATTTTCACCTGGCAAAATTCAATTTCACTTTTCAATTAAACGAAAGAAAATAAAAACAACACAGAAACAAAAATCTACAAATTGACCAAAGATGATAAATCTCTCGTGAGGAGCGTCGTAATGACGTTAATGACGATCATTATGATGGACGTGATGTTTGTTTGTTTGTTTGCTTGATGTGGTTGTTGCGCTTTACAACACTGACCGGGCGGGGCAACAGGCAACGGGGGCGTGACAGAAGCAGCGAAATGTAAATAATATGCAATAAAAATGTCTGCGAAAATTGCGCTTTGATGTTGCTGTTGCAACAGATGCCGACGCGACGTCGCGTCGTCGAATCAGTGGAACGTGCAACACGCAGCATAGCTGGCCAAATTGCGGTAGGCGGCCGGGGCGGGCGTGGCAAGTGCTGCATCTGTGGCCAGCAGCAATTATAAAAACTTCCAACAAAATTTAAAAAAAAAAAAAACAAAAACTCAAATGAGCACAGCGAAGAGTGAATACCCTAGACGTAAAGAGATCGAGATGATAGCGTAGTTTGAAGCAAGTGAAGCAAGGGTATGAGAGGGCGGTATGGAAAGTTTACTACTTTGAAGTTGTTTGATTGTTTGTTTGATTGTGCGAATTAAAATTTGGGAAAAGATAAAAAAAAAACTTTGTATATGCCTAGTATAGTTAGCTAACAATTATAATAAAAAATCAATCTATAATGATATATTAAATCGACTCATAGACTCTCACTGTCCTTAACAGACGCAGAAACTCTAAGCCAAGTTTTCTTCAAGCCAAGAACTTCTCATAGCAAATGCTCACAAAAATCATTTTGTTTAATTTCCATAAATTATTTTCTTCTATCTCAGACGTCACATCTTTCACGTCATAATCAGCATACCCTTTCCCTGCAAAATCAACGCGCAGCAATTAAAGCGCATTCAAAGCGCCAACACAACAAAAAAGAAACAAAAATATAATCAAAAATATTTTACTGGCGATCATTTTAAATGCGGCCCGTTCGTCTTACCTTTCTATCTCTCTCTCTCTCTGCTTTCAGTCCCTCTTATTCTACCGCCCATTCTGTACCCCAACTTCTTGTCATGCTTTGCCACCCAAACGTTCTTTACTGCTGCATAACCACTTGTCCCTTGCTAAATTTTTCAGGTATAATTAAGCGCGGCACAGGTTGAGCAGAACGACTAGTTGATACCCTGTACCGTACGAATGTTAGCCAACTTTAACTATGCCTGTAATATATATGTTTGCTTAAGGCTTTTTACATTTTATGACAGTTACTTATATTTTACAGGGTATACCTGAATAGAAAAATTAAAGCAAATTATTGTGAATAGAGAGAAATGAGTTGACATATGTATATATATATATATCATTTTTTTAAAAATATTTTTTTTTAATTCTTCAAAAATTATTTTTTATATCAACTCCAACTTGCTCGAGCCAATTACAGGGTATACCCATGCTATTGGTGTGCATTTAAAGTGATATATAGGAACCCAATTAAAATGAGGTCTATACTTATATACATATGATATATATATATACATATATATATATATATATATATATACATATATATATATATATATATAGAAATCTCAGCGCCCGCTGGCAGTTGGCAGCAAATATTTCGCAACTTTTGAATTGTGTTAACAACATTTAAGTTGTTGTTGTTGTTGTTGTTGATAAGGATGCGCTGGTTGCAGCCGCTGCTGTTGCGCTTGTTTGATGTCAATGATAGCGCGAATGATACTGTGCACACACACACACACACACACACACAGAATTATACTCTCACACACACACACACATACAGACATCGTTTGCATAAGTGGGACGCCAGTTTCCGGCATACGCTGCGTATACACACTATGCAACACAAATACCGTAAAAAAGGGAAACAAACATATGCATAATATGCATATAAGTAGGCCTGTGCTTGTGTCTGTATGTGTGTCGATGTGGAGTGCGGTCAAAGGGACGCAAGCAGAGCGCTGCGAAAGAGAGAGAGAGAGAGAGAGAGAGAGACGTGAAGGGCATCACTAGAGGGTAACAGCAACTACGGCGAGGTGTAAAGTGTGAGATTCAGAAGCGCGCTGCTGCACGGGCTACAGAGGCGAACGGCAAGCGGCAAGTGGCATGTGGCATGTGGCATATGGCATGCGGCATGCAGGATGGGGCATGCGGCATCTGGCATGCAGATAGGATATATACACATACAGATATCCAAAATACGGACAGGCATCAGAACGCGCTGGCAATCAGAGCAAATCATTCCATTCACGTGGGACTCATAATGTAATCCACGCATAGTCGTAAATTGCTGCAACTCCAACTTAAAGCCGGCGACAGACCAGACGAGCCACGGATTAAATTATAATTAAAAATGCATATCATTAGGGTCATGCCTACACAGGCAGAGGGAGAGGTAGAAGGGTAGAAGATCTATGAGATCTATGATTCATATGAAAAAAGAATAATTTCAGAAGAATGGGGTTATATTTATGTTAGATATCTGTAATAAGTATATATTTTATACTTTATTTAATTTTGCATAATTAAATCAAATATATTTTAAGCAAAAATTTATTTAAAAAAAAATTGTTTTTTATTTAGTGAAAAACTTAAAAATGGAAAAGGAAATAAAATAAATAAATATATATTTTACTTTTATATTTTTTGATTGAAGATGAACTATTGAAAATATATATTATTTATATATATTTATTTTTTATCCAGAAAGTTATGTAATGGATAAGCAATATATGTGAAGCAACTTAATGCCTATATCCGATATATCTTCAGGTATCTTCTATATATATTAATTACAATATCATAGAAATACCTGCTTAGCTGTAACACCCCACCTCAATTTCAAAATAGAATTCAACCCAATAATCTACCAACTCGCATCAGCTCCTGCCCATCTGACATCATTTGATACAACTCATCGGTCAACATCATTTTCTGCTTCAAAGTTTGTTTCAGTTTTGAGTGCCCCTAAGGCTTAGAGTAATGTACTCAAATTTCTGTTCAAGATGTTGCTCTCCACTTATTTTATTATTGTACTTTGATTTGACGCCCCACACCAAAACGGAAAAAAATCTTACTCCTGGCCGCATTTTATGGCCGAGCTCATAAAATTGATAAACAATAACGAGTTGTCAGAGGCCGAGGCGCAGCCGGCTTACTTTGGCTTGGCTGTTATTTGTAAGCGTATTACATATACGTAATACAGATACACACACACACACACACACACACACACATATATATATATTTGGGGGAAGTAGCACTTTATAATGCATTTTAACGGCCCATTGGACTCGGCTGGCCGAGCAACTCAGCATTTTATGGCCGGGCCAAAACTTCAGCAACTTATATACACATATATATATATATATATATATATATATATATATATCTCCATACAGCTATATATATGTCTGTTCCGTCTGCAAGTTGCGGCCACAAAAATAAGCGAAAAATTGCAAGCGGAGTGTAAAATTTATGATAAAAACGTGCGACGCCGATAAGAAAGGCGTTTGCTGAGCGGTGGGCGTGGCCGTGGCGCATAAAAACTTGAAAGGCGGAAACGACGGCAGCAGCAGGAAGTGGAAGTGCATGCCAGCCACGGTCAGACGTCGCCGTGTGGGCGCATGGGCGTGGCATCATCTTGTTGCTCGTTAGGCTAATAGCGAGCGCTCGGGGCATGCAGATTTACGGTATGATACAGGCCCCCAAATTGCAATGCACGGCAAAACGTGTTGATGGGCAACAGGAGAGATAGAAAACGAAAACGAAAACGAGAAGGAAAAGGAAAAGGAAACAGAAACAGAAGAAAACGAAAGTATAGCTGCGGATAAGTAATTGACCATTAGATACCCTGTAATTAACTGTGTGAGCTATATAACCAAGCGATTAGCCTTTCTCTTTAACTAAGACCTGGAGTTGTTGGAGGCAAGGCAGAAAGCTTGTTGATGGGTCACGGCGGGAAGGAAACTGTGTGAATTGTAATAGGTTATTAACTACAAAATACCCTGTATTTGTGAGCTTCTGGTAGGCTTGTCTCTCGTACTTCGGCTCAAGGTGGGGTGCAGTTAGATGAGATAGTTGATTGAAAGGCATTGGTAGAAATTACAAAAAGTTATAGACTATGAAATACCCTGTACTTATAGGAGATCATAAAAAAGGGAAGTCAGTGCTTAAAATATAAAATCTAATTAGGATGGATCTTAAAGATATTATCTCACTATCTGCCTGGCTGTCTCTCTGTCTATTTCTCTCTCTCCCTCCTTCTCTGCTCTCTTTCTATTTCGCTCTTCCATTTCCGTCTCTCTCTCTATTTCTTTCTCCCTCTCTTTAACTTTTTTCTTCTTCTCCTCTTCACTCTCCTTTTCTTTCTCTGTCTTTCTCTTTGTTTCTCTTTCTGTCCATCTCCTTCTCTCTCTCTCCATTTATCATACCCACCCACAGGAGATTGAAATATGCTAAAAGTTGTATTGTATGTCTCTCCATCACTCTTTCTCTGCCTCTCTCAGTTACACATCATTATAGGGTATTAAAGTAGAAGAGCTTGTTGTTGAGGCAACAGCCCAGGTGGCAATTGGACTTAACAGACCAACTGCAACCTGGGGCAATGCAATCATGGCCTTCCTTTGAAGCCGTTGCATTACCTCGCAGCTGCAATCGAGGTGATTTTCTTTTGCTGTGTGCACCTGAGCCGGGTTGATTAAAAGTGTTGTGCCTTCGGCATGACTGGGGCACAGTAGCAGTTGCATCAAATTTTGATTTGCATTCCGTGCCAAATTGGATCATACGCCAATTGAACGTGGCTCAACTAGCTCCAAGGCTGGGCTAGGCTAGGTTCATGAGGTCAATCAATGAGCATTTGTCAGCACTTAACCTTGTTGGCCTAATGACCAAGGAAATGAAGCTATTGGGCTGCATTGGGAGTTGGCCGGACAAGCCAAAAGTTAAACACAAATCGCATCTATTTCAATATTTGACAATCGAGGCCAGAGCGCTGAGTGGCCAAGAGCTGAAATTCCCAAAACTAATCAGCCAGCCATGTGTTCGCATATATATATGTATATAATATATATATATATATATATATATATATATATATATATATATATATATATATATATATATATATATATATATATATATATATATATATATATATATATATAAATATGCGGCAAAGAATATCAAATGATATGGACAAGACAAGCAGCTGGCTGCTCAGACTAAAAATAATTCCAGCTAGAGCTAGTCTCTGCTCGAGCTGCTAGCGAGGACTGCCTCCACGACCGACTTCCGTAGGATCCCTGCTCGGTCACCCCGGTATTAGACGCACATTCAATGGCATCGTCACTGCTGTTGTAAACTTGTCTCATAAACGCAGCGCTGTGGCCCGTCGCGCTGCACAAAAAACCATTAATCAAATGCCTGCCCAAGCCAAACCTAAACCTCTAGTGTCTGAATGCCTCTGTGTGTGTGTGTGTGTGTGTGTGCGTGTGTAGAGGAAACGGAAGTGTTACACTAAGCCATTTTGACTCTGACGTTTGTCAAGTGTTTGTTCAGCTGCGCTAAGGCACTAGCAGACAATTGCTATACACTTCAAGCAGAGCTTAGAGCGACAGCGCCGGCAACTGCCTTGAAAGTGTGCTTAATATGTTTTTGAACGGCTTAGGATGAGTTGCTTTGCATATCGAAAAAGATTGAAAGATATAGACAAAGGTAAGTTCATAAAAGTAGTTGAGCAGGTGTTTTCAGAAAAACTTGTGACAGCGCAGCAAGGAGGATGAACCAGGGGAAGTTACCTTTTGAGTGGAAGGACTAAGCAAGTCTGGAAAGTCTTTTTTGAGTGGAAGGGTCTATTCAAGTCTGCAATGTCTTTGCTTGGGGAAGGTCATTCATTTTACCGTAAAAGGGTCTAGGGAAGTCTGGAATGTCATTTTTGAGTGGAAGATCTAGGGAAATCTAGATCGTCTTTAATATGGAACTTGACTTGGAGAACGTCATTTTCGAGTGGAAGGGTCTATGGAAGTCTGGAAGGTCATTGAAAACCCATTTAATTTAGTTTTGTCTTTATCTGAAGTTCAAGAGAGTAAGCTGTATATACTAAGAAGAAGAAGAAGAAGAAGTTCAGCTGGAAAACTATATATATATTTAAAGAGTTATGTATGCTCACTTAGCGGTGCTTCTATTCACTCATGCCCTACCGACATTCCTCAACTCAACTGGCTCACCTGAGCAGTGTATTTGAGTTAAATTTTTGCTGCTGTCTCTGGCAGCTGCTCAAAGTTTGCCAGAAACATTTTTCCATAGCATTCACAGCTCGGTTCTCGGTGCTCGGTTCTCGGCTCCCGGCGAGCCAAATAGAAATAAAACATACGCATATTTATAGATATGTATTTATTTGCCAGCTGTTGGGCAACATTAACTTTTGGCCCAGTCCGTTGTCAGAGCCAGAGCAGGTGGAGGAGATTGAGTGTGAGAATGAGAAAGCCAAAACTTTTTGTCGAGCTTTAGCTCGGTCTGAGCATCACGTTGTGGCTCATGTTTGACACGCACACTAATAGATGCAAATACGTATGTACGTAACACACACACACACACTCAGACACACCCTCAGACATAGTCACAACTTTATTGAGAACATGTGTTTGCACATTTAGGGCCCAGACTTTGTCCAAGTCAATTTGATGAAGTGAGAGAAAAAAAGAGGAGTAAGAAGAAGAAATGTGGGCACAGCAGTGGCAAGAGCAACAAAGTGGTCCTGGGCCTGCTCAGAGCAGCAAAGCTGTGGCAAATCAAAGGCCTGACAGGCGTGGCAATCTGTTTTGTTGCTGTCAAGGCTTAAAGCGCTTAGCCAGGTAGCCGTAAACCTAGTCCCCTAATACCCCTTACCCCTTGACTCGCCTGGGCTCCGCTATCCCTTCCACTGATTGCCTGGTAACTAAAGTTGTCTAAGCTCGAGCTTTGTATGTGTGCCTCTGCCTGTGACTGTGCCTGTGCCTGTGCCTGTGCCACTGGCTCAACTTTGTTATCAAAAGCTAAATCAAAAGCAACAACAACAACACGAAGAGTTACTTTTTATGTCAGACATTCATCAACATTTTGCATGCAAACCACTTGTTTCGTTCTACGCTTAAACCACTTGCGAATTATAAAAGAAAGCTTGTTGCTTTGTCTATGTGGGTGTGAGTGTGTGTGGCTTAAGCTGTCTTGAGTTGACGAAGTAGAGCGAAAGTGTTTGTAGAAGCCTATGAACCCACTGTAATCCCACAACTGCTCTTTTTTCAGCTGGCAAATTTTAAGAGTAAGCTATATTACTTTGACTCTGATCAGACGGAATCTACTTTCATATTATATTTATACTTTATTGTATTATAATTTATTATAACAAAATTATATTTTGTGTAATGTATATTAATATTATTTTAGTAGGATTCATATGCAAAAATTTGAAAAAGAAAACTCTATTTTGTTATCGATTTTTATCGATTGCATGGGTAGCATTATAGTTATCGAAGATTGTCAGCCTTATTGGTTTCATTTATACAGAAGTACAACCAGAAGGACGGACAGACTTCAGCCCAACTTGGCTAAAGCGATTACACTGTTCATGTTTATTCATTCGTCATATAGAAATTAACCATTTTTCTTTTTTATTATTATTTTCTAAAAATAATTTGACTTTTTGTATTACACAAAGTTGCTTAAAATCTGATATAAGTTAATTTTGCTATTTTTGAAAATAAATCCGACTATACATAATTCATTTTAGATTAGTTCGGTGCATTTGTGTATCTGGACAACAAATGTTTTGCCCTTTGACAATTTCTATTTTTATTTCCAACTGTCAACTGTCAATTCAGCATGAGATCAAGAGTTATTCAGGCATTCAAATTAGATCAATGGCAAATTAGGGTTATAACCGCAAAATAATCCAACTGTATATTTAAATAAAAAAAATAAAACAAAAATAGGATTGAAAGGGCTTTGTCGATGAGAGGGAACAATAACATTTTAGTTCCATTACACAGAAATTATTATTTGCGGAATTGAACTGCAGTTGCCAGTTGCCTGTCAGCCATAAATATATATATATATATATATATATATATATATACATATATACGTTTTTTATATATCTATTTTGATTTAACTATAAGCATACACACACAATGCAAACTCTTCACGCACAGCTGATTTATGTGTATATATTTATATATTAATTTATTTATAAGCTCAGCCTTTTTTCAGCTTTTTAAAGCTCTTTTTTTAGCGTGATAATTGACAGGCATTTTGAATGCTTCGCTGACTTTTGTGGCATGCACCACCCGCTCCACCCCATCTCTGCTCTCCACCAATGGTTTGCATTCGAGTTTCGTATGCAGTAAATCATTGAAGATTTATTTTTGTAATAGCTAATTAACTCAAGCTATTAAATATGCTAGGCTATGCCTATGTTTCTTCAGTGTAAGATGAGTAAGTTAATGAAGAAATTCTTAAAACTCTTGGGTGATTCTGAGAGTCTCAAAATAAAATAAATAAGAAAATATATTTAATTTCTTTATTAAAAAAACGTTTTATGATAGCTTAATTTAAATGTCAAATTTGATAATTAAATTTATTTAAATTTAACTATGATTTCTATTGCATTGGCTACATCAATTCAGCACTTGGATATGCTTTCATGAAACTCATAATGGGAGCAAATACATATATATACTAATTATATAAAGTATATAAAGTATAGAACGAGTTGATATAATTATGACTGCCAGTCTTTAAGCTGGCTCAGCTTGATATATGAATAGCTGCAATATGTCCAACAGCAATTAAGCTACTTGTTTTCCAGTTGCATTTTCAGATTTATTGAAAAAAATAAAAATTGGTATTAAATTTTCGATAAAGATATAAAATAAACACTCAACTCGTAATAATTGTTTTTAATTTTCATTCGATTGCTCTTTAAGTATATAAAAATAAATAATAATATCAATTGCACAATACAAATATGAAAAAAAAAAAAAATGAAACAAATGTCAAATAGTTGACAGCAGTCCATATACACGTATATATATATTTATATATATATATATTTATATATATATATATATATATATATATATATATATATATATATATATATTATGGACATATACGATGTGAAGTGCTTGATTATTAGTTCAGATATAAATCAAGAATGTATGGTATTTTATATGTCAGCAATTGTATTTCAAAATATCTCTATTTCAATCTATAGGTCCCTTCCGCTCTCTCTCTCTTTCTCTCCACCTATGTGTAATGGAAATTGAATCAAATAGGTTTAAAATGCATATTGGTTATTGGATAACGAGACAAAAACCATCACGAAATTAAATTGAAATCGCAACCAACAGTCATAGAAATTGTTAATGAAAATGCCAAGCAAAACAATTTGTTTAATTGAATAAATATTTGCTTACAGAGACACACTAACTCGATGGCCAATCAAACAACAAAACCAACAAAAACCAGAGCTATCGAAATGCATTTACTATAATATATATATATATATATATATATATATATATATATATATATATATATATATACTTAAAATACAAGCACTGAATGGCAAAAACTGATAACTTTTTGATGTTACAAAAAGCTGATTGGAGATTTAATTAATTAAGTAATGGAAACCGAAATGGTTTCCATATCTGATTTGCAGCTATAAATATTTCTAATTAAAGAGCTTCCAAATTTAAAATATTATTTGTTTGTAGCCCAAACGGCATAGAAAAAGTCTAGAGCATTGCAAACAAGTGAGTCTAGTCAGTCATATCGAACTGCCTGTAGAAACTTGGTAACTAGAAGTGATAAAGTTATGAAATTGGAAACATAACCACTTCATGTGGGCAAATAACTCAAGTTTGTTTTGAACTAAGCAAAACAACCAAAAGTGCTGCCATGAAATCGATATATATCGATATTAAGCAAAGGAATCTGTATGCAATAGAATATAGCAAATTAAATTGAATTTTATTTTATTTTAATTTATTTTTACTATATTTTAGTTTAGAAAACTGAGCAATCAAAGCTATAGCAGTAGAGCTTAGCACGGCTAAATTAAATATATTTTTTAATTTATTCCATTACTCATGTAGTTCAACTTGGTTTTAAATTTGTTTAGTCAGCATGTTTTCAAAAAATCGATAAATATCGATACGAATATTAATTCTATTTCAACTCATAATGTTTGTAGGTTTGATAGATGCTTGTGATCAAGTCAGCGGATTGAGTTCTATAGAAAATATTATATAGTACTATATATGAGCGAAATATATAGCAGTTTTTGCCACTTCTTTGACTTTATTATTCAATAGAATTGCAAAGCTGTCAGAACTTTTCATTCAGACTCATTCTGTGAACTGGTTTCACGCGCACAAAAACCAAAACCAAAATCAAATCCAAGCAAATAAAATAAATTATTTCACGTCTCGTTAGCAAATTTTGCGTGAAAATGTTCGCAGTGAAATTGTTTGGGTAAAATGATGGAAAGGAAAAGCGCGTGAGTGTGCGTATGTCTGTGTGTGCGTTTGTTTGTGTGTGCATGTGTGTATGCTCACTTAAGCCGAGTGTGAAACAAACAAGAAATTTCACTTACCCATTCGCCACGACCAATTAACACACAAAAATTGTTGCGGCGTCAAACGCGTCGTATGCGTGATGTCAATTGTTGTTCAATGTTGTTTGCCAGCTGCTGCTGCTGCTGTTGTTGTAGTTGTTGTTGTTGCTGCTGCTGCTGCGGTTGCTGTTGATCAACAATGCGAATAAAATGCTGTTTATTTTGGTTTTGTTTTCGAGTTTCGTTTTCGAGTTTTGTTGACACAAATAAAGTCATTTCACATGCGATTCATATTTGCCAGCATCTCACTCTCTCAATTTCCCTCTCTCTCTCTCTCTCTCTCTTTCACTCATACACACACACTCCCTGTATCTTTATTTGTCCTGTTTTTTTTAGTTAGTGCCAGCCTCGTTCACTTTGTTCTGTCTAAATTGTTTTGGGAATGGCAAATCAAATTAAAATTAGCGCCGACATAAATATACAACCAAAATTGCCCTCCACATCAAATGGGGCCCTGCAAGGTAAACAAAAAACAATTCAAAATTATGGCCAAGCACTAAACGGCTAAAATGACTAGCTGGATACCCTGTAACCCATAGCCAGTCCTATATATTGTTGATTGATATTGAGCAAAAACATAAATAACAGGGTATATAGACATGTGCAAATACTCTCACTTAGATATATTTATATATTAATGCATTAAAATACCCTGTAAATCATGCTATTGCTATGCAGTGAACATGCATTACAGGGTATTCATTGTAATATAGTTTTAAAACAAAGGCACACATTACAGGGTATTTTAATGCATTTTGCCATTTCACAGGGTATTACATGTATAATAATTTATATATCTATCTATCTTTATATATAATCAACTCTCTCACACCCTCGATATGCATACTTAATCGAACCTCCTTCGCACACAAATTAAAATTTACAGGGTATAGCGACGACACTAACAATTTAAAGAAAAAAAGATATAAGCACAGTATAAAAAAAAAGATGCCAATCGCAAATGGTGTGGCACATTTTCAGTTTTTTATCCTCCTCCTCTCACACACACTCTGACACACACTCATTTAGCGAGCTTTTGCCTGCGGGACACGCAAAAATTTTAGAGACCCGCTTTGTTGTTGCTGCCCTCGTTGGTGTTGTTGTTGTTGGCCTTAGTTGTGAAATGCTCACAGGATGAGCATTATGAAAATTTTAATCAAATGAAATGACAATAAGATTTTCAATGAAACGAAGTGCGCTAAGCAGAATGTGAACAAGGAGACAAACAACACGTAATGAAATTCTCAACATTCACAACAAAAGCTGAAGGATGAGAATTGCAAAGAAAGGCGCTAACAAAAGGCTAAGCCAAAGCAATTGGAAGAAGAAAACGTGATTTCATTTTATGTGCAATTTGATTTTATATTCGAACCATGAGTGAAATAAATTTTCGAGTGATTCTTAGTAACTAGAAATATAGGCCTATACAGCTGACTTTGTAGTGGATAAGTAGGGTATATAGAAGAAAGTCATTTGAAAACAAATTTTTTTATATATCGTGTTAGCTTAGAGATATAGATACAAATATATTACATTGATTTGCTATCAGCTCTGGCTCCATCTTACCCCTCTTACACTTCTTTCTGCTTACAGGGTATGAGCGTCATTATAAAGCCTGTCATAGCAAAGCCGCTGGCAGTGAGGGCCGCAAACAAACATAGCAACATAATGCAGTTTTTTTTTTTTATAAGAAAGACAAAAAAACAAGTTTTAATTGATGCGCTTATAATTCGCAAGCGGTTCTAGTGCACAATTTTAGTGGGGAAATCGAAGAAGGATAAAAAAGTGGAGAAAAACTGGAAAACTCTGATTGAACAAAAGAGTCGAAAAACTAAGCAGGAACATGAAAGGTAAGAGCATAACAGCAAGAGGGAGAATGTAAAGCAAGAGAAAAGCTAGTGGACGATATCAAACAGTTATATTAAAAAAAAATTAGAAATACTTTTTTTTTTAATTTTTTCCAAAATTTTTGTATCTTTATTTTACATAAATCTTTTCAAAAAAATGTAACTTAGCTAATAATTTTTATATTTACCCAAATTTTGTACAAATATTTTGTAAATGTTCAAGATTTTCAACACTAATAAAATATATACATATATACAACAACAACAAAATATGCAGATTTAAAATAAAATTTTCCAGAGATAATATCGTGGATAATCTGCTTCTACTGGACCTTAAAGCTCGGCTCAATTTGCCACAGCAACAGCAGGACTTGAATATTGAAGCACAGTCGGATCAACAATATATATACATATACAGCTATTTAAGCACTTTACGAAATAAAACACAAAACACGTAAGTAAAATAAATGAAATACACAAATAAAAATAAAAACTTTTAAGGCACAAATGCCAAAAATCCTTTGAGTGATAACCCCAAAAAAAAAAAAAAAACAACAACAAAACACTGGTGTATTTTTTTTTAGCGGTTTTTGCTTTCCATTTCCATTTCTATTAAAAAGTTTACAGTTTTTCAGTTATTTTATTTGTATTTTTTTGCCCAAAATAAACAAAAACACAAAATCCTTTTAGTAAAAGTTTTTTCGTTGCGCTCTAATTACTTAATTTGTATTTAGTTTTATTTTTTGTTTGTTTTTTTTTTTTTTTTAGTTTTAGAATTGTTTATCAGCGCTAAAGCTGGACTTTGCCTCTAACTAAATCTACTCGCGGTGCCTAAACAATTTCGCTAATTAGCAAATGGCTAAAAATTATGCAAAACACTTTCACAACAAATATGCAGTTTTCTTCTTTTGTTATTAAAGTTGCTAACACACTCACAACAAACAAACAAACAAACAAACAAACAAACAAACATGCAGCACGTGGCACATGAAAAACGCGCGCGAAAAGCACTTGAAAAACACTTGAAAAAAAAAGTTTAAATACATATATGTGTGTATGTGTGTGTGTGACTGTATGCTTGTATTATAAACATACGCGACGCTTCACAGTGACTGCGACCGTTCACATGTAAACAGTGACTGAGACTGTGCTACTACTGTTCTACCAATGGTTCTACTGCTGCTGCCAGAGACAACGTGTTCACACGCTGAGCGCTCGCTTGCTACTGAAGTCGACGCCGCTGCCTGGACCTGATAATGCCGTCGATGCGACGCCAGCAGCGCGAAGCCGGCAGCAGCAGCAGAAGCAGCCGAAGCCGATGGAAATCGTTGCGCCTCGTGCAGACACTGGTTTGACCACTTTTCTCCACTCCGTGTGGTGAAAACTAGCGCCCAAATTATGGACTTGCATTTGGCCACTGTTTACAGTTGGACAACATACACATTCGCTCTGTCCCCCTCGCCACCTCTAAGCTGACAAATGCTACTCGTCTGATGTCTGCTCAAGCTGGCAGTACCTCAAACTAAAACAAACTCCCTCTCCCTCCCACCTGCAGCACTTCAATGCTCACTGCAACTGTCGCTTTAACTGAATGCATGCGAAGCTTACTTTCTGCTGCTTAGTGTACCAAAGACAGAAATGTACCTAAGACAAATGTGTACCTTTATCATGCATTTTCTGTTTATTAAGAATTAATTTATTTAATACCGTTAAGACTGACTTCTACTCATACAATTTAAGCAATTCTTTCTTAAAGAGAAATATATAAAAGTTTATCAGTTTTTTATTTGTTTTTACCTCAAGGCTATATATTTCCAACATCAACCCCCAAATCATTTTAGACACTTTCAATATAATATTAAAAACTCTTAAAGTTAAAAAGCTCTGAGGTCTCAAACCCCTGCCCTTCCCCCAAGCTAACCCCTTGACCCTCTCTCATTTATCTAAAAGAAAAAAAAATATTTTCAAATCATGTTTAGCTTTGCAATTCACTGATTTCTTTGGGAATCCTAAATTTCCTGATTCCCCTTAGAATCACATAGATTCCAGAGCCAACAAAAATCTCATTTTTTTGCACGCGAAATACCTCAGTAAAACTATTTTGAATGCAACAAAATAAAGCTGCTTATTTCGGTGTCCTTGTATCCTTGTGCCACGCCCCAACGCCCCAACGCCCCATCCGCAACGTCTCGCATTCAAAGCGACAGCCTTAGCCGTAACCCAAACGAAATTCCTGGACAAAAGCCACAGGAGACGCGAACGCTATCAAAACACATAGAATAAAATTAGGCGAAGATAAGAGCAACATATAGCAGACAACAGACAACGGACAGCAGACACCAGACAGCGGACAGCGAACAGCGGACAGAAGACAGGCAAAAAGGACACATCTCACAGAACCCAAATCCAACTTCAACTCCAACTCCGACCCCGACGCTGACTCCGACTCCTAGTTAAACATCAACTTCAACTGTAACACTGGTTGTGACTCTGTCTGCATGTTAAAGACCAGACAAGTTGCCCTAACTAAGGGTATAGAGACTTGACTTAGATCGTACATATACTAACATATATCTAAATATATACAATATAATATAATATCAATAAATTCACTACTATGAGCTAAAGCGGTCTTTACCAAACATTGTTAGCATTATTAATGATTCTGGGATAGCCAAGAAACTGTTAGTCCATAGACTGTGAGTCTATATCCTGTTAATACATAGCCTCGTAGTATATAGCCTCGTAGTATATAGCCTGTTAGTATATAGCCTCGTAGTATATAGCCTGTTAGTATATAGCCTGTTAGTATATAGCCTGTTAGTATATAGCCTGTTAGTATATAGCCTGTTAGTATATAGCCTGTTAGTATATAGCCTGTTAGTAAATTCCCTGTTAGTATATAGCCTGTTAGTATATAGCCTGTTAGTATATAGCCTGTTCGTATATAGCATGTTAGTATATAGCCTGTTAGTATATAGCCTGTTAGTATATAGCCTGTTCGTATATAGCATGTTAGTATATAGCCTGTTAGTATATAGCCTGTTAGTAAATAGCCTGTTGGTATATAGCCTGTTAGTAAATTGCCTGTTAGTATATAGCATGTTAGTATATAGCCTGTTAGTATATAGCCTGTTAGTATATAGCCTGTTAGTATATAGCCTGTTCGTATATAGCCTGTTAGTATATAGCCTGTTCGTATATAGCCTGTTGGTATATAGCCTGTTAGTAAATTGCCTGTTAGTATATAGCCTGTTAGTATATAGCCTGTTAGTAAATTGCCTGTTAGTATATAGCCTGTTAGTCTATAGCCTGTTAGTATATAGCCTGTTCGTATATAGCCTGTTGGTATATAGCCTGTTAGTAAATTGCCTGTTAGTATATAGCCTGTTAGTCTATAGCCTGTTAGTATATAGCCTGTTCGTATATAGCCTGTTCGTATATAGCCTGTTAGTATATAGCCTGTTAGTCTATAGCCTGTTAGTATATAGCCTGTTCGTATATAGCATGTTAGTATATAGCCTGTTAGTATATAGCCTGTTAGTAAATAGCCTGTTGGTATATAGCCTGTTAGTAAATTGCCTTTTAGTATATAGCATGTTAGTATATAGCCTGTTAGTATATAGCCTGTTCGTATATAGCATGTTAGTATATAGCCTGTTAGTATATAGCCTGTTAGTAAATTGCCTGTTAGTATATAGCCTGTTAGTCTATAGCCTGTTAGTATATAGCCTGTTCGTATATAGCCTGTTAGTATATAGCCTGTTCGTATATAGCCTGTTGGTATATAGCCTGTTAGTAAATTGCCTGTTAGTATATAGCCTGTTAGTATATAGCCTGTTAGTAAATTGCCTGTTAGTATATAGCCTGTTAGTCTATAGCCTGTTAGTATATAGCCTGTTCGTATATAGCCTGTTAGTATATAGCCTGTTCGTATATAGCCTGTTGGTATATAGCCTGTTAGTAAATTGCCTGTTAGTATATAGCATGTTAGTATATAGCCTGTTAGTATATAGCCTGTTAGTATATAGCCTGTTAGTATATAGCCTGTTAGTATATAGCCTGTTAGTAAATTGCCTGTTAGTATATAGCCTGTTAGTCTATAGCCTGTTAGTATATAGCCTGTTAGTCTATAGCCTGTTAGTATATAGCCTGTTCGTATATAGCCTGTTAGTATATAGCCTGTTCGTATATAGCCTGTTGGTATATAGCCTGTTAGTAAATTGCCTGTTAGTATATAGCCTGTTAGTAAATTGCCTGTTAGTATATAGCCTGTTAGTCTATAGCCTGTTAGTATATAGCCTGTTAGTCTATAGCCTGTTAGTATATAGCCTGTTAGTCTATAGCCTGTTAGTATATAGCCTGTTCGTATATAGCCTGTTAGTATATAGCCTGTTAGTAAATTGCCTGTTAGTATATAGCCTGTTAGTCTATAGCCTGTTAGTATATAGCCTGTTAGTCCATAGTCTGTTAGTCCATAGTCTGTTAGTATATAGCCTGTTAGTTTATAGTCTGTTAGCTGTCTACGCTCACTGGAGGCTTGGCACATAGAATTAAGCCACTATTTTTAAGCTATTAACACACAATTTATTGACTTTTTGGGCTTTTAATCCATCTTGATTGAGTTGCTAAATATTATAAATGTAAAAAAATAATATATTTTAGAACAACAAAAATAAAGAATTAAAAGAGAAAAGCCGACATGGAAAACCCCAGATTCGAACCTCCACCTCCGCCTACTTGCACGGGTCGAAATTCGTCATCTCTACCACGACGCCACCACTGTGCTTGTCAAACCAATAATAATTATAAATAAAACGTGTATAAATTTCCGACCCACCCGAGGCTCGAACCAAGGGCGCCATGACCGGCGCGCGTCACTTCTATTAGCAACACCACCGAACCTCATAGCAAACACGTAACTTAATGAACATATGACTCACGCTGAATTCTATTGTATTTGTTATTTCTTAGAACATAAGAAAATGTTCGCTCTGTAGCACATTTGTCAATTGCCTAAACGTTTTGTTGAATAACTTCTGTGTTACTTAAGGAATTTTAATGAAATTTTCAGCATATTAATTATATTTTCAACTGAATTGTAAGAAATTGGTGTATATCAAAAACCAAAATTGTATTTAATACACATGACATTAAATACAAAATTTAGGGATAATTTGGGGTTTGGCAAATTGCTAAATTGGTTTCTTGGAATGTTATGGAACTGGGAGATTGCAGTGTGAATGAGTATTTCGCAGTCGGTAGCGCCCGACTGCAACGTTTTTACTTGTTTGTTGTTCCTCTATTAAGCAGTTTATATTTGACAGTTGCAAGTTGTGTTTATTAAAATTTGTATGTCTAGATTATATTGAAGCTGTGCGGTTCATTTACATTAATCATAGGAATTATTGCAGATTATAATTGCTGATGTTTGCAGACTAAAGATTAATATGTGAAATTCATTTTAATTAACTAATATGTATACTCTTTACAAATTTATTTACATATATATATATATATATATATATATATATATATATATATATATATATATATATATATATATATATATATATATATATATATATACATACGATGCGTTTTCACAGTTTTCCTTTGACGAATTTTAACAGTTTTCCTTACTTCTTGATTTGATGGTGTTAGTGGCAGCATTTTTCTCTTTATCTCTCCCACTCTATGTCTCTCTTTTAACTTTTTGCGTGTGTCCGTTATTCTTTTGGTGCGGCGGGTTCGTACTTTACATTAGAGTTAATCAGCTTAGCATGTCACTTTGACTATTAAAAACGACGTGCCGCCAAAGGGTTTTGTTCGACGTCGCTATTGGTGCCTTACACACGACCTGCAAAGTCGACTCATGTGAATATTAATTATAGTCCATCGTTGGGGTTGACATATTGTCAGGGGTTCGGTGGAACGTTAGTATTATAATGTTTTCTCTATTAACGAAAGTCTGCAAAATCAGTGTAAAAGCGAAAGAGAGAGAGAGAGAGAGAGAGAGAGAGAGAGTGGGAGGGAAAGAGAGCGAAAATGTTAGTTAATGACTTGATGCGACTACATTCCCATTATTAAACCACTTTTTAATTAGCAAAAAATAAATATAGAAAAAATTAAATTGCATTTAAAATTAAATCGTAAATCATATATCAAATGATTCTATTAAATAAATATTTAAATTGCAAAGTGTAAAAGTGCATATGATGCACTTTAATAATGCTGTAATCAATATTATTTCATTAGTAATTCCAAAATAATTGTATATGTTAACCATAATCTCGACTTTAAGCCCTTTGCCACAGTTAATTAATATTTATTAACTAAGTAATAAATAAATTAAATTTTTTTTACTTTTATTAAATTTTCTAAAAGTAATCCAATAAGGCTTTTATTTATGCGCCCTCGAGCCCTAGTGATTACTGACAGACATACTGATTGATTGATTGACTGACTGACTAACTTAGTGATTGACTGACTTAGTGATTGACTAACAGACAGCTTGTTGGCTTATCAGCCATAGGAGTTAAGTATTCGTTTGGTTGTCTTTACATTGCATTACTCACTTATTGCTTGATTAATTAATTGATTGATTGATTGATTGATAAAAAGTCGAATCGACCCAATTCAAAGCGCAGTTCCTCATCATAAGCTTAAGTCACTTGATTGACTGGCTGATAAACCTGACTGATTCAACTCAATCTTGGCAGACAACATCACCCACTAATTGGTGTAGAAAACACTCGGCTTCCTAGCTAGCAGTTGGACAGCTCAACTAGCCATTCGAGGCCAACTTGGTGCATGTGGTTCGAGTTGCTATTGGGCTTTGGCGTCGTTGTCTTTGTTCAATCGATGCTGGAACGCGCTCTCGCTGTCAAGATCTGTCTACGACTTGTGGGTAAGAGCATAGAAAGTGAGCTGAGCTACGCAGTTGAACGCAGCCGGGCAGCAGTTGAGCCAGTTGCTCCAGAAACTGTGCATTTGGTGAACATTTTCACCAGACGCCACTTGACTTTCCATGTTGCCGCAATTCCATAGAGCCCCGCCCGCCCACCTGCCCACTCCCGCCATGCCCCAGGCAAGCTGGATGTGTCCAAAAGTGACTTTGACTTTGGCAAATGAATGCCAAAGCAAACAGGATTTTCAAGTTGTTTGGGAAAGTAACAGTGACGCGGCCAGCCAACGACAACAGCTGTTGCAACAACAACTAGCAGCAGCAGCAGCAGCAGCAACAGCAACAACAATGGTACAAACATTGATTGCCTTTTGGTATTAGTTTCAATTTATTTCACTTTGAGTGTGATGGATGGCAAGAGGCGAACGTGGCATGCCACACCAGCAATGCCAGCCGGCAACAGCAACAATAGGGCCATCAATTCACAGGCTTTACTGTACGCTCCACCATCTCGTTTTTTATTGCACACTTTTAATGCCAAAACAATTGTTGCGCCAAATAAATTGAACACCAAATTCAATTGCAGTGGCAAAATTCTTGAGCTGCAACCCAAACACATCAATACCCCCACTCTCTCTCTCTCTGTGTGGGCGTGGCATGGGGTTGAACACATTTTAGCTGCGCATTTGATTTGCAGATTCCAGCTGGAAGCCTTGACAAATGTCGCATGGCACATTTAATTGCTTGCAGAGCTTTCCGTATTTAGTTTGCAGTTTTCAGTTTTCTAAATGATCCATCGAATCGCTGTCGCGGGCTTCGTTTTCTAATTGAGCCGTTGCCACGCTCTGTTGCCGCGCTCCATTTGTAGCGCGCCGCATGTGAGCCACATTCACATCTATTTCTGGCTCAATCCTGCTTTATTCGTGCGGCATTTCCTTCGACAGCCATATAAATAGCTAATGGACCCCAACTAAGCACAGCTCACGCCAACTCACTAATTGATTCTCGACATTTCTGATAGACTCTTGACTATGAGATCGGAATATTTGGGATGGAGATTTTCAAATATTGAAATATATATATACTTTTATATATATATATATATATATATATATATATATATATATATATATATATAATGGTTTACTTGTTATTAGGTAATTTGTCCTTCTAACTCTCTTATAAATTAATAGAGAGAAAGAGAGGGGTCCATAGACTTTTGTCTCATACAAATTAATATGAGAGAGAGAGGGAGAGAGTTAGACTCTCTATTAGCATTACCTAATCGAATATATTTCAATATTTTTAAATTTCCATCTTCTTAGACCTTTGCATCTTTCTTTTCTTCTGTCCCTCTCCCTCTCTTTTTAACTTTCTGTATTTGTCTCTCTCCATTTCTCTTTCTCTCTATGTCTCTCTTTCTTCCTCATTATTATATTATATAGATTGCCTTACTTCTGACTCTCATTTCAATGATATTCTCCTCTTTTTCATATACCTCTCAATATTTAACTATAATATAAGCTTGTACTTTTATATTATATTATTATTCATATTCATATCAATCATTTTCATTATATATATATTTTTATATAATTATGTATATTATATATTCTTATTTATAGTCATAGAAATGCGTTAAGCTATATACATATATATTTTAATGCCTTAACCAATTTTTCTCACATATTTATATTTATTTACATTTATACAGTCTCTATATATATTATATATATGTATCCTTCTATATGCTCTCTGTGTCTCTGTAGCTTAAACCATATTTTCCTTTTATTTCGCACTCATTCCATTCGCCATTTTTTCCCCTGTCCGTTGATTTACCTGCCTTCTGTCGCTTCGCTCATGAACCGTAACGAACTCTGTTTACAGCTCACATCTCAGCTCAGGTGTCAGAGGTCAATCACACAATTTGACAGTTGGGGCAGGACAATCAAATAAATTGAGTGACAAAAGTGAAGGAGACACACGAAAAGGCAACAGAGCCAAGCTTTAAAAATATATGATGTTATATTTTATATAAATATAATTTAAGCAATATCGAAAAAACCCTTTTCATATGTTAACTCATGTCCCAAAATTTAAAGGGTATCTGCCACTGCCTCTACGTATCAACTTTAAATAATCAACAAGAGTTTTGCATATTTATAAGCCAGGTATTAATGGGGATTATGTTGTGCGTGTATTTTGCATATTTTTTGTTGTTTTTTTTTTTTGCCAAACCATGTTTAATAATTGTTTTTTATGCCCTGTAGATTATAATCTACTGGGCATATCAATGCTTTTGATAGCTCGCGGATATTTACCTCCCCCCAACACAAAACTTAATGCCAATCAAAACTGTTAGGCTTTTCGTGTCAAACCAGCTGCTAATTAGATGCAATAAAAACAGGAGTGCCTGCAGGCAAGACTATGTGATACCCTGTAAAAGTTAAAAAAAAACTACTACTACTAAGTTGGCAGAAATTCAAATTAATATTTACCTATTATCGGTCTACTTTATTTTTTCGATTTGAAAATACGCCCTAATATACAGTTGACTACAGGGTATTTATGTTATGAGAGGCTAAATTTTGATAGTTTAACCTGAAGTATAAAGTTTATGTAAGCATTTACAATTAATGTTCATAAATAGAATGAGCATACCCCATGTATACTTTTATAGGGTATATATAGTTGGGTCTCATGTCTGTTTCATGTCTGTAAACCATTCAAAACTTTACAACAAATGTCACATAGGACACACTTTAGAGGACATCGTGTGCATATACCCCGTTGCGCATTCCAATTCCAGGGTATGCAATGCAGACCAAAAGGTCCGTCGCTGCATAAAATTGAATAAATAAGAGCGAAGCGAGGTATATTTATTAAATTTGCACAACATCCGCTGCTGTTGTTAACCATTTCCCCCTCTACTCCAACACCAATATATATTCCCTAGGCTGCGATATATTGGATGTATATGTTTGTGTGGTTGGGGATGGGGCACAGTTTTCGATATTGTAAAAACCGAAATATGCGAGCAATAAATTCATGTGGAAAAAGCAAGCGCTGCAATAGTAAAAACAAACCTGAATCGTAGGCGTGGCAAAATAAAATCAAATAAAATGCTGGCCGAGGGGGCATTACAGGGTATTAAGGGGAGAATACATGCACATGCAGGCCGAAAAAAAAAAACTGCCAACAACTGCAAAAAACCATATCAATAATGACGACGCTGATGTTCAGCGGCCATAGCAAAGGAGGAGAGAAAGGAGCCGAGAAGGGTAGAGAGGGGAGTTGCGGCAGCAGGTGGCCAAATGGGTAACTGGCAGAAGGAACGGGTATAACTGACCATGTTCGCAATATATGTAACTACAACAACAACAAGTATGGTTATGTTTTAAGTGCTACCATTTCAGTTGTTGTTGTTGTTGTTGTTGTTGTTGTTGTTGTTGTTGTTGTTGTTGGTGGTGGTGGTAACTGAATTATTGCCGGTTAAACAACTTTTGGGGCCCAACATATTTCAATTAAGTGCCAAAGTTAAGACATGGGAATTGAAGAGGAAAATGAAAAAAGGCGACCGAGAGAAAAAGGAGAAGTCCCGTAATTAAATTGCACCAGCATTCGATAGGGTCTTAAGAGATCTATGAAAGAAAAACAAAAACATGCAAGTCATATCAAATTGAAAGCACCCATTGACGTCAGAGAGGAATACAAGAAGCTTCAGATAGAGTAAAAGAGGTTCTGATAAATACTCTAAAGAGAAATGCAAATGCAAATCTATAAATGGGAGTTTAGATACCATTTGCATTACTATTGTCATTGTTATTATCATTAGAACTAACATTATCATTATCATTATTATTGGCATTATCATTGGCATTTGCATTATTATTAGCATTACCTTTACCATTGGCATTAGCATAATCATTACTATAACCAAAAGTATTAGCATTAGCAATATCATTAGCATTAACATTGTAAAATATCCTTAGAAGAGAGTATTTTTTATTCGGTAATGTTGACGACCTAATGGTGCATAATGATTTCAGTTCTCATTATCATCGTCATTCTCACGCTTTTTGATCAGTTAACTGAGATTTGGCAGTGACTTTTCATAATTTCCTTTATCAGCACTTGTTGGCTATACTTATATATTCATTCTATAGTCTTCAATATATTCTGGACCATTGCACCTATATTATATGGTCATCAAATTCACATTGAATTACTTCTCAGTCACAAGACTTTTAAGTCTGCCGCTCTTCAATAGATTTTCACTTTGCTTTTCTTATTACTTTTCGAAAGGTGTAGAGCTACATTGACATAAAACAGATGATTTGGGGGCGTGACTGTTAGAGCAGCGCCCCAGGGGGCAGGTGTGGCAGGAGGGGCCGGTGTAGCAAGCAATTGGCAAACAGTTGGCAGCAGTTTGGCCAAGAAAAAGTCAAACCGTTATTTAAACGCTGTGCCACAGAGGCACGACTGCCAAGGGGGAAAGACAACAAAAAAAAAAAAAACACAAAAAATGAAAAAGAAAAGCGAACAACGCAGCCGGCCAATGTCAAGTGTGGACAGCCGGAACAGCAGCGGGAGAACGGTAAAGATGAGCAGCAACAGGGAGTGGCGAAGAGACGGGGCGAAGGCGACTGGTGTCAAGAATCAACCGGCAACTGGCAGCCGTCTCCTGCAAGCCCTTCCCTAAGGCCCACAAAAAAGTGTGTCAACTAAAAATAGAAATGACAAGTATGAAGACTATACCATCGGGTGGCATGACAAAAAGATACCCAGTAATGGGAATTAAGTAATCATTTAACTAACTCAAGTATTAGAGCAGAGCTATTGCCTAGAAGAAGACTAAATATACCCGACTAAAATATACCCGAACTGAATGCTGCAGTAGGCTTTTTAGAAGTATCGAAGACTTATTTTAAGATATTTAACTGGAGCCTTAGCTTCTTCCGATTTCATGAAGACTACCTTCATTATATGCACTCTTCTAAGACATAGACTCGCTTATAACTATTTTACAGGGTATCCGTATGTATATGAGCAGCGCAGGCCTCAAGGATATTTCTGGCATTAATCTTCGAAATTTGTTTTGTGACTAGAGCTGACTAGAGTTGAAAAAGTAGAAGCGGATGGGAAAAAGAAAAAACTTATGACCGCGGCCCTTTTACCACATGACCCAAGGTTAATGCGAGTGCAGCTGCATTAGGGGGACCCAAGCGTCAGTGGATGGGGTAGCTGGGGCTGGGGCTGGGACTGGGGCAGGGGCTGGGCTTGGGACTGTGGCTGTGGCTTGCTGGGTGGTCTGACCGCAGTCAAGTGCAAACTTATGGCCCCGCGGCAATTTAACGCTTGCGATTTCTGTTAAGGGATTCTGGCCGTGTCGAGGGACTCGCGATTGAATGCCAAAATGCGCCAAATACCATTGCATACTTCCAGGCGACGACGAAAAAAGCGCAATCGGAAAGGGAGCGGGCGCTTGGCTGGAGGCCGACGCGAGAGTTAGACGAGTGCGCCGAGTGTTTCTTGGGACAAGCTGCGCCCGTCATGCTCTGTGCAGCGCTCTGTTTTGCTGTGAAGCTTATAAAATTCACACGCTGCACTTTTCGCTTTCAATACCCTGGATGGCCGAAAGGGGCATATTTGTTGAATATGGCAAGATATAAGATAGAGTCTTGTTAGACCGATGCAGAAGTCTGTTGAAAGGCTGTTAGTCGTGCACTTCCTCTGCAATGCGTGGTCTTGCCTACCAGTGAAACCTTTTGCCAAATGCAATTTACTTTTGTGTATTTTATTGCACCCGCAGCTCCTGCAAACCCCCACCTCCGGCTGCTGCTCCTGCCCAACCCACACGCGCAGCAACTGAAGCCTGCTTTTTCGGTTTTGGCTAATTAAATTTTATGCTTGGTAATTTTAGAGAAAGGCCTTACAGGTTTTCTTCCGTTTTTTATTTTTTTTTGTTGGCTGGTTGGGCTGCGCTGGTTGCTTTGTGGGCGTGGCATAAGTACGTCTCACAGTGTTCTCGCTTTGGCTCCGTTGCAATTTACAAAAATCGCACAAGTTGCGCATAAAAAAAAGAAGAAAAAAAATAAAGGCGACCGGCAAATTGCAGGCAATAAATAAAACATCCACGAAAAATCGCTGCATACTTGCAGGCGCGACGCCATGAAGGAAAGGGGTGCGGTGAGTGGCGAATGGAGAGGGAAGGGGAGAAAGGGGCGGCAGCGGATGGGGGCATGGCGCATTTCACGACGCGTGCTTAACTACCAAAATGGCCGCATTTCTTTTAGCCCCCAAAAACATTTACAAAGCCAAGCAGCGTCAACAGCAACAAACAACCTACACTGAGACGGAAATATAAGTGCATATATATATATATATATACATAAATATATGATTTATATAAATATACATATATGATCTGCTTACAAATTACAAAAAAAAACCTGTTATCTTTAGTTTAATCTATATGCATTGGCTAAATATGTATTGGCTAAAACCTTTTGAGAATTATAAACAAAATGCAAGAAAATCTATAATGAAAATATTGTAAAAATAAAATATAGAACAGAAAAACATATATATAAAATAAATAAAAGAATTATACAACAAAAATTTTATATATAAATATAACAAATTAAAAATTAAAAATTTTATTGTCACATATTTCCTACATTCCACAACTATTTTCGCACAGTGGAGAACAGGGCGGCAGCTGGTCCAACTAGAGCGAACCGAGTTTAATTGAAAAGCAAAGCAGCAAAATTTCAAAATAAATAGAACTTAAGCAGGCCAAAAAGAAAAGTAATAAACAGCGCTGCGCAGTGTCGGGCATCTCAAATTGAAAGCCAACTAAGCAGCGTATTAGAGGTATTGCCCAAATGCATGCAACATTAGTCAATGGCAGGAGCTAATCCTTTTGGCCAGGCCCCGTGAAATAAGTGAGATCGAAACGGAGACGGCGACGAAGACCCGAGCATCATAACAATACATAATAAATAGCAGCTGATGCGACAAGGCAACAATGAAATCGATTCTGGAGCGACAGCAAAATGCAACAAAAGCCTCGCTCAACATAAAAAATCGTCTGTGGGGCGAGCAGTGAATAGCTGAACGACTAGGCAATGCTCTACGAACTACGAGAATTGCATCAAATCTGAAAGTCAAGTTTAAAATTTCTGAAATCTCTGTCTTCTGTGTATCCCTGATTATCAACAGTTATTTCACAGCATTTCTCTTAAACAGAATGTACTATAACAGAATATACTATATATATATATATATATATATATATATATATATATATATATATATATATATATATATATATATATATATATATATATATATATATATATATATATATATATATATATAATATAAGTTAACATTTGTACAAACTGTCAATGTATATTGTTATATTATATAATATAATATAATAATATACATTTACAGTTTGTACAAATGTTAACTAACAGTAACAACATAACAAATTATGTTAAGTTTACCAGAACTAATAAGGCTAATACAAATGTTATCATTTTGTACAGCTAAGCAATGTTAGTAGTTGCTTGGAAGTTTTCCAGAGTATACGAATATTCGTCTAGACGCCAAGCGCTGCCCTCGTGCCGTAAAGATTTTTCGATTATGAAGAAAAATGCACAGCTGACGGGCGGGCATTTATCACTTGCCACGGCGGGGAGGCAACAGCAGAGGCAGCGCAATGGGGCCAACGGAAGGAAGCAGCTGCAGCAGCAGAGCACAGCAGCAACTCCCAAGGAGCAGTGCACATCCTGCAGGACATTTTGGGCAGCAAAGACGGCTGAAGCTGCCAGCGTGCAATTAAAATGCATATTTAAACTGTTGATTAAAATGTTGATCGCACGATTTTGATTAAATTTTGATGCTATTAAATTCAATTGTGCATAAATTTCAATCACAAGCGGCGAGAAAGCGAAAGCGCCAGCTGCAAGCAGACGGCCGACGCCGATGCCGACGTCGGCCCCGGAGGCTTTCCAGCTACAAAAATAATTCTCTTGCACGAGGTGCTAAAAGTCAAGCACAAATATTTGCACAGCAATAAGAGTGCGTACGAGTGTGTGTGTGTGTGTGTGTGTGAAACACACACTGTGTGTCCAGGAAACGGATATTAAAGCACAAAAGCCCAAGCAAAGGAAAAAAAAGGGCAACTGAAAATAAAATGAATTTCTAACAGCATCTACGAATTCTTCATAACCTCAGCGCCTTCTGATTTATATGCGCATCATAGCCTCATAGCATCATAGCTTTTTGCTGGTTTTATTGGAATTAGTTTGACAAGTGTGTGCTAGAGTACGATAAGGCGATAAGCACCTGCTCAACTCCTTCTCTCTCTCTCTCTCTCTCTCTCTCTCTCTCTGCTACCTCCAACTTTAGTTTTTTTCTGTTCCACTTGGCATCATTAAAAACTTTCAACTTGGCCAAACTAATAACTGGACTATTGCAATTTTGATAATAGCAGCTGCCAACTGATGGCCCACTTTAGCCATGGCCCCCAAGTCCGCCCAGCCCCACCTGCCCACCTGCTCTGCTCTGCAGCTCAACTGTCTGAAACAGTGAAATGTGCACATGTTCTATGCTCAGCAGCTCAAGCGATCACTTTAAATGCTGTACCATTGTAGCTTTTGTATGCCCTGTATACAAAGTATTTTATTTATGATATATTTTTCTCTGATATAAATGAATATATTATATCTTACCTATATATCACAATTACCTTTATTCACACATATTCTAGTTGCCTTTGAACTTCCAACTTTCCAACTGTTTACACTTGACTTCAGCTGCCTCACCTTTTGCCACATGTCTGTTCACTTTTCGCACAGTGTATGATGAACAGCTCAAATTCCTATTTTGCGGCTATTGCATAATTGATTTGGTCCCTGCTAACTTTAGACTCGCCAGTTTGATTGGCTGCGAGTCGAAAAAGCCAACACGGACTCTGCTGTTGTCTAGCTGATATTTGTGGACGGTTGGCCAGCGGAACTCTAATGAACTTTCAGAAATATTACGATAAAAATGTCATAAATGTAGAGTGATGCCACACATCAATGCACTAAAAGCAGCGTCCCAACTGAAATGCGCTTAAAAACTGCGAAAATTCGACAACTAAAATCTAAATGGAAGGAAAACTTGATGCCTTCAAATGTAAGATTCGGCACTATGCCCTTTTAGAAGAGAAATACAATTTTACATTTTTCTATGTTCACAATATGTTAAATAGTTAACAGAATTAAATTTATATTTAAAAGATTCTATTTAAAAAGATTAGCTAGATAAATGACAATTAAGTTATTTAGCCTAACATATTATAAGCACATTGCCTAAATATGTTAAGCTAGAAAATGCAGATCTGCTGATGTTAAGCTGATGTTGAGCCGATGTTAAGTAATTGCTAGCGAACATCAAGGTCACACGAACCGATTTTATTGCAATGAAATTTGAAGGTATTTTTACTTAATGCTTCTTCAACATTGACTGCATTGAATGCACATTTCAACTGAACATCTAGGGGCATGGCAAAAAATTTTAAAAATAGAAAGAGAATTTGAACTGGCTTTTTTGGAATGCGAGTGTGTGCATTATGCATTATGCATTTCGCATACATATGCCTGTCAAATAGGCAAGCTGACCGAGAATCTGCGCCAGTGTCAGGGCACATATTCACACAGAGAGAAAGAGAGAGAGAGAGAGAGAGTGCGGGAGTGGGACAGTGGCAGAGAGGGAACTGTGATGGCTTACTCTGAGGCTGGCTGGCGGACGATAGCCGGCTGTCAGTTTATTTAATTGAAATGTTCCTGGAAACCTATAAATTACAAACACATGCAACGTGCATATGTGCCACACACACACCAGCATACACACACCAGCACACACACACACAAACTTATGCACATTAGCAGCTGAAATTTTATGCATGCCAACCCGCAAAACAAGCAAAGCAGCCAAAAACCAAAGAGCATGAACCTAGTCTACGCAGATACCCCGTAATAATCTAAGCGTGACCAAGAGCTCAATAATTGTTATTATTTGACGAAAGGATGCAGAATAAGATCAACTAGCGTAGGTATAGAACTGACAAAATGCCAACGTATATAGCCTATCCATGCCTATATCTTATAATTATGCTTATATACCCTGTAAAATAGATCAACAAATGCCATGCACATACAACTTATGTCATACATAGATAAAAAATGTTCATTTGTCCCATGGACTCGGCATTTCGATATACCTTTACGCGTTTACAGGGTATCATCTAACAAACTAGTTTGAACTTGCGTACGTAACAAATATGTGCACTCACTTAGCTCTCAGAGCATTGCACACTCTTTGGACGGTCCGTGACAGGCGGCAGCAGCAGCAGGAGGAGGAGCAGCAGAGAAGTGCAGCTAAAACAACAGCAAATGGCATTAAGTCAAGTAACAAAAATATTGTCTCCAAATAGCGGCAAATATTTATGACCCAAATGCCCAGAGGTCTGACCTGACCCCATCTTTCTTCCTCAGTCGACAAACTTTGCCATGAAGCTAAGTCAACGAACACGTTTCAATTGTTCCACTCGCTGGTCAGCAAATGCTGCGAAAATTCTTTCAACTTTGTAATTCGCTCATGTGCGACATGAAATAACGTTATTGCTTGCCATCATTGGGCGATGAGAATCGACGAGAGGGGCGCGCCTTGAAAATTAGCTGCAAACTTCAATGCGATTCAAATACTATTTGCTAAATATTTTTCCATTGCTTTGACTTGAAATAATTTAGGATTTCATAGAAATAACATTTGCTGCGAGTGTACGTTGAAGCAGAATTTCCAAGAAAATCTCTAACGTGCAAAAGTGAATAGAGATGAAAATAATTAAATCCATGAAAGACGATTTAAATGAAATATTATTCATTCATTGCATTCCTATCCAATCAATTAAATCATTTAAATTCAGTTATTGAAATTTATTTTATGAGAGAATCTCTGAGAGCAGCTCAAGTGATTGGCGAGCTGAAGAATAACTGTGAAAAATTGCAATCAAATTTCGCTTCAACATACCAAAGGCATAAAAATTTGCTTTTATTTCGGTTGATGCTTAAATGAAATTCAGTGAGAGAAGCTGATTTATTTTATTTAATTTGTAGTCTTAATTTAGTATTTTTTATCAATTTCCTAGAATCAATTTATATATGTTATTATTTTTAATTGCGTAGAATTGATGAAAATACGTTAAAAAAATATATTTTCATAAAAAATACTAAAGCTTAAATCAAATTTTCTATCTGTTTATAAAAAAAAAATATATATATATATATATATATATATCTAAATACTAAACATTTAAAAAATAAATTGCTAAAAATTAAATGAAAAAAATTCAAGATTAATAAAAAAAAAAACTACAAAAATAAATTCAATTTTCGATCAGTAGACGAACCGGAAACGGTGTACAAATAATCCCTAACTAAATTATTTCGAAGACCAAATCAAATTGATTGCTTTTTACTGCTGTCGGGCACATCGCTTGCTTTCAGGCATTGCTGTTGTAGGATGAATCTATGAACTTAACGAACTGCAACCTAAGTAATAATCCATTATGAACCATCAAGCAAGACACACGAAGCACAGACGCACGCACCGAAGAGCTCAATCACAATCAATGCTGAAGTGCAATGCAACGAACGCTTTTTTAATTAAACCTAGTCATGCATAATTGTGGGGGCAAGCGATTGGAATTGTGGGATCCTTTCGATTGCATGCGTCATGCTTATCGTCCAAACGAGCTGAATCGATAACAGCAAATTTATCGCTCAGCTACTATATATGGGGCTATTGCTATATGGTCTGGCTCCTTAAATACACACACAAACACACGCAAGCACACAAATATACACTAGCACACACACACTCATACACACAATAAACAGTGAACGAGCCACAATTTGCATTCGGCCGATGCATAGTTACAGTTACGCACGCACACTTATTCGCACACCTGTTTAAGTATAAGTGGTTGTGCTTGGGCAAGCAAATGAAGCATTGAAGGACGAAGGACCGTACTGCCGTGGCCAAAACGAGACGCCAGCTGGCCCCTCCCCCTCTCCCTTCCACTAATGTGCAGCCGTGCGAGTTGGCCGCCATCGGAGATGGAGAACGAGCATGCAGCCCAAAAATGGTTGTCGTAAAGTGTAAAGTCAACATTTTGTGCTGCAATTAAAGCCAAATTGCAAAGGCAAATAAATTTGCCAAGTAAATCGCTTGCGAGTCACACAAACGGGCTGACCGCACGATGCAGCTCTAAAGCTCTGCCCAGCCTAAGTTAAAGCCTGTGTACATATACTCAGGTAGATCGGCTTGGCGCTAAGGCAGACACAACTCTAGTTTTATGACTGCGACTCCAGTTAAAGGGATTTCTAAGAAGCAAAAGAATTTAAAATAAATTTTAAAGAATTATAAGGCTTCAATATTTTGCAAAGAATAATTTTAAATGAATTAATTTTATATAATTAATTTATAAAATTAATTAAATTTATATAACAATTAAATTTTAAAATTAAAAATTTTGTTTATGCTTCGCAAAATTTTTTAAAATTTTAATTTTGATATTTCTGATAATTAAAATTTCTGACAAGTTATAAAAATAAAATATTTGTGAAAATATATATTTATATAAAATATTCCGTACATTCTAATTATATTACATTTATATATATTCAATATTTCAATATATATTATATTATTATTATATTATATATTATATTCTATTTCTAAGATTTGTAGGCTTTTCAGACTATTCAAGAAATGACTGCAAAATAAATCTTATATATTACATATGTTAAGTAATTGAAAAATTTGCTTAATTTTTTTTATAATAAATATAAATTATTATATATAAAAATAAATTTAAAGAAATTTTTCAAATTTTTTTAGACACGATTAAAGGTAGATTGTTGAAATGACTGCCAACGGGCTACACAATGATTATTCATACATTTATTTCTCTTCTCAAAGTACAACTAGAAAGGATATTAAAAGTAGGCCTTGCCTAAGCTGGGCTAAACTCGCGCCTTAAACCTTTAAAACCATTTTCAAAAGTTTTTCGAAAAATGGCGCCCAAGGTGTTTTTGAGGAAAATTGATAAAAGCTGACAACCCAGCAGCACAAACTGAATCTTACCCAGTTGCAGCTTCGCTGTTGGCGTATACTCAGCTTCGGTCTACTTCCGATTTTGGGCAAGCAGCGAAGAGCCTAAGCGGCTTTTGGTTGAGGCACGTGAAGACGCACACGAAAATTTTCGATTGCCAGAGCGGGACAGAAGAAGACGAAACAGAAGGAGAAGCAACAGAAAGCGGCACACAAATGAAAGCTGACAGCTCGTGGCCAGTCGCAGCTCAAATGGAAGCCTTTAAGCCATGTTATGAGGGAATGAGCGAACAGCTTAGAAACCAATGGCCAATGGACACAGAAGTTAGCCATGTTAGCTGACGCCATTTTGGGCCGGCCAAAGTCTCTATCTGCGTGTGTTTGTGTGTGATTTGATTGCGGTTGGCATTGCGGCCACATTTGCCAATTGCCTAAGAGATACACTGATTTTCAGATATTCTGATAAAGCTTCCGCTCCAATTCGACAATGGAAGTGCGTCTGGCAGTTATTAAATAACATTTGCGGTTGGCTTTTGAAAGACTTTTTCGTAGTTGCCCTCGTTCTGTTTTTTTTTTTTTTTGCAGCTGCTGTTGTCCGTTGTTGGCTGTGTCCGCCTTTCGTTTTGGCCACTTTAAAGATTTATGCGTGCCACAGAGTGTGTGCATGTGCGGGGCATCAATTCAAATTGTTTATGGCATCACATGGCGTATACGCAATTTGTTATAATAAACATGTTGCTTGGCATTTTGAACGTTATGTTCAGCGCTTCAGCATTTCAACCTGCTCTGGCATTCCTCTCGCTCGCTCGCACATCCTGTCAACTTGTCAAACAATTTATTATGCCTGCCGCGCCATACCGAGGCCCCACAAGCATCGAGTCGAGACAAGAAGAGTCGAGCCCGGCCTGAGCCATCACATCATGATTTATAGCTGGCCGCCTGGTTTAAGTTGTCGCCTCCAGTTGGTATTTCTTTTCACTGTGTTTTATATATTCTCCCTCTCTCTCTCTCTCTCTGGTTTTTTTTTTTTTCAAAAATTTAATTTTCTCGCATTGTTTGCCAATGTCGTATAAACAAATTTCCAGCTGGGCTTTTCTTCGATGCGTCGCCCAACGTAATTGATGACGGCAACAGTATATGAATTGACGTCCTATGCATGATATATATATATTTGTATATATAGATGCGTGTGTGCTCATGCGTGTATAGAGTATATCAATGTGCTTTAGCACTCTCTGTCTCAAGAGCTAATCAATTCGGTTCACAGGCTTTCATATCCTCTGAGTTTTCTAGCCTTGAAATCTTGACTTCACTTTATGGGCATCAACATCAGCAACGCTTGTCAAATTGTCAGAAGCAATGAATGTGGCTGCTTTCAGAAGTTGTTCGAAACAACAGTTTGGGGCAAAACTGGAGGTAATGAGAATTCCTCGAATGCTTCTAAGGTACAAATACTCAAGAAATTTATGAGCTCAGAAAGAACTCGAAAAGATGAAAACATGAAAAGATTCAACTCTAATTATTTAACATTTCTGGCAGTCAGAATCCTCTCCCTAAGTCTTGTAATCTGAAATTGGCTTTGCTTGGATAAACAGAACCTCAGATAGTCGGAAAATTTGTGGGATGGCTAGAGTAAAGCGCTTGCTTAGCCAACTAATTGACAATCAGATTGGGAATGGTCATTGACCAGGCTGAGATGCTCGGTTGAGCGGGCAATGGAATTCCAGTTATTAGTTAAGCTGTCCCCAAGGGCTTAGCTGTCTGGCTGACCGAGGCTGAGGACTCAGACTGAAGCTGAGGCTGAGCTGAGATTCGTCCAGCTGCAGCGATGCGAAACCATTTTGCACCCACACTTTGATATCTATTACAATCAAATTGCAAATTAAATCAGAGCTAAACGGAACTGAGCGCAGAAAGCCATGGCAACAGCACAAAAGGCAAATGCAGCAAAGCCATGAACCGACGAGCGAAAAGGAATTCCGAAAGCTGAAACCTGAAAACTGAGAGCTAAAAGAGAGACTAAATCAGACGACACCAGCAGAAGCTGTGGTCGCACTTGGCTGCCAGTTCTGGAAATAAGATGAAAATCGCTTAAATGCGTTAGTTAAACAAGTCAAGTTATAAGTTCATTTTCCGGCAACCGCACATATCCGGCGAAGGTGAACGCAAATCCCGCCGAACCCTTAACCAAAAACCACCCCAATCGACCCACAGATCCCGATCCTGCTCCTGCTCCTGCTCTTGCTCCTACTCCTCTCACTCCCTTGCTGCTCACCCCTGCACAGCAGCTGTCTCGGGGCTGCTGTCGCCAACGGGCCAGCGAAGCGTGTGATTCCATAAAATCGTGGCCAGGTAACGGCTGCAAGGGTCGAGGGGCGAGTGGGTGCTCGTCGGGATGGGCGTCCTGGGAATCATTGTCGCTGCCAGCAAATAGCATACCAAACATGTTAGCTCCACGGCCAGGAGACCAACTAACCATGCAGCAAGTCAAAATTGTCCCCACAGCAGCCCACGCCTTCACAAACTACAAAAACTAAAGGCAGCAAAAAAGTAAAAAAGAAGGAAAAGCGTGGAACATTCAACTCTGCTGGGTTGTTGCGCAGATACCCTGCTCGTTGTGGAGCTTGGAGCTGCTCGATCGAGATCCCTTCCCTTCGATTTCCATACGATTTGTGACTAATTGTGGCTAAGGGCCAAGGGTTAAGGGTTAAGGATTAATGGTAAAGGATAAGGGCTAAGGGCTATGGACTAAGGATCAAGGATAAAGAACTTTAGCCTTAGTGTTAAAGTCTTAAGGGATAAGGGTAAAGTGCTGAGGGCTAACGGCTAAGGGCTAAGGTGTAAGGTTAAGGGCTAGGGGCTTATTTCTATGGGCAAAGGGCTAAGGGCTTTATGTTAAGAGTAAAGATCTAAGGACAAAGAGAAAAGGTGTAAAGGCTAACGAATATAGGCTAATGACTAGGACTAATGACAATGAGTATTAACTTAAGACCAGAGATTCACTCAGGCTTAGTTAGAGTTGAGTGAAAGCTATCTCACATCAGACTTCAGTATTGCACGAGCCTCGGCCAGGGTATGCAAAAAAGAGTAGTCGAAACGAATTAACGCTCCCAGTTGTACGTTTTGTAAGGGTCTTCAGCTTCGCCTGCGCTCGACTGCTCCGCCACTCAACTGGACTAAACTGACGACAGCACAGCTGGGAGTTGGCTAGCGGGTACTTGGCGCTGGCGGGTGACGTGGCAGCTGCATGCTGGGGTAACCAGTTACTGGGAATTGCTAGCTGCTGGGTAGAAGGGAGATGGAAACTGGTGACTGTCAACTAGCTGCTGCAGATTTGCCCAAAAGCTATTTCCACTTTTTCCCAAAAAAAAAAAAAAAAAAAAAATTAAACTAAAACTGAGAAAGTTTGAAGTCCAGAAGGTAAAGCTAGCTAAAGGGAATATAGCAGAGGCAAATGAAATGCTTTAGATGAGCACATCCAGCAGCTGCAGTTGCAGTTGCCCCATATTTCGGCCAAAAGCTGTCAAAGTACCCAAAAATGACCGCAGCGAGGGCGACGAACTGCTTCTGGCGTAGGGGGACGGAGGTAAAGCGTTTAATTAGCGTAAGTAAGTGACATAGAACTGTCAACCCATTCATTGGGTGACAACAACATCAGAACTTAACCACCAAAGCTCTCAATCACTGCGCATCCCATCCCCAACCGCACTCTAACTCATTCACTGCATTGACACTCTTGAAGCCCTCATTCACATGGATACCAGCATATATCACTCTCCCTTTTCCTCTCTCTCTCTCTCTATCTCACTGTCTCTCTCTCTCTCTCTCTCTCTCTCTCACTTACTCTGTGTACTTTGTGTAACCAACCGCGATAACAAACACTTTGGTTACGGTTCGAAGCACATAAAGCGTTTGCGTCCAACTGTTAAACGGACACGAGCTTTGACACGCTCGTCACATGAGCCATACCATACAGGCAAGTCCGTATAATCGAATGGAGGAGCCCGAGCTATCGGAAGACCTCACACCAAAGGCAATACATAAATTGTATGTATGAAATTATGCTCTAGACCCTCGCCGTTAATAATTTTGTTACCTGCTCTATATAATACTATAAAGGAATTAAGGTAAAGTAGATCATGAGACTATTACGTATATATTTAAATAGTACGTATAGGAGACATACATATATGTATATTACGCGTAGGTATTACATTACATTACGTGTACGTATGTGTATAGCAGACATATCTTACGTATACGTATAACAAAAATATTACGTTTACGTAAATATACGTAAAACATATTTATTACGTATAAGTATAACACACATCAATATTACGTATACGTATCCATACACTTACTTAGTTTCATAAACTTATATATCACGTATATTTTAGTAGCTCGCTACATATATTACGTATATGTATGTATATTACGTTAACAATCTATGCCTCATATATTAAGTATGTATATGTGTACACATCTAAACGGAATATAACGTATATACTCATATATTACGTATACGTAAACGTTATTTAAGGCATTATAAATCTAGATATGGCCAGCAGCTGTGGCATTTCATGCAGACCAGAGCTGGGTGTGTGTGTGTATATTTTGGCACCCTTATGGCATGCATAAATGCAGCAGACACAGTGCACAGTGAACAGTGAACAGTGGACAGTGGACAGTGGACAGTGAACAGTGAACAGTGGACAGTGGACAGTGGACAGTCCCAGCATTTGCCATTAGATGACCACACAGTTGAACTTTCCGGCCATTGACCGACCCCAACTCATCCACCAACTGCTGGTCATCGTGTCAAGATGCCCAATCCCCAGCCTCCCTGCCTGACCCAATGTCCAATTGGTTAAATGCAACTGGTAAAAGTTGTACAAAATTAATTTTTGTGAACTCGAGACGGGCCCCAATTCTAAGCGTCAATGTCGATTAAGAGATTTAACGGCCACAAGCCAGAGCGTTTGACCATTATGTAGGGGTCCAGCACGTGGATGCCATGGCCGTTGTCATTGTCATTGCCTTTGCCTTTGCCCTATTGTCCAGTCATGCTGTCGTCCTGGCATCCTTGTGACCCCTTCCGACATTAGAATTAAACTTTAATTTCGTAATGCATACATGTAAAATGTGCAAAGTAACCGAATGCTCCATTCAAATCAAAACAAAACTTCAACACAAAATTAACTCTCGGGGTGCGTGTGGATGTGTGGCACTCTCTATTGCCATCTGTGAGTGTTGACACGACACCAAAGCGACTACACTTTGTAGTTTTTGAGTAAGTATACAACAATATAAGCGAACAAGTGCATAAATGAATGACTCGACACTCGACTAGCTGTCAAGTCAGACAGGCGGACACTCAAATGACAATAGCGGGAGTGCATGCGAGAAACAAGAGAGAAAGACAGAGAGACAGAGAGAGAGAGAGAGAGAAGGAGAGTGAAAAAGATCTAGCTGCCTCCGCATGCACGTGGCACGTGCCCTGTGACTGCGATGGCCGAGTTAGGGCAAAGAGCAGTAAGAGAACTTCAACAGCTCATGCCCTACTCTCGATGGTGAATTTTACATGTCATAAAAGGTTCGTAACACAAAATTTTCGAGTAACCAGGGATGTAGATTGGCCAGATCAGAAATTCAGTTTCATTTCAGTTTTTGCTCAAATGTTTCATTCCACTATTTCTGCTGTTCTTCAAGGAGCTCAACTATTTTATCATCATTCCTCTTCCATTAAGTTCTTATCAAGTAGTGGGACTACCATTATATACAAAAGTGTTCTATTCCTTCATTCCCATTTACTGAATTTGTGTTTCACTCATTTTTGTTTTAGTTAATACGAATTTCTGGAGCAGCAAAAAAAACGTTTCGTTCCATCATTCCATCAACTGCTATTAACCTTGCTGCCAATATTAAAATTGATCTAAAACCTCTGACAGCTCTCTGCCTATTTCATTCCACCATACCTCTGCATAGCATTTGATTTTCATGTTCCATTCCAGCATTCCTTATCATAAATCTAATAAATTCTTAAATCTCCGTTCACCGTAAATCACCGTTTACGTACAAAACCTTGACTCGAACTCACGCACACTTAGAGCATTTCCGCTTCGTCTGGCTACGAGTCTGAAGCTATTTTTGGTCTTTTTATTTACTCTTGGTGTCCCACGTTCCTCTTCTTGTTGTTGTAGCTAAAGCATCGTTACTTGGCTTTCGCAGTGTTTTAGTGCACGCCTGATGCTCATATGCTTTATTATACTTGTACTTAACTACATATGCGATGCTTTTTACGGTTTCTACGTGCGTTTTTAACGGTTTACCCAGCCAAGGGCTCCTCCACACGCACACACACACACTTGCTTACAGGCACAGGCAGAGCCCGAGCAGGGATTCCACAAAAATATGTCTGGCATTTTGTCAACATCTGCCTTAGCTACCTATTCGATGGGATTTTACACTGAGAAACAGTTAAATTTCCTAGCGGAACTTAGGAATTGTGCAGGTAAAATTTTAAGATTTTAATATTTGTTGGAAGAAAGTTAGCTTAAAGCAGAAAATATTAGGCTTAAATTGAATTTGAGGTTAGGTCTAGGTTAGAATATTATTGAAGAGAGTTTTGAAACAATGGCACTAACCCAAAACAATTGGAGCTATATATGGAAATTAAGTTTCAATAATAGTGAGGTTAGTTTGAATTTCCAGAATTTTAGATATTACGAGAACTATATTACCATCGAAAGACAGGCTTAGCTATGGCTTTAAAAGATCTGAAATATTCTACTATTTTGTATAAAAAAAGTTGATATTCAGACATTAGGAACTAAATATATATAGATATATACCTGCATACGAGATAGAAAAGTTTCCGTATAATAGTTATATATATTTATAAATATATAAATCTAATTAAAAGGAATATATGTATATCCGTGTATGCTCCTTAAAAAAAACCTTGCCACGTTCTGGTAGCTCTCACAGCTACACAAATACAATTACATATTTATATATTTATAAATATAAATATATTAATAAATATGTAAAAGTCGTGTACGTAACAACATTTCCACTTTAAAAAAAGTGAGAGGTAACAAGAGAGAGATGGAAAGATACGCACAGTGCAATTAGCACATAATTTACTTCGGACTCATCAGAGTTCATCAGTGCGCTAATTGAAGCGCTTTTAGTTGAAGCCATAAAAGCTAAAGGCGAGTGCCTGAGTCAGTGTGTGTGAGGCAGAGTCAGAGTGTGTCTGTGTGTGTGCGTGTGCTGCTTGAAAGGTGTTGAGGTCAACTCTAGACACCTTCACGCCAGTATTTATGCCAATGCATGTCCTTTGCAGCAGCCGGAGCTAAAGCAGCTGAAGCCATTAAGCTCTATTCCCAAATGTCACTACAATGCTCCAGCTCTCTCACTCTGTCTCACTCACTCTCTCTGTCTCTCTCCCACACACGCTGTGTGCCTCTCTCGCTCTCGCTGAGTCAATTATTTTGCTGCTCTTGCGGTTCTCCTCTGCTAATTAAAACCAAAACAAATGCAATTGTCACCGCTGGCAAAAATAGCAAAAGCTGTCAACGCCACAACAATGTTACTCTGTCTCCGAGTGTGCGAGGTGGTTGTGTATGTGTGAGAGAGAGTGAGAGAGGTGAGTGTGAGTGTGTGTGTGTGTCATTGCTTAGCCATTGCAGCAACCGCATGCAATAAGCAAGGACAATGCAAATGAAGTGGACAGCGTGTGGGTGCAAGGTCTAAGGGCAAATAGTAATAAAATTAGGATTTAAGCTTGCACGACTAGCGTATACCCGGTAAACAGCAGAGACTGAAACTGCCTAATGCCTAATGCCTAATGCCTAATGCCTAATGCCTAATGCCAAATGCCAAATGCCAAATGCCTAATGCCTAATGCCTAATGCCTAATGCCTAATGCCTAATGCCTAATGCCTAATGCCTAATGCCTAATGCCTAATGCCTAATGCCTAATGCCTAATGCCTAATGCCTCATGCCTAATGCCTAATGCCTAATGCCTAATGCCTAATGCCTAATGCCTCATGCCTAATGCCTAATGCCTAATGCCTAATGCCTAATGCCTAATGCCTAATGCCTAATGCCTAATGCCTAATGCCTAATGCCCAATGCCTAATGCCCAATGCCTAATGCCTAATGCGTGTTACATATGTAGCCACAACATCATGCTACCCCACTCCAGCTACCAATGAGACCAAACAAATAAAAAATAAAAAGCGAAACAAGAGATGACAACTGCACACAGACAATGAATGTCACTTGAGAGTGACTCTCTCTCTCTCTCTCTCTCTCTCTCTCTCTCTCTCTCACTCTGCCACTGCCTGCCCTTCGCCCTAGACACTTGATGTTGCTTTGTGTGTGACCGTTCGCTTTGTTGTTTTGTTTGCTTTGAAACATATTCCCGCTGCGTGCTGTGGTTTCATGTTGTTGCTGCTGTTGTCACACTTGCATCATGGACAGACAAAGGGCCTCCGAGCCGACAACACTGAAAAGATAGCCGTAATTGTTGAGCAGACCACATGGGCATGTCAGTTCTATCACACACATAAAACTTTCTGCAGTACCAAGCAGCATGCAGAAGAAGAACAACAACAGCTAGAGAGACGCATTGCATTTGCAAATATTTGAATTTGATTTTTATTAGATTTTACAACTATATTTTATTAAAGTAATTGCAACTGACATTTGTCATGAGCTTGGCAAAGTTCAAAAGGATTTTTCATTCATTCCAGAATGAAGTCAATGCCTTTGAAGCAATCCAAAATTTATTTAATTAACAATATTTTGTTATGATTAGTATTGTAATTTTATTTTATATCTATTATTATATGTTATTTATTTGCCTGGTAAATTTTCATGTCAAGCTGTGAAACCTTTTAGAATTGCCATAGCTGTAATCATTTTTGATATAAGTAATATTTTCTCTCATTTTGTAATTTAATGTTTATTTACAAAATTTATTTTTATTTTTTGTAATTCATATTACTTATAAAGTTATTTCTATTTATTTGTTATCACTAAAAATTATTTTATTACTATTTTTGTATCGAAAATACATTTTGAACTGCCTGGCAAACTGCTTGGTAAATGTTAACTGTAAGGTATAAAATCTTCTCAGCTTCTTCCATGGTAACTTCTATTGCATTTTCACAATATATTATTAAAATAATATTAAATAATATTTATGTGCCTTATAAACTGCCTGTTAAACGTGCCTTGTAAACTTCCAACTCTTTTAATGGTATCAAAGCAAAAACCAAATTTCCTGTGACTTAGTTTGCCTTTCATATATATTTAAAGAAATTTCATTATATTTTTTTATAATTTTTATGTAGCTTCCAAAGTACCTGGTTAAAATTTTAACATTTAAATTTTATCGTAACTTGATCAAAATTTTAATACAAATTTTTTAATAAAAGAAATTTAGTTTGTTACTTACATATGTGCATGTTAAATTGAATGTTAAAAGCTCCTTGTAAATTATTTGGCTCAAAACAAAGCTATATTTGATGGTACTCTGCTGTGGCCCAGTCGACTTATAAACTAACCGAACTGCCCAGTCCACAAGCTGTTGTCTGCTGCGGGCCAAGACAAACATATGGAAGTGGAGGCGAAGCACTTGGCGGCGGCTATTGTTACGCTCTTATTGTTCGTGTAAAAGTGTTATATATATTTATATAAGTATATATATTTAAGTCTACATATATATGTATACATATATATATATATATATACATATGTTAGTGTTTGCATTGTGCTGTGGCAGCCCGCAGTCTCCGGCAAGCTCTAATGCTGCCCATATCAACGTGGCCAGGGGGCATGAGACAATTGTGTTTGTCTGCGGATGCATGGAAAACTAATGTCATAGTCATGCCGCATCACGTTGACAATAACGAAACACCGTTGCGGCGGCAACAGCGCGCGGGCCGAGCGGGCAGGGGGTAACTCGAGCCCTTTCAAAGCGAGCTGCACCTGTGCCTCATTATGTGTGTGCCGCACGGCGTATGCGTAATGTGCAACATTTGCCATTTGCCATTTGGCATTTGGCATTTGGCATTTGGCATTTGGCCGTAGCATGCTGCATATTGCATGTTGCATGCTGCTAGTGGATATGCAACAAGCGATGCATTTCTTTTGTTGACCCTCAGCCAGCGGCTGTGCTCGCCACAAATGAGCTACAAACAGCGTATCGAATGAAGGCCGCGCATTGCCTAACATTCATCAGGCAACAAGCAGCAGGCAGCAGGCAGCAGGCAGCATGCAACATGCAGCATAAAGCAATAGCAACGTACCCAAAGCAAAAGCTCTTTTCGAAGCGACTGCGGTTGCCTGTGGGCTGTGCTGGCTTGCGGCAGGCACAAAGACTCCAATTATTGCAATGAGAGCGCATAACTGTACAATTCCAACACACATACGTGTGTCTGTGCTGTGCTGTGTATGTGTGTGAATTTTTTATTTCTCTCGCACAGCTGACATCGCTTTTTATGTATGACAAATGCTAAAGAGGCTGGCAGTGAGACCCCCTATCGCTCTCGATTTCTCTCTATCTCTCTCTCACTCTCTCTCTCTCTCGCTGTCTCTTTCCCTACCACTCACTCCAGCTCTTGCGCTTGTGCCTTTGGCTCGACAGCAAATGTAATAAGTAATGCATGCATAATAAAATAGATGTGTGTGTGTGTGTGTGTGTGTGCGAGTGTGGCATACTTTTTGGCTCTACATAGAAATTTGTGTGCTTAGGATAGTCATAAATCATAGTTTGAGTAGGTGTGTCTACGTATGTGTGAGTGTCTGAAATGAATTTCTTTAATAAGAGCAAAAGGCTAGACAGAAGTCTATGTCTAACCAAATTTAAGTTAGACCACAATCATTTCCAGCAAATTTCATTTAGAATTCCCAAATGGTTAAAGCGTATTTTGTGAGAATACAAATGGAAATATTTTTTATCTAAATATAATAAGTATTATTAGTATAAGAAATTATTTCTATTATAGAATATAATGATAATGCCCAGTGCTGTATAATATATAAGGTAAATAAGGAAGGTCAGACGGACGAACGGACGAACAGATGGAAGGTCAGACGGACGAACCGACGAACAATCGAAAGGTAGGACAAACAGAGGCTGGAACGGATGAGCCAACAGACCAAAAAGTCGGACAGACAGACAAACAGCCGGACGGACAAAAAGACGGAAGGTCGGACGACAGGACAGGGCAGGGCAACTTGCAAAATATATATGCCTAATGGGTTCAGCCACAGCTCCCTTTAGCTGTCACAAACATTTCAACAAAACGAAATATAAATATCCCCAATAAATTATTAAAATTCTTCAATCAACCCAAATCAAATCAGATATCAAAAATTTTCTTTTTGCAGTAAGTTAAATTTATAAGAATTTTCTTCTCCTCTTGGCTTTTTCAGCACTGATTCAAAGGGAAAACCGTTGAGTTCTGCAAGCTTAGCATGTCATTCAATAATTGGCAAAAGCTGTGCAATGCAACACAAAGAAATGCCAGCGGCAGTTGCAGTCGCTGCAGTTGCAGTTGCACACGCAGCTGATGCCGAGGACTTGGCTCGGCTTTGGTCATCAACTGACAAAAAGTTGTTGCCAGAATGCGCTGCGTTACAAATGAAGTGCATACAAAGTGTGGCAGTTGCAGCAATTGTAACGGCAAGGAGAACTGCTGTTGCTGACACTGTTGCAACTGTTGCCACTGCAGCTGGCAACTGGCAGCAGGCAGCAAGCAGCTCCAAGCCAGCAGCTCGCAGATCGCAGCTAGCAGTCAAATGAACTTCTCGTCAAATGTTTCGTCTGGCAAAAGGGAACAGAGCACAGCAAATACCATCAAATGCTCTGCTGACTGCCAGACGAAGCCACCAAATGCCACGCCCATGCATGATACCAACGCCCACTGCCGCCCAGCTGAAGAGGAGCAAATGATTGCAGTATTTAGCAGCACACGCAGCGTATGCGTAACGGCTGATGAGCTCTGAGCCAAGGCAAAGCCAAAGGCAACGGCAGCAACAAGAACAAAAGCCAAAAGCCTGAAGTGTGCAGCACATACAGCTCAAATAGGGTATGCTCGACTAGAAGACACTCTATATCAAAGAGTCAAGAAAAATTTTAAGTTCTAGAATCTAAAGGCAAATAAAGAAGATATTCGACTGGCAGATACCCTGTAATTTTTTTAATGTAACCCTAAGATTAGACAAATGCTATGCATCTCTGTATGATTGCCAGACAACATAGTAGTAATCCAAGCGAGAGTGCTCAATGTGTAGATACCCTATACCAAGATAATGCCAAAATCATAGAAACTACAAAGTAAAAGATCTATAGTTATGGCATTTCTTCGTTGTAGAAAATTGTCAAAAAACCAAAAATGCTCGACTAGTATATACCCTATATTGAGTTTTTAACAGCTTAAAGACTATATATACATATGGTCTATATAACTTCAATTGTTTGCCGACTTTCAAGGGGTATTTTAGACATAAAAACTCGTAAATTGCGCCGACATTATCATGGCCTGTGCATAATTATGTAATAAATATAATTTCCATGGAGAACACATGATGGTGACAACCTAAAGGGCAATGGTAGGACAGGGGGGCAGCTGAACGAAAGGTCGCAGCAAAATGGGGGGTAGTGAATGCGGGAGGGCTACCTAATGGAGCTGCAGATGGAGCAAAGAGGCGCTTCGGCACAATGTTGGGCCACAACATTTTGTAATAATAAAGTTTGGGCACAGCAAATGCAAGCATGTGTGTGCGAGAGTGTGTGTGTGTGTGTGTGTGTGTGTGTGTCTCGGGTCAACACACTCGCAAATGTGCTGCGCATGTGTGTGTGTATGTGTGTGACTATAATGTGACTCTATAATTCATTATTAAAAGGGCTTAATGACAAAACTTTTAGCATTTTATGCAGAATACAAAAATTATATGAAAAAAAAAAGTAATGCACAACATTTGGCAAGCTAATGCGTGTGTGTGTGTGAGTGTGTATGTTTGTGTGAATTTGGGACAGCTCATTTAAGAGACAGGCACTGTGACAGTTCACATTTAAACTATTTGCTAATTGAAATTAATAAAAGAGAATCACTTGACAAGTAGAAATTGAATACAATAAAAATGTATGTGTATTTTTTGTTTAAGCAAACAATAAAAATCGATATTTATCGACGGGAAAAATGGGCAAAGTGCGGAGAAAAAATCGAGCATTAAGAGATTTTCAATGTCTACTAACAACAATAAAATTAATTAAACTGCTTAGCCGCGTGGCATCGTTTAGATGATAACGAACCAAACAAATTTCAAAAATGCGAGAGAAATAAAATTAAATTAAATTGCGCCTGAGAGCAGGCAACACTTTTTGAAATCCGAAAGCGCAAGGCAATTAGGTAAGAAAACCCAATGATAGCAGCAGATGCTAATGGGCAGAAAGAGAGAGCGAGAGAGATGGGTAGCGGGGGCGGGGGGAGTGGGAGTGGGTGAATATGAAGAAGACATTACAATTATGTGAAGATATTGCGGCAGGCGCCGTTGCCGCCATTTTGTCACGCTTATTATTACGATTATTAGTTGCAGCGTCTTATCGCTACCAACAGCAGTTGACTCACAGTTTCCCAGAGCGAGAGAGCGAGAGAGCGAGAGTGAGAGAGAGCGAGTGAGTTGTAGTGGCTGACAGCCCACACTGCTACCCACTTGAGTCGTAGCGGAAACGGAAATTGCGTTAATAAAGTGCGCACTGCTGTTGCCGGCTGCTGCTGTTGTTGCTATTGCTATTGCAATGCCTGCATTTGAAGTGCTCCTCAATTGCAGTGCAGTTCCGTTTATTACGCCCATTCACTAGCCCACACTCTCCCACACCCACGCCCATGCCGCCCATGCCGCCCATTTAATCCCGCCCCAACGTCGCGCTTGATTGGCTTCGCTTGCTTTGCCGTTGACAAAATTGTCCAAGCAAATGAATTATTTCTTATTATTGACCGGAAATCCAATGACAACGTTTAGCCATAGACCCCTCGGTTTCTAGGTAGTCCTCATTATATGTCATCTGTATGCCACGCCCACCGCCCACCGCCGACCGCCCACCAAGCTGCCAGCTGCAATTTGTTGCTGCAATTGTTGTTGTTGGCAGCTTGTTCGCATTCGAATTCACATTTGAGTTAATTACTTAATCGGCATTGAGTGCGTGATATAGTGCGCGATGGCAAGTTGATTATGTCCTGTAGAGTATAGTTGCACGTTGGGTATATAGGTCTGATAGGAAACGAGAATGAAATAAAATTGAGTTGCAGTTAGCTTAGAGCAGATGATGATATATAAAATATATTTGACATATGTGATTTATAGGCAATTTTAGTTGTTTTGACTTTGCAGGTAGCTTAGTTAATTCTTTAGTGGACTACAATATATTGTCAGATATTATATAAATCAACTATACTCCATTCATCCGCTAGCCATACCCAATAATTAATCAGCGCCCAAAGATAGTATAAATAATATGTTATCGATATTTTAACATTTCGATATATATCGATTTAGGTTTTTTCTAAAATTTAATTTTTTTTTAATTTTAATTTGTTTTTTAATTAATTTTAACTTACATCAACAATATATTTAACAAGGGATAAGCGCAGTTTACAGGGTAGCTACAAGTCGCTATCAGTTCGCCTTAACAATTTCAACAATGCTTAGCTAATTTCTATGGAATTCTCTGCCTTTATAGTTGACAGCTCAAATATATTAATGTCTTTAATTCAGTTAAGTAGAGCAGTCAACACATTAAAGGAAATTTATATGACATAGAAGGAAGATATATTAAATACTAAATTCATGAGTCTACGACCCACATCAATTGAAACATGAACAAAAAGTCTTTGCACACATCCCAGTTCTTCTGCTTCAAGCCGTACATCAATCAGTCAATCAATTCAAATTCCGAAAACTATAAATCTTTGTTTAAAGAGATTGTGAATAAGAACATCAAATTTCAATGTGCTTTAAAATCAAGCTGTACATCAATCAATCAATAAGCCAATCAATCAATCAATCAGGCAATCAAAAAACAAATATATACTAAATTTAAAAAATTCATACGATTTCACTGCTACAGTTTCAAGCTGCGCATCAATCAATCATCAATCAATCTGTCACTCAGTAAATGAGTTCAACAAACTTGAAATTAATAATTTATATAAAGAGAAGCTGTTCTTTTATTTCAAGCTGTGCATCAATCATCAATCAATCAATCAATCCCTAATGACATCTGAATAAATTATATATATATAAAATATATCTCACTAATTGAAACATTCAATAACAAATTCTGCAAACGTCGTCAATCATCATCGTCATCATCATCATCATCGTCATCATCATCATTCACGCACTTTAACACGATTGCATCACAAACGCAATTCCACTTCAGCTCAGAACACAAAACACTTTCCACTTAAATTAATTGAGATGAACTGCTTAGCGGCCTGTCAGAGAAAGCAAAAAGGGAACTTTTTCGCTCTGCCAGCGGATCGACTAGAGGATGCCACGTAAAAAGCAGCGAGAGCACCCAAATGATTTACACACTTTGAAGCAAGTTAAATGAGCTGAAATCCAAATATTAAAGACTTTCGACTCGGAAAAACTTTTCGCTTGCCAAGCAATTTGCATTCGTTTTTACTCGGCTGGCAATGGGGTATATGCGACAGTGGGCGCTAAACTTGCTCGCCCACCAACAGTTAGTAGCTAACTAATTACCAAAGCACCTCGGTTCATGGCGAAGGGGGCTGTAGGGCGTGGCAGTCACACTTAAGTTGTGCAAAACTTTGGGCGATCAAAAAGTGCGGCAAGAAAATAAAGGAAATGAGAATGAAGGAAAATTATTGAAAGTATGCAAAGATGTTAATACCCTAGAAAAGGTAGTATCCGTTGTAGTAGCTTATAGTGTATACACTTGTACTGAAAATATATATACATATATATATATATATATATATATACTATATAATTTATACCAAACCATAAGCCTACTCAGCACCACTAAGGTGACCCAACAAGAGTGATACTACTTTTAATAGTCATAACTCAGGCATTGTTTAAGTTATCGATAATATATAACTTCCGAAATATGCAATTAGCTTTGCCATTTGATTATAAAAAGTTTGAGTTCTACTGATCAAGCGTAAATAATTTTGAAAAATCGATCAAAATTGTCGCAAAAAAGATTATATGATATCACTTTTCGATTGAGAACTATGCCAATTGGGCAGATCAGTTAAATTCTTTTATGTATATACTGTGACTCTCGGCCGTCACCCAGCGAGCTCTATAGCTTGGCTTGCGCAGCATTTTCACAATATCGTGGGCCACGTTTTGACAATTGTTGCCAATCAGTTTGTAATGAAATCTCGATTGACAGCGCTCAATCAGCTTATCCATTGCACGAAGCTGCGCTTCGCTCAGGTCTAAGCTGACGCTATGCGAGACCAGCGAAGACTCAGAATGAGATCGGATGCAACCGTGTGCATAGCCAGGCGAGTTGGCTGGAAAGCGCAGAAAAGTGCCGAACACGGCGCCGTCTACCGGCTTCGCGTTGCCTTCGGAAACACCGTAAACCCGACGATTACCTACACAGAGGAATAGATGCAACGGCACGATGCGCAGCTTGCGACAGAGCAACAACAACAGCAGCTCAACCAAGACCCAGCAACGGCCCGCCAAATGCCGCTGGCTCAGGCCGTAGAAATATTCAGTTAGGCGACGATTGCCACGAGCCAAGGGTCGCCAGTGAAACGATATTTGAACAGTCGACGATGCTGGCGACAACGACGACATTTTCTCTTTCTCTTATTACTACTATATATATGGATATATGCTGTTAATTTTCAGCCTCAGCTGATTTGATTGATTATTGATTGATTGATTGACGATTTCCCGATTTCCCGATTTCCCGATTTATTGTTCCTAATGGAAACACTCTTGAGAAGGCACAGTATTATTTCTTTGTTTGTTTATGTTGCGAATATTTTGACGGATTCGAACCCGGCGTTGTATGCGATGCGAATTATTCAGTCGGCTTAATGATCTACACCATTGCTTGCCGACTGGGACACCCGACTAAAAGCGCATTAGAGCTGAGCTCCCCCTCGCTCGCGCGACCCCCGCCACGGCCACGCCACTGAACCCGAGACTTCTCGTATAACTTTTACTGATAACTATATACACAAGAATTTACATTTTTTGCATTTCAGTTTCAAGTGGCGAGCGACGCTTATCGCCAGATAAATGACTGAATGACTAACTTCCGCTCCAGCCCTGACGGAGGTCACGATATTGATATGCATACGGCGTTAAATAGCTGTAAGCTGCAATATATAATTATACATATATATATATATATATATATATATATATATATATAATTTGCATTAAATTTTTGGCGCAGCCTAAAAGTCATCTGTGCGCTATGCGGGAATTAAATTTCATGCGCCTAACAGTACTAAAAGTACTCTAAAATATTTAATGCATTTCATTTAGTAAATTTTGTAGAATACTTTTAGACGGTGCCTAAATATAGTTCCCGTACTAACGCACAAATGGCACCTTGTTAGGTAACAGTGCCTCAAAGGAGCACTGTTAATTAACATTTTTACCCTACTGCTTTTTCCTGAGCGCCTAGTATTTACGAACAATTTTTGTAATGGCATTCATTGCTCCTGCTATGCAACGACATTTTTTGTCCATTACAATTCAAATGGAAAACAGCACCTAATAAACAGCCTTAAACTTATTTTAAATTTCTATATATATCGAAAATTATGTCCGGGTTTGGCCCGCAAATATGACAAAAAAACGAATAAAAATTAAATCGATCATATTTGTGGTCACTTGAGGTACGCTAGGAATATATAGGCCAACTGAGAACCATTGAGGAGTAGCCAATATATTTTATTTTTCATCATCAAATATTGTTACATTATCAGTTGACTCTTTTTTCAGTCCCTATATTTTTCTCGATTTTCTTACTACAACTAAATTTCTCTATTCTAAAAACATATCAACATATATCTTCCATAGTAACTTCAATGTTGTGCCTTGTTGCATGCCATAGCTGAAGCGCTCCAAATTGCTGTGTGTGTGTGTATGTAGAACAGAAACAAAGCAACAATAGTTGCAGTAGGCGACAACAATAACTGCGAATGAGTTGAGAGAGAAAGAGCTGTGGCTGACTGCAGCTGGGGGCTTCTTTTGGCTAATGCCAAGTGGCAAACGTTTTGGCCAAGACATGGCCAACTTTTTGCCAAGTCACCAGCGAAAGTTGCCACACAACACACACACAGCACTCACACATACATTTGCACGCAAGTTGCAATTGTAAAATGTTTTTTAATTTGACCAAAAATACTTTTGCAACAGTCACGAAAAGCAAAAGCAAAAGCAAAAGCAAAAGCAAAAACTAAAGCAAAAAGACAAAAAACTTGCCAGCCAAACATTTTGACGCTCATATCAGGCACACAGTGCGGGGCGTGGCGGAGGCGGCTGCTGCTGAATGGAACTTAGGCGACAATGGGCGTGCCGGGCAACAGAAACAACACGCACACAAAAGGCAGACAACAAAGAAAACAAGTCGAAGTTGCAATGCTCTGAGCAGGAGCAAGAGATGGAGATAGAGAGATAGAGATAGAAATATATAGATATAGAGTCAGATATAGTATGTGTGATACTGGATAGAATATTTGAAAATATATAATATAGTATAGTATAATACAGTATACTACATGATATAGTCAGCCGATGTAGCTAGGATCGAGTTTGTATATAGAAATCATTCCAGGATTCATATTCAAAGAGAATCTTCATTTTCGAGCAATAGTTCCGTTAGCAACTAACTATATCATATATTATGATATAGCTAGGATCGAATTTCTATATAGGGATTATTTCAAGACGCATCAATTTCAAGTTTAGCCAAGATATTTTCAAAGAATATCTGAATTATTGAGCAACATTTTCCTTAAAAACTATATCATTTACTAGATTGATAGATCCAATGTGAATATAAGCGTATATAGCAAACTTGCAATAGGATTATTTAAATATATATAAAGTTGATAACACCTGTAACACCTTTGCCCTTATGTTACCTCTGCCCTATCGTAGTCAATATGCCCAGTTCCAGATGAGGCAAAGGTAAGAAACTTATGCAGCCAAAAAACTTCAAATGCGAAAAACTGCAAAGCGGACAACGCTGGACAAGTCGCACCAAGTGGGCGGCTGGGGTTGGTCAGCGAAAGATGGGGGCGTGGCGGCCACAAAAGCAACCAAAAGTTAACAGCAGTGTCTAGGCAGCATGACATGCAGCAAGTTCGGCTATAACAATAAAAATTGCACGTTACGCTTCGCAGCCAGCAAAAGACAGAGGGAGAGATGGAGAGAGAGAGAGAGAGAAAATGAGAAAGGAAGGGGAATTGGGTAACTGCACAGCTGGACATGGCATATCAAAAAATATGTATCCTTGCAACAAGAGCTGGCTAATGTTTATGTATAGAGCAGCAACCAAAAACTTTTCGTTGTTATTTTCAACTTAATGAAAATGTAAGATATACACACACACACACACACACACATATTAAATATATATATATATATATACAGAGCCAGTGGAGTATGCCAAAAGGAAGGTGCTCCACGGGAACTCAGTGCGACGCTGGCAGTCGTAGGGCACATGAAGACATGGCTGCAGCGTGTGCAGTTGCAGATAAACTGGTCAAGTGTTTGCTCTTTAAATTCCGGCTCATAACTTTTAGATGAGAGTATATTGGTTTATAGCACTGTTAACTGTGCTCTAATTATGGCTGTTTGTGGGAGGAACGTATGGAGACTAGAGCGAATACGCTGCTTAAGTCTAATACTGGAGTATAAGTAGTGCATATGTAGAATATAAGTAGAGTATAAGGAGAGTATAATTATAATATAAGTACAGTATATGTACAGTATAAGTAGAGTATAAGTAGAGTATAAGTAGAGTATAAGTAGAGTATAAGTAGAGTATAAGTGGAGTATAAGTAGAGTATAAGTAGAGTATAAGTGGAGTATAAGTAGAGTATAAGTAGAGTATAAGTAGAGTATAAGTGTAGTATAAGTAGAATATAAGATGAGTTTAAGTAGAGTATAAGTAGAGTGTATGTAGTGCATATGTAGAGTATAAGTAGAGTATAAGTATAATATAAGAACAGTATATGTACAGTATAAGTGTAGTATAAGTGTAGTATAAGTGTAATATAAGTAGAGTATAAGATAAGTTTAAGTATAATATAAGCGTAGTATAAGTAGAGTATAAGTAGAGTATAAGTAGAGTATAAGTGGAGTATAAGTAGAGTATAAGTAGAGTATAAGTAGAGTATAAGTGGAGTATAAGTAGAGTATAAGTAGAGTATAAGTAGAGTATAAGTGTAGTATAAGTAGAATATAAGATGAGTTTAAGTAGAGTATAAGCGGAGTATAAGTAGAGTATAAGCGCAATATAAGTAGAGTATAAGTATGGTATAAGTACACTATTAGGTCATTATAAGTAGATCACAATAGTACAGTATAATAAAGTACAAGTACAGTATAAGAACAGTCTAAGTATAATATAAATATAGTACAAGTATATTAAAAACAGACTCCTCTCAGCTTAACTTAACTTACTTTTGAAGAAAGTTCGCTTCCAAAGCAAACCCAATAGCTATTCAAATTTGAACGAATATCATGTAGTCGGGAAACTCTCCATATTCACATGCTCCGCTGTCCGTTGTCTTCCTTTTTGTTGGGGAGAAAAGGCAGAGCATCGTTATGGCGTGCCTGAAAGTTGCTTTTCAATACATTCAGTGCAAATAAACGCTTTTCACTTTATATTAAATTCAGTGGAATGTGTTTCAGAGCGTGTTTTTTTTTTAATAAATATATGTGAATGTACATATATAGAATTTACAACCAGCTCTGATCTATGCATGTGGTGCAGCCGTCCAGGTAAATTGAGTGAGCCAAAAAATGTTAAAAATTTATAAATAAAATAAATTTGATTTAAATGATTTTCGTAGTGATTTGAGTTCGGATTGAATCATATATTATAGACTATATCAGATAATAAACTGAGATTTATATTGAAACTTACTTTAAACAAACTTTGAATTCCTTTAAGCTTTTGTTTTATAGAATATACATACATATATTTAGAGTTTTCCTCATTCTTATAGCTATATATATACTTTATAGCTATATATACAATTTCATTACTATAACTTTACCAAGATCTGAACTTAAAGAGACTGCAAGACACTTAAAGCCTTCAAGTTGACGAGGTTAACAAGCTTTGAATATTTAACTTAAATTGTCTAAACTTTAAACCAAGCTACAAAAGTATTCAAATTAAATTAAACCAATATATATATATATATATATATATATATATATATATATATATATATATATATATGTATATATATATATATATATATTCAAATAATAAATTGTACGGCGTGCCGTATAAATTGTTAAATAAATAAATCTAAAAGTTATCTAAGCGTGTCCAAATTCGATTTACAGCTGCAATGAACGCGACGTCTGCTCGAAATAAAAACAAAAAATACAAAAGAAATAAAAATAAATAAAAAACGGAAGTGTAAGCGAAAAAATATGAAACGAAAACGAAACGAATATCGAATACGCTTATACAAAAGAGAATTAAAGAGGGAGAGAAGTGCCATATAAATATATATTATAAATATAAATATTTATATGACTAAAGATGCTTGCGAAACAGTCATATGATATAGTAATCAGGTCTGCTTAAGAATTATGCAATACAAGAATAGCACTCTACTAGCTATACCAAATCTGAGCCTTTAAGATCTGCTAAGAGCTGAGTTCACATAGGTCATCTTAGGTATAAAAATGTCCAATTCATATGATTTGAAGTTATATATCATATACATCAATAAGGAGCAACTATACCAAATCTGAGCTTTTAAGAGCTGCTAAGAGCTGAGTTCACATAGGCTATCTAAGACTTACCCTCGTGCAATGCATACGATTTCAAGTTATATGCTCGCTCTATCAATGCAAAATAACTGTATCAAAATTGCGCTATAAAACTCAACTGCAAACAGAGTTCCCTTGGGTTACATGAGTCAGCCACATCCAGCCGATGGCCAGCTTGATGGCCACTCCAGTCATAGTAACCTTACCACATAGTGTATGCACAGCTATTCGAACATTTAAATGTTCCGCTTTCTATATGAAATACGTAACTTCATTCTATCTGCGCTTTAATTGCTTTGTCTGCCATTTGTAATTCTGTTATTTTACCTTCTTTTTCACTCCCCTTCATATATATATATATACATATATATATATATATATTTACACATTTTTTGCAGCTCTTGCATTGAACATCGAAGATTTATTTGCTGAGGTTTTTTTATGTATTATTTAAACAAACTGCGAACATCTAGCAAATATTCGCATTGTTCCTGTCGGATATTGAAAAATTGATGGATCCGACGAAATTAACATGTAATAATTTCTTAACACGCAAAAAGTTGTAAGCCGAAATATTTGGGATATTACATTTTTACGGACTTAAAGCGCTTGAAGCTACAATTTCAATAAAATTAAATTATACAATTCGTAATGTACTTTTGAAGTATAAACTAAGGCCTCTGAGAGTCTAACAAATTGTAATTTTTAATAAAAATTCATCAAAGTTTTAATCCTACAAATTTATTTAAAATTTAAAAAAAAAATGTTTTACTAATTTTGACATTAAAAATAAATTTAATATTAAAAGAACAAAATTCGAAACTGTACATTAAAATAAAATAGGGGAAAAAATATATCAAATATCAGTCATAGATCATTCATAGATCTATTATTCTACTGAGCACTATACATCAAAAACTTTACTGAAATTTTTAATTTTACCATACTTTACACATTTAAAAAATGAAAATTTTATTTCTATTACATAAATAAATTATTTTAAAAATATAAACAAAAACGAATTTAAATTGTTAAATATTAAGAATGAAAAAAAAAATAGCATACATCTACGCATCATGCATATGCTTAGCAACTGCGCTGCCTGCATACTGACTGGGACACGAACCGCGCTGCTGTGCAAAAGCCGATGCCAATTCAACACGACCGTGGTGGACTGAACTGTGGTGAATTGGCTGCAATCGTTGAATGATAGCAGCGTGTGGTTTTTTTGGTTGGTTGATGGCTGCGACTCGAAGGAAAAGAGTGAGAGAGAAAGAGAGGGCGACAGTAGGCGCACGTAGCAAATGGCGGCTGTTATTGTTATTTTTGTTGTAGCTATGGTGAAGCTGCTGTTGTTGCTGCGGGCTGCTGTCTGGACGATTGTTTGTTATTCGTTGTTGTTGTTGTTGTTGTTGTTGTTGCTGGTTTGCCGGTGATTGTTTGTCTATTTATATGCTCATTATGTTTTCGCGCTTGTTTTACCAAGCGCAATGTGCGACAACAGCAGCAGCAACAACAACAACAACAACAATAAGAAGCCAGGTCCTTTGAATAATGTGCGGCCATATATTGCGGCAAGCAGCGCCATCGTAGTGGTCTGATAGAGAAGGAGGCGGGGAATGGGTAGCGAGGTTTGCTTCTTTTGCTGGCAGCTTCCTGGTTTGCTGTCCAAAAGATACAAAAGTAAAAAGCAACAGCAAACACACACACACACACACACCCAGGCGTCACAATTTGCCAGAAACTCTTCTTTTTTTTTGGCAAAAGTTCAAGCCATTTTTTATACCCTGTAGAAAAAAAAACACAAAAAAAAGAAAGTGCAAAAAAAGTTTGAGATATGGACACATTAAGTTCCGCAAATGTTGGCAACTGTGGCAGACAGCTCTAAACTGATCAGTTTTAGATAGGCACACAATATGGTACTTTGAGCAGCAGCTATACCCTAACTACCAAAGAGACCCAATGAACTTGGCCTATATTGGCAGTTAGCACGTTCCAATGTGGTATAATGTTTGATGGATCTGTACTGATGTACAGCATAACAAATTAAAATATTAAGATAATATATTTAATAATAACATATATAAATAATAGAAATAATTTCATTTTTAATTTGGTAAATAAAGAATAAATATATATATATATATATATATATATATATATATATATATACATAATATATACCTAATATATTCTTGCTAACTTCCCATGAAAGTCGATTATAGTATGCTCTTCTTCTGCCACGCATAGTCCTTGATATATAATTTTCTTATACAGGATATCCCGCACGTCGTGCATATTCATTTCCTTTAGCTGCAACTTGGTTTTTTTTCGGTATCTCCATCAAATCGCTTGTCAATCCCATTCATTTTGGCCCCCTTTTTGCCGTCAACAATTGCACAAAGACTAATTACACAGTTAGAAAGAAGAGAAAGGGGGCGTGGCAAATTGCACAGATTTACAGATTTCAAACGGAAAGCAAACTAGACTTAAGCGTGAAAAGAAAGAAAGATATATGTGACTATATCGGTATATAGACAATATATATATATATAATTTCTGTTTTCCAGTTAGTTCACCACGATCCACGCCCACTCGTTCGCCTCCTACTGTTACTGCATTATTCTTCTCCTACTCCTGTTTTTTCCACTGCGGCTTTACTTTATAAACAATTTGTTTATGTGTGATATATGTATAAGATACATATGTATATATAAGCATATATATTTATATATATACATATATATATATATATATATATATATATATATATATATATATATATATATATATATATATATATATATATATATATATATATATATATATATATATATATGGTTTTTTTTTGGTAATATTTCGCTTGCACTTCATCATTTCGTTGGCTTTTGTTTGCATTTCCCGTTTTATTTGCCGGAATTACAGTTTCTGATGGGGACACATGACGTCATATGGTAAGCCCACTGGACGCAGTTAGGCGGCGCAGGAGCAGGGGGGGTTGGGAATTTTTGGACACACGCTTTTGCCAAAGGATCAACTTTTTCTGTGAATACGGCGGAAAGTCAACGTGTCTGCCAGCTGTGTGTGCAAGTGTGCGTAATGTGTGTCGCCTGTGTGTGTGTGTGAGTGTTGGGCAAGGCCAGCTGCAGTGCCATGTTTCATGCTTTTAAACATGGCCAGCGGCTAATGTGTGTGTGTGTGTGTGTGTGTGTACGTTTGCCACATGCGTTTTGTTTATTTACACATACTCACACACAGACACAACAACAACAACAACACACACACACACACAATCAGTTGACAGCGCGAAAGTTGCAGCCAAAGCTCCCTTGGGTCGTGTTTATCTTGCGCTTACACTGAATATTCCCTTAAACTTCACTTCAGTTGCCACACTGAGAAAAAAAAATTACAATTAATTTTATACAAAAATACGAATATTATGACAAAAAAAAATATTAAAAAAAAAACAATTTTTCTTTTCTTTTAGAAAACAAAAATGATATATATATATATATATTTAAATAAATATATGTTAAAATAAATTTCTTTTATTCACTTATATTTGAACAATATAATTTGATAAATGATACAAAAAAAAAAACAGTTTAACTATGCTAAAGATAAAAAAAAATAATATTATTAATATAAATATTTAATCATTTTTTTACTTTTCATTTTCTCTCAGTGTAGCTTAACAAATGAATATACTCTCTCAAAAACCAACTACAAAATATATTCAGTATAGAAAAAAATTTAAATTATATATAGTTGTAATCTAGTTTATTACAAAAATAATTATAAAATATATAAAAAGATTCTTCCAACTCATCTTAGCTAATTTACGGCATAGAGCATACAAAATTCGACTTGCATCGATCGCATTTTCTTGTCATTATTTTTCCATCGCATTTTTGTTTTTTTTTTTTTTATTTTCCTGCCATTGTTTTGCCCTGTTGCAGTTTTTCCATACTGTTTGGCCCCCAAAGCATTTTATTGCCATTGCACGCGCGCACAGTTTCCATTTTCATGCAATTTGTCTCGAGGTCTGGTTTTCGGCGCTCAATGGAACCGTTCTCCAGCGGCGAAAATAGTAATAATTATAATTATAGTAACGCAACGGAGCGAATGCGAAATCATAGCCCTTATTTGGTTCCCAAATGCATTAATAACTGGTTTTGTTATTTGCAAACCAATTCTGGACTTCCGCATTGGAAAACTTGTATCAGTTCTAAAGCGCCCAGCTTTCTCGTGCCTTGCTCGAGTTGCGATCGTGACGTCAACTTGTTACAACTGGTCAACCATAAGCAGAGAGGCAGAAAGAGAGAGACAGCGAGTAAGAACGCTCAAGAATGTTAGATGTTTCGTTAAGTCTTGCAATTGGGCATGCAGCCGCTCGAGCAAAAGCAAAAAGAGACAACGAGCGCTCAAGAATCGTGAATGCTTCGTTAAGTCTACCGGTTACTATTGCCTCTTACACACACAGCCACACAGACGAATGCACGTGTACGTGTGTGTGCGCGTGCCCATTCTTATTTGTTTTGTCCTCAATGTCAATGACCAGGGCTTCACACTGTCCTTTTGCACGATGATTGGGCAACTTTAAATTAACCAAATTGCTGATTTATTCCTTTGTTTACTTTTTGGCGAACAGGTTATTCATTATTTCTTAAAGGTAATCAGCATGCTGCTGTTAAAGATCTTTGCTAACAATACAATAAATATTGCGCTGTCAGCGCTTGCCAGCCCTGGCACACACACCCCCATTCCCTCATTGCAATGACATTTCAGAATAGCACACTTAAGAAGAGAACATAACTAGCATAACAATTGACCAGCAACAATGAGGTGTGTTAATATTTGTAAATGTAAATTGCTGCTCCGATTCCCAAGGCAGACACACACACACACACATGTACACACCCACACATTTACATATGTGTGAGCAATGCGCGCAGCCGCAAAGTGGCTTCAATTGTTCGGACTCTGCCTCTCAGCTGTTGCGTTGTCATGTTTACGTTTTTCGCCCACACCCTGTAGTTACGTGTGTGTCGGGGTATGCCGCACTCAAGCATGCTTGTTTCAAATATAATTTATTTGCATTTCTTAGAGATGCAACAACTGTTGCTTAGCTGCTCAAAAGTATCGATACATATCGATAGTTTCGTGGTTAGAGAAGATAAAGAGAGGCAGCAATTGTAGCATATCGACTATCTGCTCTAGTTTAAGATGCGTTTACAGGGTATTCGGCAGTTGGGCAGCAGCGCGGATGACCGTTTACATTTACCTGTTGGCCGCGCGCACGCAAAGAGAAAACACAAAGCAAAGCAGGCAACAAGCAGAGCCAAGATTGTTGTGTGTGTGTGTGTGTGTGTGTGTATGAACACATACATATACTGTTGCCCCAGCAACAACGCCGCTGTCTACATGTGTGTGAGTGCGAGATGGCCCGCAACGGGTTTGTTGGCCCGAGTCTTTGGCTCTTTGGCTCTTTAGCTCTTTGGCTCTTTGGCCGTTGTCATTTTTCACACAGTCAGAGGCGAAGAAGCTGCGCAGTCGCAAACGTTAAACAACAAGTGCGCCGAATCGCAAGCTGTCTTAAAAAGTGACAGTAAATTTAGTTGGCCAATAGCAACAGGCACCACATTGATAATAACAAAATAACAATTGGAATTGGGGCCAGCAATCGATGACTCCATCAGTTGCCGTGGCAGCTGCCGATGCAGCCGAGGAGCCGCGCCAGCGATGCGGCACAGTCTACACCTGGAACTGCGCCGGTGAGCTGTACGGCATCGAGTGCGAGCTGTGCGAGGAGCGGCCACTCTGCGCCCTGGACGAGTTCGCCGAGCATATGGAGCTGTGGCACTCCGATTGGCAGCAGGCGCCCGTCGACGAGCTCATGCTGGAGGTATTGGCCGAACAGTCGAGCGGCGGTGAGGAGGTCAACGAACTCAAGCAGCAACTGGTCCAAGAGCTGAACGCACTTGACGCCCCACAGCAGCCACAGCTGATCGATCAACTCAAATTCGATGCGAATGTGAGTAGAAAATCAAATAAATCAAATGTATATCAAAAGGTATTTATATAAACAAATATACATATATGTATGTATGTATGTACGTATATCTTGAATCAGTTAACTTGGAAATATGATATAAATAAAAAATTTTCAAAAATGTAAACAGATTTGAAATCGAAAGATATCAATAGAAACTTGATATACTTTATATATATATTTATATAATATTATATCATATATCTGTATAATACCTAAAATAATAGTATCTATACAACTATATTATATTTATTTATTTTTTTTTTAAATATTACAAGTTAGGAAAATAACAAAAAAATATTTTTTTTATATAAAAATATTTTTAAATCAAAAGATAATAATACTTTATACATATATATACGTATATGTAGTACACATGGAGTATATATTTAATCTATATCTATATAAATATATCATATTTATTTATTCAAAAAAAATTTTACAAGTTAGGAAAACAACAAAAAAATTATTTTATTTTTACATAAAATAATATTTATATAAAAATAATTTTAAAAGAATATTTATATAAAAAATAATTTTAAAGATTATAATAATAATCTTAAAGCCATGTATTTTTCAAGGGATTTGAACTTCTCATCACACTATCATAGACATTTTTAGTTTCTGAAACAAATCCCAGTTGGCCAGGTGTGGGTAATACAGTAGCTCTATATTCACATTATCAACAGTTTCCGTGCGAAACACAACAAATTTTCAAATCGAAATTTTTTTCAAAAACTCTTTTATTAAAAATTAACTTCTTGAAATACGGTGCATCAATCCATGCCAAAGAAAATTCCACGAAATTCATATAAAAAACCATAAAGCAATTATTGCAGCAATCCATCTTCAAGGCCATAAAAAAAACGTATCTAGAAAAGCAGAGAATTATCTGGAAATTGTTGTCAGGCTTCAATGAAATCTTTCTCCATTAATCGAAACCAGTTGACCATTAATTAGACAAGCTGAAAGTCAAGTTCAAGAACAGCTGAGCCGAGCTGAGAGACAAGCTAAAAGAATAAAATAATAGCTGCAAATCAAGCCAAAAGCCAAGCTAAAGGAATAGCTGAAAGGTAGGCTGAAACCCAAGCTAAAAGAGACAACTTTTGGGTACCAAAGGCCAAATGAAGTATTCAAAAGCTCATGGATTTGGCTAAGATTCGTGACGTAAACTGAAATTTAGATTAGGTTCAAATGGTTCATTGAAGCTCAACCCAAATTAGCTATACAATTTGATCTATTTGGTTTGGCTTGAAGCAAACGATTTCATTTGAACTCGAATCAAAATTTCTATCATAATCTAAGGCTCAGTCAATAACTGAATGAAAGACGTAAAAAAAAACTATATGTAGAAACATTGATTTTTTTTAATATGAAAAAAAATTTTTTTGGAAAACAAAATTTTTTTTTATTGAAAAAAAATTGTATATGTAAACAAATTTTTTTTTTATGGAAAACAATTTTTTTTTGCAACAACATTTTTTTTTATTTTTAAGAGAATATTTTTAAGAAGCAATCTTCAGCATCACAGTTGTCTCTACTAAAATACCTCTATACCTATCATCGACAGACCACCCCGGCTGCGATGGAGCCACCGAAGCTGACGAGTCAGCACGTGAAGCACCTGATAGAACTGTATCAATCGCATCCGCGGCTCTGGGATCAGTCGCATCCCGAGTTCCGTGACGTGGATCGTGGCAGGGAGTCGTGGCATCAAATAACGAGTGCCTGGAGTGCTCATTGTGGACGAGTCTTCACTGTGACGGACGTACGCATCCGGATCTCGACGCTGTGTCAGCGATTTCTCAAGCAGCGGGAGCGCCTGGCCGCCGAGGGCGAGCTGGAGGACTCCGTCAAGTTCGTGCACTACGATCAGTTGCGCTTCCTGTGCGAGCAGCAGTCGCTGCTCAATCGTCAGGAGCACATTGCCCACGAGAATCACAAGCTGTTGGAGATCTATGAGCACTATCCCATCCTGTGGCACAATGCCCACAAGAGACTGCGCTGCACGGACACCGTGAGGAAGCGCCACGAGGCACATCGTGGACTGAAGCTGGCGCTGCGCATGTGCGGAGTGAAGCTCTCCGGGATTGCCATTCAGCGACGCCTGCTCTCGCTGCGCAAGCGCTATCGGCTGGAGAAGATCAGGTATCTGCACAGCATCGTCGAGGGCAAGCAGGCGGAGTTCGTGGCCAGCTTTGAGCACTATGCGGAAATGGAATTTCTGCACAAGCATATCGATCCTTATGTGTGTGCCGCCTGCGGCAAGATCTTTGAGAATCTGGTTAGTCACCAGACGCATGTCCAGGGCAGCTGTGAGGAGCAGGTGGTGAAGAAGACGCCAAAGAAGCCGGAGCCGCAGCAGCAGGAGCAGTTGGAGCAGGATAAAGAGCCGGAGCAAGCTGAAGTGCAGGAGCAAGTGCAGCCAGTGGATCAGCCACTGGAGGAGCTGAGCATGCCCAGCCTAGCTGCTGCGGTGCTCCAGCCCGACTATGCGCACGAGGAGCTGGCAGAGACCTCATCCGAGGAGAGTCGCAACTCGTCGTCGCTGCAGCTGCGCATGCGCCTCAGCGTGGAGCAGACGCACAAGCTCATCGAGCTCTATCGCCAGAATCCCAATCTCTGGGATCCCAATCATCTGGACTTTCACTCAAGGAAGCTGCGCCGCCAGGCCTGGCACAGCGTCACAGCTCAACTGAATGCCGTTTGCATGGCAGCTGAACGTGGAACTGGAGCTGGAGCTGGACCTGGAGCTGGAGCTGAAGCGGAAGCTGGCAGTGCTGTACGCTTTAGCTGGCAAATGCTGCATCGCAAGCTCACGGACTACATCAAGTACTATCGGCGCGAGCGGCAGCGTGAGGCTCTGGCCGTGGAGGGCGAGGGCGTGGGCACGCGCTGGGGCTTCTACGAGGCGTTCAGCTTCCTGGACGACGTGGTGCCCATCAACTGTGTGCTCCAAAAGTCGCTTCAGCAGCGCGACACCAATCTAAAGATCATCGAGGTCTACCAGAGTTTCGAGCAGCTGTGGTGCACCACCCACCCGGACTACACGAAGCGGAAGCAGCGCATGCGGCATCTGGAATCCCTGTGCACGCGCCTCCAGGAGGAGTGTAATCTGCAGATAACCGTGGAGCGTCTGAAGAGTCGCCTCATCGACTTCCGCTGCCAGTACAGGCAGTGCAAGAAGGCGCGCCAAGAGGCGCTGAAGCGTGGCGAGTCGTGGCTGCCCAGCTATGAGTACTACGGTCCGCTGCAGTTCCTGGAGCTGCACGTCTCGCCCTTCGGCTGCGACCAGTGCTCGGCAAGCTTTAAGCGGCACAGCGACTATCTGCGCCATCACCACAATGTCCATGAGGAGGGGCAGGAGCCGGACCAGCTGCGTCAGCGACGTCGCACCAAATGCGCCGCCAATCCGCTCGAGCACATCTGCCACATCTGCGGCATGAAGTTCTCGCTGCGCAGCAGCCTCCAGGCGCACCTGCGCCGGCATCTGGGCCAGCGCACGCACTGCTGCAGCGAATGCCCCAAGAAGTTCTTCAACTCCACCTCGCTGCGCGTCCACCAGCGCAGCCACACCAAGGAGCTGCCCTATGTGTGCGAGCACTGCGCCCGGGGATTCGTGAATGCCAGCAAACTGAATCAGCACGTCAAGCGGCACACGGAGAAGCGCGATTATCCGTGCAGTCGCTGCGACAAGGCTTTCTATACGGCCCACGAGCGGGATCGGCATATGCGCGCCCACCTCAACATCCGGGACAAGGTCTGTCCGTACTGTGGGCGCGCCTTTGTGGTGGGCAGCGCCTACTACGCCCACCTCAATCTGCATCGAGGCGAGAAGCGCTACAGCTGCAGCAACTGCAGCCAGAGATTCGCCCAGTACGCCGGACTCTACAAGCATCGCAAGCGCTGCAAGGTGGAATCGGAGGAGGCGAAATAAACCATCGATTGCTGATTCATTCACATTCACATTCACATTCACATTCACACTCATATTGCCAATCACTCGTTTATTTGTCATTCAATCATTCACATTCATTTTCACACTCATTCATTCAGAATTCATTCATTCACATTCATATTCACACTCATTCCCTTTCACTAATTCATTCTGCATTCAGTCATATTCACATTCGGCATTCATTCATTTCTCTAGAAGCATTGCAATCATTCTAAGTCTAGCTGGGGTGATAAGAAGTGAATAATAACATTATCCATTTATTCACACGCATATTCACTCTCATTCATATTCAGTTATCGCTCTACTTAATATTATATTAATCTTAATATTCATATTCACAGTCACTTGTATCGAGTATTCATGTATTCACTTTTATATTCACATGCATACACTCGCCCATATGTCCTCTGCACGCGTTCCAATCCATGCCGAAATCATCGAAATGGAAACATTCACTCATTCACATTCACATTCACATTCGTGTCATTCAGAAACTGCAAAGCCTTCGTTGTGCAATACCAGAAGTGAGTCACTCACTAGCTCACACTCACACTCACATTCACATTTTAGTTGTATTTAGCAAATTGTTAATCTGTTTATTTTTAGTTGTAATCTCTGTTAATTACTCAATAAATTGTTCGTACTCATTTGTATTCATTTGATTCATTCCGCATTCATTTACATTTTCAACATACAGGACACAATAAAAGTAATATCTATAACTACACAATTACTGTATACATATACATACATATATAATCGATTACAGAAAAACACTCACAAATTCACTCCCGGACGATCAATATTCAATATTAGCTATATTACGACAACACAGCGAGTGAAAATGAATATGAAGATGCATTAGCTCTATATTTATATAGACGAATCGTAATTGGAGATATCTCCTTGATATTATTAGTTTGCAAGTGAATGGAATATTGAAAAGAAAAATCAAATAAAAAAAAATCGGAATTGCTGTCAATTGATTCAATTGGACTTGGCGAATCGCTTCAGCTGGCGTAATCGATAAATATCGTTTGTCGGCGGCACCGACGTCTGCAGCTCGTCGTCACTATCGTCGCCGCCGGGCAACAGGCGTCGTCGCCGTGGCGGCATCGCTGTCACGCTGTGCTGCACGCCCGTATACGTGCTGGTGTCCACGATCCAGTGCACCGATTTGGCCAGATCGAAGATTTTGGGCGTTAGATCGTTATCCCCATTCGGTTGTGGAGCAGCTGCAAAGGAGATCAAATGCACTTAGCTTGGGGCTCTGGAAGTCCACCAACCTCTCCACTTACATTCCGGCAAATTGAGCCGCATAAATATGTCGAAGAGCAGTTCGACGCTGACGAATGGACCCCGAAAGCTATTCGGCGGCGGCAGCGCCGCACAGAGCGCAGCCAGCGCTGGCGGCTGTGGAAAGACGCCGCCGGCCAGCGGATGGGCACCCGGATGAGCGCACGAGCGCGGCTTGAATGGTATCATCTGTGAGAAATCCGGCCGAGGCAGCGGCTGTGTCGCCTCGCCATCCGCCTCCGCATCGTGGCTATTGGAGTTGGAAGCCGCAGTGCCCACCTTGTTCAAAATGATGCCGATGTTCTGGACAGTGGAGAAAAAGTTGATGAGATTTGCTAGAAGAAGGAATCGTAATAGATCTCAGCCTAACCTCGGCATAACCAATGGACTTGAGCTCGGTGGTGGTGCAAGGATATAAGTCCAGGAACTTGTAACGGTCCACCAGCTGTGCCGTTTCCTTGCCTTCATACTCTTTTAGCTGTCAAGGGATCAGGGACCAGAAAGATCTTTATAGTTATTTTATATATATTGTAATCACAATTGGACTCACATTTTCAAAGACCGCGCTTCGTCTGCGCTCCACTTTGACAATGCTGGACAGATCGCCGATGTTCGACTCGAACTCGAGAAACCGATTCCAGACCTCGACACTCTTGTGGGGCGACAGACCGCCGGAGCTGAGGACGCGCTCGAACAGCACGCGCGTATTGTTGTCCTCGTTCAAGTGGGAGAGGTAGTCAATGTAGCACATCACGTACTCGGGACTGCCGCCGAAGCGTTTCAGGCCCAGCTCGAAAATGCGAAACGCAATCTCCTTGTCCTTGGAACAGTAATACTCCATCAAAGCGGCCGCCACGAATATGTGATAGCGGGAGCGCACGTCTTCGCGAGCTTTCTTGAAGATGCCACGCGCCGACTTGATGCCCTCAGCGCGACGAGCGAACTTCATGTACTGCACATATACCTGGGTGTACAGAGATAGTGATATATATTAGTTATATAAATATATGATAGATTTATCTTAGATAAAGCCTTTCGTATATTATGATTGATGATGAATATGATTCGATTTAATGAGATGTCATATATGGGATGGATAAATATATAATAGATATATGGATAGAATATATATATAGAAAATATAGAAAATATATATGAAGCTAGCCTATAGAATTATTGATCTTAAACTGAGCTTAAAATATAAATTATATATTAATCTATTCTAAATAGATTAGAATGGGAGAATATGAAGATCCAGGCATGGGTACGACTATATATGGACTACATATTAAGCTGACGAATTATGGTTGGATAGACTAAGGAGTGATTTACTAGAACTGTATACAAGCTCTAGCAATAGAGAGAGGCTTAGTCATGGCTATAGCTATAACTATGCTAGGTATATAGCTAGATATAAAGCTTAAGCCATATGAACATAGTAGTTAAAGCAAAAGACTAAATTTAAACTATGATTAAACAGATTCTATTTATATAGCTTATATACTAATATACTAATATCAAATATATACAAACATCAGCGTAATCGCTGATATATGCACAACTTATACGATTTACAATAGTGCCTTGCCTCTAGCTTGTCTGACTCAGCTATCAAATCGCTTGTCTTACCAGCGTGGGATCGATGTCTGGCAGGGTGAGCAGCTTGTTGTACATGGTGTGCACCTTTTCGTACTTGAGCCGGCCCTCCTCGAAGTCCGCGTAAGCGAAATACAACAGAGCATTGCGATTGAGCACACCATTGATGGAGCGTTCCAGTATGTTGGCGCATTCGTCTGCAAAGATCTTAGCTGCTTGTACATCCTGCATGAAAGGAGAATGTTAGAAATGTATATAGATTGATATGTAAAAATAATGTACTAAATGTTGAGATATGTTTGCTATATGTGTTGGTCGGGTCGGGCTGAGTAAAACGCGTGCGGCCAAAGCCAAGGGCAAAGCGGCAAGTGTCCAATGGAGTACGAAAGGTCACGTGCCGCTTTACCCAAGGGGCGACACTTCACAGAGAGGCAACAAAGAGACAGAATTTTGATTTTTTGCTTGTTTCTATTTGCAACATTTGCGACAGCATTGCAGCATTTGTTGATTCTTGTGTTGAATATACGACTACGCACGCCTTTCTCGGTGAGAGCGCGTGCACTGGTGTCCAGGAACTGCGATGCCTGATGCCAAACAGCCGGATGATGTGTCAACACCAGCAAACACTGCTCTGTGGCGAACATCACGCGTCGCGTGACAAGCGCCGTGTCCTCCGTGCGCAACGGATTCGATTTCTCATAGGTAATGAATCGTTTCCACAGCTCCACCTGTTTAGTCTCTTCTTTGGTCAGAGTCGGCGGCACAGCGGGCAGATTTCGATTGAGCCCTTTCGTATGATACTCCAACTCCTTAGCCACACGACGTGCGTTCATATAGTCCCTAAAGAATACAGAGATGAAGCATTAAGATTATGATGTAAGCATTTGTAAGGCTAACGACGCACTTGGAACGCTCTAGACTCATTTTCTCCGATATTATCGGATTGATGTTCTGCTCAAAAGCGATATAATCCTTCCACAGCTGCTCAATGCCCACAATGGGCGTCACCACGGCCTTTTGGTAAACACGTCGCACAGCTGTGATCTTTTGGTTCTCCGCATAGTTGCCCACAGCTTCGACGCCACGCAAGAAGTAAATGTAATCCTGCCAAATGCTAAACGAGTGCAAGTCCATGCCAATCTTTTCCAACGCAAAATCGTATGCTTGAGCCATTTTTTCTCTGTGTGAAGGAAGAAAACAAAGATCAACTATATTGTATACACACTTCTTCTTTAGGGCTTACTTGTGAGTGCTGAGACCCGCTTTGGTTTCTTTGACATAGGTCAGGTAGAGTTTCCATAGATCTATGTTGAGAATTTTGACCAGGCAACGCTGGAAGAGCTTCTCCACGCGCTCATAGTAGCGGCTACGCATCTCCATTTCAATGTAGAGCTTCCAGTAACGCGCTGTAGTGGGGAACACATTCACCAGGGATTCGTACAAGCTGCGCACCTCGTGAATAGGCCGAGTCTGTGCCTCGCGCAGCATCACGGACCACGATTCGATGTCGTACGGGCGTAGCTCGACAACTTGTTGGGCACGCACCAACCGCTCCATGCCCCATTCCTGCACAGATATTGCATTAGTTTCAAAAGTTATCAAAGTTTATTTATCCACTTACTATATCAATTTTTATCAAATCTCTTGCGGATGTCATTGCGACAGTAGTGATTGTTGCTGTAGATGCCGGCGTTTTGGTATTGCTGCAACAGCTAGGTTTAATTAGCACTAAGCACTAAACCCTTTTTTATGTCAATAATATTAAATTGAATTATTTTCAGTAATTCATATTTCGCTTATAGAAATATGTCAAAAGTGCCTACAATAAAAATAATGCGGCTTCCTAAAACAACAGTGTTGTAGAGTGCCGTTCTGAACTAGTTCAGACTAGGCAGCTTCCATTTTGCCACAGCTACAAGTTATGTTAAATAATTTATCGAGATGTATCGATAGATACAGTACAACAATATTATATTATATTATATCAACTTTCAATACAATACAAATAATTTAATTTAAATAAATATAAATATGTTAATCTTGCACATATTATTAACACAAATGAACCAGAAATGTTAAAAATTAAATGAACTACAAGAAATGAACGACTGATAGATGAGCTGCAGATTTCGCGAACGCAGTCGCTCAAAATTGCGCAATATATATCGATAGCTGTGCAAGGAACAGATCATTTACCGATAGTTTGAGCTCTATTTTTTAAATACAACTCCTTGCAATTTCCAAGAAAATAATACATAAAATCCAGAAATCAAACGCAGACGAAATTCTAGTAACATAATTATAGCTAACATATCAAAATATTTTCAAACATTTTACCCTATACACTTACACAAACGCAATTACGTTGGGGCAGCAGCTTGTTGCATTTACTGCGTAGCGGTAACACAGCAGGCATACGTTACAAAATTGTGATGTGCTGCCACATTTTTAGAGCAAATCTATCGATTTGCATATAATGTTGGACGTGTATCGATTTCCAGCGATGCATCAAAAAAATATATCAAATAACAAAACCAAACGAAACAATCAAGCGTGGCAATCAAACGAAACGAAACGCATTTAACTGCAGACATACAATGGAAATAGAAAAATAAATACGAAAATTTAAAATAATAAAATCTAAAAATTTGCGTGACAGTCGTTAGTTCAAAATGGCTGTGAACGTCAAGTGATAAATAAATATAAAAGAAATAAATAAAATAAAAAATTGTGTACTAATTGCAAGTGACATTTTTAACTGCCAAACGCAGAGGGAGTGAGAGAGTGTGTACACATACAGACAAACAAACAAATACACACGGATACGACCAGCTGTTGTGTTGAACAACGACAAAAAGAGGTTAACATTAGCGGTACATTATTTACTTGGTAAGCAATCAATACGGTTTATTTGCGCTTATTTGTTTTGCTATTACACACACACACACACACACACACACTTAGACAAATATATTGTTAAGCTGTCAATTGTTTTGCTAATTATGCGGATTGAAATGCATTCGAATGAATTATTCAACGGCTGCAATCATTGGTCATATATGTCAAGTCCAACACTGAGTTTCCTGTTGATGGATTTATGTGCGCCTAATTGTTGTTTTTGTTTGTGTGTTTGTTGCCCGCAGTTTATTGACCGAGCAAAGTAAAAAAACGAAAGAATATTAATACACACAGTGCGCACTTTCTGTGTGAGTGTGTGTTTTGGTGATAAGGCATAAGAACTGTGTCACACAGACACGGCAACTAAAACACGGCTTTTGTGTCCAAGTGGAGCAAAAACCTTTTGCTGATTGTGATTGTATTTGCTCATAATGTAATGTCAAATAAGTATATACGTGTGTGTGTGAATAAGAGAAGCTCTGGTATGCATGCCAAACACCAACACACACACACACTGTCATGCACTTAGCTGTCAGTGTCATTTGACGAAACTTGTTCTCGTTCGCTGGGTCGCTCACTCTCAGGCGCGTTCACTTTCTCGCATGTCTTGCCTCCTTGTTGCTCTCTATACTGGCTGCTCCTTGCATATGATGACAGCTTTTAACGGTTGTTTTAATTGTGTGCATAGTTTTAAGGCATTTAAGTGGCCATTGCCTACATTCAGGCGCAACATACGCCACCATAGACGTGACTGTATGGATGCGCATGCATGTGTACGCATGTGGTTAGCGGATTTTTGTCCCCCCCCCCCCCCCCCCCCTACTTAGCTTGTCAGTGCGAGCAAATAAACATGGCAATTACTCGAAATGGTTACAGCTACGCACACACACATACACGCAGCGCCTCCTGGCGGATTTGTGCAAAGAGAGCTTGGGGTTTTTCTTGTTGCTTTTTTTAAACTAACACCGCCCCTCCCCCCACCGCCGCCCCGTCGCCTCGTTAAGGGGCAACGCAAATTGCTTTCAGTTTTTTAATGGTTCGTCTGCAGCAATTACTCATATAATTTCCACAAAGTAGAACACTGTCGACAGAGGGCAGCGAGCCGAGGGGGCGGTCGTCATGATTTGCTTGCTGATTGATTAACAAATCGCCAAACCGAAACAGGCAAACGACAGTTCAACAATAGAACGTGCCGCGCTGCCACATTGCCACGCTCGGTGGCAACATTGTTCACTTCATTTGCCACACACACACAGACACACAAGCTTTGTATGTGTGGAGTCTTTTGCATTGCATGTTTTTATAACATCATCGAAATCCTAAATTAATCATTCAATCGCATTAGTTGCCCTACAATTCCATATAGCATATAAATACGTACTATACATACTATACATACTCTAGCTCGATGGGTCTTACTCAAGTACTGAGAAGTACTGAGCCCCAATCAATCATTGAATACTAAGCCAAGGATGTTAAGTTGCGCATGTTAAGTTCTATGTTACCTAATGGGTTAACAAAATGTTAAGAGTTGTATTAAATACAGCTGTTAAGATTTTTATCAATTTATGCAAAAAATAGTCAAAGCTAGTGCGAACAGATAGAGTTCAAATAGAGTTCACAATGTTAAGAGTTGCATTAGATATATAATATATATAATAATATATAATATGAATAGTATACAATATAATATATGTGTGTAAGGAAAAGCGCGCTTAATGTTAACAGCTGAGAGTATAGAAAGCATTTATGTTAACTAAATGTTAATGTTAAATTGTTTTCATTCCCATATAGTTGGTAACATAAATGTAAGCTGTCGATGAGAGTTCATACATTAAACGCTGTTAACTATTCGCCATGTAAAACAGCACTGTTAACACCTAGATAACATATAGAGCTACAACAGGTATCTATAGATCAAATTGATCAGAGAACTGTTAAAGCACTGCTGTTAATGGCAGTCAAATGTTTATGTTACCGTTCATGTTATGTCAATGTTAATGTAAACTATCAACAAAATGCTTTGCTCAACTAATAATGTGAGCTTAACCTCAAAAACGGAATGCTAAATAAAGCAGCAAATAATCATTTATAACAAGTTATCAGAACTCATATTTATATAAATATTGACACACGGCCCTAATGAAGAGCGAATGTAACACGCACAACACGCTTTCCAATTATATTCTACGAGTATATATATATATATAGTATCGTCTTTAAATTGTAATTAGAGTCGATTTTGAAATACCAAATGAAATTTCATTCGGTTGTTATCAGTTGGGGTAGCTCAATTAAGTCGAGGCCAACGATTGATTGAAACGCCTGTCCCGGGTGCGCGCACTTCAAAGTTCTCGGACACAACAAATACGGCGTATGCTCATATATACATATATGTATATACATCAGAATATATATTGGATCGGGCATTACATAACGTTCCCCAGTAGCGCAACTGTAGTGCAGAATTGCCTAAACGTTAAATGTGCTTTTTATGTATGGCTGTTGTGTTTGTTGACAATATTTGTTTTGCATTTGAATAACATTGTTTGGCTTATTGTTGCTGACGCCCGTAACATGCAAATCGGCCTCCCGAAACGGGAGGGGCCTATTGCCGTTGGGATTGGAGGATGTACCAGTTACAATAGTTAACGACATGAAAACGACTAATTTGACTATTGGCAACAGCACAGCCAGAGCACGCCCAAAACAACTGTTCGTATACCCAGCACTTGAGTGGAGAATAGCCAAGGAGTTTATCAACACAGTGTCAACACTGACGAATATGGAGTATATAGATATTTATATATAGTTAGATCGATATTTATCGATAATAAATGATCAACAGTTGAAGCCGGAGTCAACTAAATAAAGTTTTCCGATGGATCCATTAAGAGCATATTGCTAAAACTGATCCAAAGCAATGAATTTCCAATTAAATTGCTGAATTCTGATACTTTCATCCAAACCTGCATTTACCGCAACGCAATCAATTTTTCCCTTCCATATAATTCAGGTGAAATTCAATCCCTCAATTGTTTCCTTGTTGATGTTAAGGTCACTTCATTTGCTTTCACATTTCGATAAATATCGATTGACAGCGATGCCTTGCCATGATTGTCGTATACATGTTAATAGCGGGTTTACATAGTATCAAGTAGCCAAGCAATTACACCCCAACGAAAATTGTGACCGGGGGCGTCGAGCTGCTTGACATGGAGGCTTACTCCGACCCAATTGCGCCCCATTGCCAACTGACGTGATAACAAATAACCGCAAATTGTTGCCAGACGGAAATACTGATTTTTGTTTTGTATCCAATCAATGTATAGACAAATGTTTGTACATAATTTCAAGGGACCGTCAACCCCTTACCCCGCGGCAAGCACTCTACATTTCTGCTTGACTTAGAAACTTAAGGCTATGATTAGTTGTTCCATCAATGTCAAGTCTGTAGTCGGCTTCGTTGCCTGCGACTAAACGGTTGAGCCCGCGCTACATTATATACAAATATATACATATATATATAGAGAGAGAGTGTGTAACGGTATCTAGCACATAATTCATAGCTCCATGTCCGATTTGGGTGTTGTGGGTCAGCCGCTGCGTGTGGGCTGTAAATTTGAGCCTCGCCTGAGCATGCGACGCATCTACAATAAGAAGTGCTTTCGCGTCGAGCGCTACCAGCATGAGGTGGCCAATCATTATCGCGACATACAGCTGCAACAGAACACCATGTGGCAGCAGAAACAGCAGCCAGGCAACCGTCGCCAGCTGCCCCACAGGCAACAGCCGCCAAAGTATCGCCCACGCACTCGACTACGTCCGCTAGCTCCGATGCCCGTCAGCACATCCAGTATCCAATTTCGTTGTGAACTACCCATCCATGTGCAATACTATCCCAGGTGTGTGTGTGCGTGTCAGTGTAGATGTGTGTGTGTGTGTGTGTGAGTGTGAGTAAGGCTCTTTAGACTCATATAGCAACTGTGCTGCTATCATAGCCAGGCGGCAGTGTGGTTGACGTGAAATTTCCGACACATCTTCAGCTCGAGTTTTGCCCCATCCAACTCAACTATCCAAAACCGCCTGCCCTCCCTCACCCGCCGGACGTCCAAGAGATCCGACCCTTGACCGGCTAGCCTGACGTCAGTGACAGCGACTTGATAAGGCGTATTGTGTGGCTTTTCGCTCGGCGGGTTAGTGCTGGTTGGTTGACAATTGCCCACTTGGGCTTTTCCACATGCGAATGCAGATACGGAAAAAATAGAACTTACATATATCCACTTGGGGCCTTTATCAAACTGGAATATGCCATATATTAAGCGCTACGTCTCTTCATCTCTTATCAGCTGTTTTTTTATATAGAACTATTATAAGGGAATATCCCTGTTATTAATCCATCAGCTGTGCTAAACAAAATAGGCACCTGCTGAACAGAGACAGAGAGCGAGAGAATGAGAGAGTTGGGGGAGAGACAAAACGAAGTGATGACAGAAATGCCTTTTTGTTCGAGCCCCATAAAACTATAGTTTATTTATTGACATTTAATTATATTCTAGGTTTACCTATTGCTGGGGACGGAACACAAAAGCAGGGTATGGCACAAGAGCTAAGGGGGTAGGCAGTGAGTAGTGACAAGGTTATGATTGGGGTAGGATAAAAGTAAAGGATAGGGGCAAGGATATTGATAGGACAATAATACCACGATATATAGGCATAAATATTTAAGTACTGCTGATAGCTTAGACGTCCGACAACGGACAATGGGGTTTTGTGGGATTTGGCGCCAGTACGCCTTCTTCAATCCTTTAAGGGATTAATTCAACCTCAAAGGACTAAGCTAAATATAATCACCGAAATTATAGGCATATGTGAGAGGAAGCCCAATCTATATTCCAAATACATATTATCTTACCATAAAGCTTCAGTCTTATACCTTAAGCTATCTCAGACCCCTCGTTACCAGCTCGAGCTAAATCATTTGACATTTTTCTTATTTGCTTAAATCACTGAGTTCAAATCTGTCTAGATTCTCTATGAAAGCCAGACATTGATTTTCTCGCAGCTGCTGCAATCACTGTCGCTGGATTTACATTTGCATTCCTTGTTCACGTAAGCCAAATAGATTAGCTCGCAGAGCTGAAGAGCTTGGCTGGCGAGTAAGCAAAGTACAGTCCCATCAATCATATTGTTTTGCTTTCATTTTCATTTTCTATTGATTTTATGAAATAAGCAGCTTGGCATTCAGTTGAGCCCCAGTCAACCTTTGCACAAAGCTAATGCTGCCACTGGGGGTCACAACGAGTGCCGAATCATCAAAAAAACAAAAAAAAAAGCAAAAATAAAAGAAAGAAAAGGAGCTATTTCCGCATCGCACTTAACCTCACTTGTTGACTTTACCTATATTAACGATAACGATAACGATAAGTAAATAGCAGAGTCAACTTGTGCCGGCAGTGGAAATCGTTATTTGATTATATTAGACCCAGCCACTGACCGTCGGCCTGCGCCTCTTTTTGCTTTATTATCATATTAGCCAGACCCTTTCACTGACCCCCCCCCGCTCCCCCGCCCATCCACCATTTTGTTTACTTATTTCATTGTTGTTTGCCTGTTTGCTTTGTGTACGTACGAGTGAATACGTTTAATGCTTGGCATTGTTGTAATTAATGTTTACACCAAACCACCCGCCCGTTAGCGCTCACCCTGCCCGCTTTGCCTAATTACAGATCGGGCATTACGTATGCGCCCCGTGGCCGGCAAACGATTTGCTCGGCGTTGCCACCCGACGAAATCTACAACGATACAGTGCAACGCATCCGAAGCGCTCAGAGCTGCGACCAATTGAAAGCGTTCGTGCAGCGTCAGCTCAACTGACGCAGTGGCGCCGCCAAAGGGGGCCAAACATCAGCGAGGACAGTTGCCAATGATGGCAGTCAAGGCAGCGCACGCAGCAGCAGCAGTAGCAGCAGCAGCAGCAGTCGCAGTCGCAGCACCAGCAACAATTATGAGCAGCATGTGCTAAATATTAATACGAGGGAAAGCCTACAACGGCAGCAGCAGAAACAGCAGCAGAGGCAGCGACAGCGACGTCGACGTATAGATCTGTACACGTATTTGCAGTTGGCGAGCAGCTACTACGAACGGGGGTTGCAAGCAAATATCAAGTACCTGCAATCGATTGGCCAGCGTAATGCAATAAAGCAACAGCAACGCCAGCAGCAACAGCAGCACTCGCAGTTGCAGCAGCAGCGCCACAAGCAGCGACGCCACTCATTGGAAGCCTGGCCGCAGCGGCGGCAGCAAGCACCAGACGAGCAGCCGCAACAGTTGAGCACATTTTTGAATAGTCTGCAGCAGCGCGAGCGTTGCCAGACATCAGTGCAGGACCAGGGCTCGAGCGCGCCCGACGCCATACGAGTGCACATAACGGCCGGGCAGCGCAGCGTAACGGACATGTGCGATTTTGCCAGGCAGAGTGGTGAAAATAGCAGCAACAACAACAAGAAATTCAACAACAACAACAACAACGGTAGCAGCAGCATTAACAGGTCCCTGGTCTCAGTCATCGATCAACAGCAGCAGCAGCAGCATCGCAAGCTGTACGAAATAATCGATAACTTGAGCCAGTTGAGTTTGTGCGATAACAGTCTGCCGCTCATCACTCTTACCGACTGTACGCAACAGGTGGCGCTGTATGGCGGCAGTTTTGAAATCGCCGGCAGTTGCCCAATGCAAATACCCAACGAAGCCAGACCACCAACATAATCAAATACTCAAAAGCGACAGCAGCAACAACAAGTGCAATTAGTTGCCAGAACAAACAACAAAGCAAACAAACAAACGAGCTGCAAAATATATTCTGGAACAAAGCAAAGCGCGCACGTCATCGGAAATCGTTTCGTTTCGTTTCGTTTTTCTACAAATTTGTTTTTTTTTTCTGGTATTGTGTGTGTGTGTGTTTTTTTTTTTTATATGCAAACGGCAAGCAAACAACAACGAACAACAACAGCGACAGCAGTTGTAGGCAGCTTATAAAAAAAATATATATAGAAAACGGCTTTTAAGCCAAACTATTGCGTATTTCGAACAATGGTGGCGGCTGCTGCCGACGTACTAACAGCAGCAGCAGCAACAACAGCAACAGTGACTGAGACAGCGACAGCGACAGCGACTGCGGCAGAGACAGCGACAGCGACAGCAACAGCGACGTTAGCGAACGGCAATAGCAGCGACGTTCAATTTGCAGCATTAACGGCCGCAAGTGCCAGCGGTTCACAAGCAGCGACCTCCAATTCAAATAACAACAACAACGACTATAGCAATAGCAACAGCATCAATATTCTTATTGATAAGAACGACGACGACAACAGCAACAGCAACAACAACATGTCCCATGCAAACGTTGCCGATGCAGCCAAAGCAACTGGCTCAACAGCAACGCCAACACCAACAGCGACACCAACAACACCAACGCCAACAACAACTATAACCGCTGCAACAACGACAACAACAAAGAGTGCCGTTAGTCAACGTAATGTGGACATCAAAATTGAAAAGTCGAGGAACATGGAGGCGGCCACACAGCAGCTAAGCAAAAAGGTGCTCAAACTCGATTTGGGCGCCAAAAATTTGGATGAATATTCACTGAAGTCGCCAAAATCACCCATTGCAGGTAAGTTTTATATCTGTGCGAACTCTGCCCAGCCCAACAGCCAGATAAGTTCTTGGTATAAAAAGAAAAAAGAAAAAAAAAAATAGTCAAAGACAAACAAACTGCCAAACAAACAGGGAAGCCCAACCCAATAGAAAATTAATTTTAAATACGCACATGAGCAGCTAGCGGTACAGTGAAGACTATATAAACTAAAACCATGAATATGTGGCTGTTCAAGTGAAGTGTGATGTGTTTTGCTAGGTTTACCAGTAGAGAATATGACTTAAAATTATAAACAAAATTTCAAGTAAACATAAAAAGGAGAAAAGAAATGTGCATTTTCATAGAGTGCAGGTCAAAGTTTGTAAAGTTGCTGGTTAAGCTCATGTTAACAACATATATATGTTACATTAAACCTATAAGTGGTGCCAAAAGTTGTTTGAATAGAAATAGAAGCTGGGCATTTATCGATAAATATCGATGTATAATCATTAATTTGCCAGGCAAGAAACCAAATTGAAAAATGAAAAGTAAACAAAGAGATAAGTAAAATATTTATATTTTAATAACTTTACAGATTTAAAGACTTCTTCAAGTGCCTTGTAAAGCTCACGTTAAAGAAAGCATAGGCTTTAGAAAATGTTAATGGACATTAAAAATTTTAGATTTTTTCAAGCTAAGATATAAAATAGATAGTGTATTATCGATAACTCTGCGATAAATATCGATAGATATGTAATTTGATATGAGAGATAGAAGCTGCTAAAACTAAAGCAATGCCTGAATGCTATATCATATTATTATTTACATAGCTCAGGGTACAGGGTACAGGTCCAGCACAGCTACATTTCGGATTCAATTGGAATTGAGCATTTGCACTTAATCAATTGTACCGCCGCAAATCGCTTTTAGCTGGTTTCTACTGTAACTGAAGGGAGAGTACTCGAATGTCATGCGGCTTGAATTGATATTTCCATGAAAACCGATCTAAAATAAACAAACAATCATACAAACTCAGATGATATAAGCACTTATAAATATGCTATACATAGTATTGTATATACATGTTTATATATATATATATATATGTAAACATATATTTGTATATATTTCCGTACAGCTTGCGTTTGGCCACAAGCCGCATGCGAAAATTAATCTGAGCTACAGAAGCCTCGACTTGAGGTCTTTAACTACAGACTGTATACGCCGTCCATTTATGTATTTATTAATTTATATACCCTGCAAGTCATCGTAAGAGGAGCATAGCGTTGCTGATTAATTGAATGTTGGCAGTTTTCAGGAAGTGTAAATTTATATAATAAAATTTAATGAATATCAAATGAAGGTTTTATTTCATGTAAGGCATATCGATAAATATCGATTTTAAGTCTAGATTTTGAGAGCATAACTCGATAGCCTTTAAAAGCTAATAATAACAATTTGGATTAATGATTTTAATGATTTAGATTACATTGAATTTGTAAAATTATTATTCGATTTTGATGATATCGATATATATCGATTTTGAGTCCGCATAACTACACAACTTGAAAAGCTAGAGAGAGAGAAAGAGTGATTCCAACAATAGCTTGAGGATTATCTAAGAGTATAGATACACATTTGCGGTAAACTATTAGTTATCGATAAAAATCGGTTAGTTGATTTCTATATGTACTACAGTAAGCGATGTTTGGCATAGCTAAAGATATTCAAATATAGCTAATAATAGAACTACTAAATTATGACTTTTGGGCTACCCCGTACGATATCGATAAGAAAAAATCGATTTTAAAACTTGCATTAAGCATAGCTCGAAAAGTATAAGGTCTAAGGCCATCCAATTTGAGATGTGTTCTCATATGACATAACTGGCATAGACAACAATACGGAAATACATTGCAAATAAAGTTAATTGACTTAATTGACGGTATCTATTAGTCAGGCACTATAGGCTAGACCAAGCTCACGCTTGTTTTAACGATCGTCTTGCCTTATCGCAATTATTATTACTAATATAAATTTGGTGCATATATTTATTCATAGCACGTTTGCCGCATCAAACATCATTGACGTCATCGGTGGACGTTGAGGATCGCAAGACATTACGAGAGGCCTTATATCAGGGTATATTCCATCGACATCGCCGCACCATATTCGCGGTGGGTAGCTTTCTGCGTATGCTACGCAGCCGCAACTCCCAGTACAATACCATTCGAAGCTCGTCGGAGGGCGAGGATATCGATGAGGTTAGATAAGAATATATATATACAAATATATATTATTATATATAATGCTATATGCATAATCATGCCTAATCTGTCATGCATCATAATGTGTAGTGTATCGGCCAGAGACCACAGCTAAAAACAACTACAGCTACAACCACAACAACCACTTGAACATCATGAACAACAACAACAACGACAATCTGGATTATTATTATGGAACATTTTTAGATGGAACGTAGTGCCAGCCAGTCGCAGATCTTGTCGTACTCCATTTTCTTCAATTGTCATCTTTTTTTATTAATATTATAATATATACATATATGATATGGGGTGAGGGTGGGAGCTGACTGATGATTGATCCATGCAGAGCAGCACACGTTGTTCTTTTTTTTTTTGTTAAAACCTAGTATATATATACATATTAAAGTACATATAGCTAAATAATCGTTCATTTTTATATAAGCATCGATCAATCATTGCATGTCCCTATTTGTATGTCCTGCATTATCTACAGAAGCCTGCGAACCAACATAAAGGGTTTACCTCTTGAACCAGAGCGAACTCTGAACTGAAATTTAATTCAAGAAAAATATTTATAATAATTTGAAGCATAAAAAAAATTATAGAATAATTTTTTTTAATAAGCTCTTTAAATTAAAATTTTCTAAAAGTAAAAATGTGTAAAATGAAAAACAATTATTGTTAATTTTTTTTTATTTTAAATTTAAAAAATAATTTTTGGTGAACTTTTTTTTAAATTTTTTAAAAGTGAAAGTTTTGAGATTTTTGAAGCTTCCGCTTAAAAATATAGTAAAAACCAAATATATATATATATATATATATATATATATATATATATATATATATATATATATATATATATATATATATATATATATATATATATATATATATATATATATTCAAATATATGCTTATTTATACATATGTAAAAAAAATATAAAATCTAAATTCGAATTGTCGCACTTCAGACACAAAAAGGTTCGCAGTTGCAACTTCTGTTTAATTGAAGACACAATTCATTGTCATTCCATACCTCATCGTGTTAAGGCTCATATTAATGTACTTGTTAAACCAAACGTAGCTTAATAAACCACTAAAGTAAAGCTAATCGACAAATAGCAACAAAAAAAAAAAAAAAAAAAAAAAACAGCCCCAAAAAACAAAGCAACCATAAGACTAGCCACATAATGTTGTGTTTAGCATTTAGACAGAGGAAAGAAACTAACGTGAGACAATTTTATTGTGAAATGCCATATTAGTTTGCACTTAATTATACAAATATATATATATATATATATATATATATATATATATATATATATATATATATATATATATATATATATATATATATATATATATATATATATATATATATATATATATATATATATATATATATATACATATAACAAAAAAGAGTAGTTTGAGGACTATACAAATTTGTGTAAGTCAGCAGACCACCACGCGTGTTTCATTCAAGCATTCCAAATACATTAGATAAATCAAAGAGCTTCAAAGTTCACATCGTTTCCCATTCTCCATTCAACTCCTTTGCCTTTTTCAACCCTTTCTGCAAGCAAACGGATCTGAAAGACGCCTTATATTAAAAAAAACAAAAAAAACAAAAAACCAAAATACAAATACAAATATAATATAAAGAGAAATAATAAATTATAAAAAACGAAAATTATAGTTAATTTTAGTATTTAGAATCTTTTTTTTATGATGTAAGCTAAATTGTGAAACCTTAGCTAAATGGAGCGTTAATATCTATGTACTATATGTATGTAATACTGTAATACTGTCGAAATGCAAAAGAAAAAACTGTTATACCGTAAAACTGTAATATTGTCTGTAACTGTAAACTCGATATCAATTCGATTGTCATCGATAAATTAGTTTAGAAAATTTGCAGAGAGCTAGCACGAAATTATGTTTTCTTGAAATATTTGATTTATGTAGTCAGTCTGTTGTTATTTGCCCTAGCTAAGGCTATCGTCCTTTCCTTGCATACATATCTTTAGCTTTTTTTTATTATATCTTTCACAGATCCTTGTCTACCCAAGCGTTGATCAAATTTATTTTAAAAATATATATATATATATAAGTCTATATTTGATTTCATTTTGGTTGCTACCTTTTTTAGTTTCCACACATACAACGAAACAATAGACCAAATAGACCAATTCTAGTATTATTAGGACCACACACGCTTACCAGGCCAAAGCATGAATGAACAAACTTTTCTGGCTTTCTCTAGAGGAAGTGGACCAAGAACTAGCATATATAGAAAATAGCTAACAATACAAATTGGCTTAAATATGAAATAGAATTAAGATATTTTATTTTTATAATTTTTTTTTTAATTTAAATTTTGACTGCGTAATGCTCTCTGTAAACGTATTTCGGCATCGGCTAGCCAGATGTTTGCTTCTTTTTTTTTTTAATTATATTTTTTAATTCGACTTCTCTCATTTTGTTTGTTAAATGTTAAAGTCGGTTTTCATTGTGAAGGGAACAAAACAAATATTGAAAGAAAAACAAAAAAAAAACAAAAATTTTAATCTTTTATGCAACAAGTTGATATACACATTATATATATATATAGCCCTATATATGTGTATAATAAAAAAAAGGAATGAATGAGAAAAGCCTAGTTATAGTTCCACTGAAACTAATGTATACCTCTTGATTTGCAGTACACAGGCTATACGTGCGTCTAAGTATCTTTGATATGATATATGATATATGATATATGATACATATGTATACATGTGTCTGTGTGTGTGTATGTATTTTAGAGCATTTTTGTTTAGTGCTAGAGAAAAATTAATGTTTAAAGAGATTTTGTACAGCGATCTATATACATACATATATACCCCATGTATACCCTATAACAGACAAAAAAAAAAACAAAATGTGAAACTGTTGGAAATTGTTTAATAATTACAAATTTCATATGCTACATGTATATAATATATATATATATATATATATATATATATATATATATATATTATATTATATTAATCATTTTTATTGTTTTTTTTCGAATAAAAATCCAAAGAAATTGCATTTTATGTTGGTTATTTTATTTTCCTCTTGAAATTCTTTTCAGTTTCTCAAGTCGCGCCGCTTTTCAAAGTTGTCTCATTTCTTCGATCGGTAACCAGCTTTGCGGACTTTCGGATATATCAAACTGCATACCTAACCTATAAGACAAATATTTATATATATATATGTATATTTATTATAACTGATGCATATAATAAACTTTATATCAGGCAACGAAATTTGATAGTTGATCAGGTCAAGTAACTTACCTATTGGCCACCAAGTCCCAAAAGCTGGTATCACAGGCATGGGAAATTGTGCGCCAGCTGCTAGAGGATTACTAGCTTGACCCAAACTTGATACGAACTGCAAAATTTAAATAAATTTCTTCAAATAAATCTATTAAACTAAGTCTACAGCTGGCTGTCAAAGTTCATGTTAACACTAACAAAATTAACATTTTAGCTTCTAGTCATGTCAAATTTTAACAGGCAGCTAACAAAACTCATCTAATCTTTCGCAAAACTCAGATCTAAGCTCTTTGGCATGTCAAATTTGAACAGGCAGTTGACAAAATTAAATTCTCATGTCATACTTTAACACTCAGTTAAATTTAAGCTCCTCTATCTTATTGAGTTTTAAGACTCAGTCAGCAGTGGCAGCTCAACTCACCTGCTGCGGACTGGCGGCCACCACGTAGGTGCCTTCGTTGACCGCCTTTTGAATGGAGGCCCGCAGGGCAGCGACTTCTTGAATTTTTTGAGGCGTAATGTTCACCTTGGCCGCCTTGGCAGAGGGCAGCAAATCGGGCCGCCTCAGCCACTGCGGCTGCACCACCTGGCGAGGTAGCCGAGAGGCCGAGTGGATGCTGCACCAGATACAGATGAAGATGATGATGATGATGACACGCGCACGCATTTCGGACTAATTCGAGCGCTGCTCGAGTTGCAACAGTTAAAATACAAATTTCATGTGAATTTTGATGAGGAAGTAATATTGTTGCTTGTATTTCAATGTTGGTCGCTGGCCGCACGCTTAAACGTGCCGCATTTTTAACAACTTATAAAAATTGATCAAAATACAAAAAGTGGGCAAATTACAAAAATTGTTGGTGTGGATTTGGGTGGAGGCGGGGACTAGGGGGCTTTGGGGTAACAAATTAATTTTGATATAAATTTCTGGACTTGTTTTGCTTTAGTGTACACTTGAACTTAGTTTAAGAATCGAGTGGATAGAAATAGTGACAGTGAGAGAGAGAGAGAGAGAGGGAGGGCGAGAGAGCAAGCGAGCGAGAGCAAGACAGCAAGCTAACATTCTTGTAAATCTTCTCATTCAGATTTGTGTAGTCGCCTGATCGGCAGCTGGCTCAAGCGGCTCGTCTTTGATATGCACATCGTCGTCCTCCTGATCCTCCTTGCTGTTCTCGTGCAACAGTACGTATTCCCGCGAGCTAAAGCCAAACTTGATAACGTCCTTCTCCATCAGTTCGTAGTATTTGCGTCCATCGATTTTCTTATTGTTCAGAAATGTGCCATTCGCCGACTCCAAGTCAATAAGATATAGGCGCACGCGTTTGCCCGTGCTGCCATCGTCACGTTCGAAGGGCACCAAACGGTACTGAAGCGCCGCATGCTGTTTGCTGCAGCTGGGATGATCGACAGCAAGATCGACCACCTTCCGATCGCGTCCCACCAGGAAGCAACTCTGTCGATGTATGTGGAGTGTGGGCAACGCCATTTCTCCCTTGAAAGGATAGAGACGCCACAGACGCTTCGGTTTGCGTGCCTCGGGTGGCTCTGAATATTTAACCACAACGCCATTCACTTTGTTCGTATCCTCAGTCAAGGCGCCACTCAGACCAAAATTGGGTTTCTCCTTCTCGATGGTTTCATCTTCGTTGGCTGCCGGCGGCTTGTCCTTATCGCTGGGCTTGCCCCACTCAAAGTGCTCGTCGTCACGATTGCGATCATTGCGTGGTCGCTGTTGTTGGCGCCGCGGTCCACCGCCAACGACACCGCCTCTGTAGCCACGGTCCCGTGGACTGTGACTGCGACTGTGACTTCTGCTGCGACTGCAATGGAGAGAGAGAAAGATATAGGAACAGGAATGCGACTCATTGGTTCATTTACATACCGACGTCCATCGATGGGTGAGCGACGTGGTCGATCTCCTCTTCGTTCGTTGCTACGCATTCGTTGCTGATGCTGCAGCGACTGCTGGCGGCGATCCTTGCTGCGGTCCCGATCGTTCGCTCGCCCCCGTTCCCTATCCCGTTCCCTCTCACGGCCGCGTCGCATTTGATTGTCCCGCTCACGATCTCGATCTCTGTCTCTTTCCCGCTCTCGTTCCCTTTCCCTGTCTCTGTCTCTTTCGCGCACGCGCTCTCGCTCACGCTCGCAGTCGCGACTGCGACTACGTTTGCGGTTCTTATTTGTGTTTTTGCTCGAGCTATACCGCTCTGGACTATCCCACTTGGAGCGCTGCTCTTGCACTTTACTCTCCAGTGTAACGATCTCTCGTTGTTGTGGTTGTTGCTGCTGTTGCTGCTGTTGCTGCTGTTGCAGCTGTTGCAGCTGTTGCAGCTGTTGCAGTTGCTGTTTCTCCTTCTTGGGCGTTGCGTCTTTGCTCAGTTTTGACTTTTTGGCGCGCTTGTGGTCCACAGAGGATTTAGAAGATTCGCTGCTACTGCTGGAGCTACTGGTGCTGCTGCCACTACTACTGGTGCTGCTGCCGCTGCTACCCGAGGAGGAGCTCGAGCTGGAGCTATCGCGTTTTGATTTCTGCTTACGCGTTTTGCTCTTCTTGCGGCTGTCGGCATCTCCATGCCTCTTAACTGTCTTTGATTTTACTGACTTGGCTTTGGTGTCGTCATCATTGCTGTTGACTTGCGCTTCATTATCGCTGCGTAAGGCACGCTCCTTGCTGCGCGCCTTAGCTACTTTCACCATATTTGCTTCGAAATTAACAATAATGCGGATTATAATTCGAAAACACAAACACCTTTAAAATTATGCTAGCGATGGCATTTAGCTTTGACACTAACAGCTGTTTTGTAATCGATACTCCCACCACCACATCGATGACGTAGGCGCTTAAAATTTGTTGGCACGAATTATAAGAAAGCTTTGTAATCGGAAGTTAGTTCGGAAACAGTTTTATAAATTATTATTCATTTATATATTATTGTTATTAATAGGCAATTAGTATCGCTGCAGCAAGTCTTTTTGCAACCGTGCAATCGACAACTTTTAACTGCTTAAGTTATTTTTGAAATTATTAGGTCAATAAATATATAAACGTATATACATGTATATATATGTATATATGTACATATATAAAGATTGGAGTAAATTATTCCATTAGTTTTCGTTTATTATCGCTGTTATATTAACATCAGCAAGTTAAACGATGTTGCCGGCTGTCATAGTATCATCGATAACTAGACTCCGATAAATAGCTAAAATGCTACACTCATCGCTAGTTTATTAATTCTTCCAACTAGAAAACATTAGCAGATTTCAACAACATAGTACGACTCATAAATCAGACAAAAAGTAACGCGTACTTATTTAACAATTGGACAATTGGCTGCCTCGGGGAAATTCTGATGCCAAAGACAACTGTGCAGGGCCAGACAATAAAATAACGGTGCCTAGAAGAAGGGTACACAAAACCAAAGTTGAACAAATGAACACACACAGACAACCCACACACAGAAGCAAGAAAGGAAGAATCATTTGTTAATCAGTCGTCGAAATTGCGAGCTCTTGCCAAAAAAAAAAAAAAAACAACAACAACAAAAAGTTAAACAAACAAAACATAAAACAAAGTAGGTATGCAATTCTGTCTAATCCCCATATACTAAAAAATTTATTATAAATTTTCAGTATTCAATACGCAGTGTGTAACAACTGCTTATGAAAATATAAACATATATCAAAGCGAAAGTACAGAAGCAGTCGCAGGCAATCACAAATATATATATCTATATAAATATATATATTTGTGTACTTTTCCGTATATTTTGTTATACAATAATGAGCAGCCAGGGACATCACAAAATGCACGGCGGAGGCGGATGCAGCAGTCTGGCCACACTGGCCAACGGTAAAAACAAAACGGACCCGAACCTATCATTGGAGTATACAGATGAAATCGATCTGGGCGATCGTTTCTCCGCGGACATAGCCCGGCTCTGCATGAACGAACGTTATGCAGACGTTGAATTCTTTGTGGAGGAGCAACAGGTACCGGCACATCGCGCCATACTGGCAGCACGCAGCGAATACTTTCGTGCTCTGCTCTATGGCGGGATGTCGGAGACATCGCAGCGTCAGATTAAAATAGAGGTGCCACTGGAGCCATTTAAAGTGCTCTTGCGTTACATCTACTCCGGCACACTGTCGCTGGCTTCATTGGACGAGGACGCAGTGATCGGTGTGCTGGGCATGGCCAATCAGTATGGCTTCCAGGACCTGGAATCGGCCATATCGAAATATCTACGAAGCTATTTGGCCTTGAACAATGTCTGCATGATACTCGATGCAGCACGACTCTATAATCTCGAGGAACTCACACAGGTCTGCCTGATGTTTATGGATCGCAATGCTGCCGAGCTGCTGCAGCACGATAGCTTCAAATTTCTATCAAAGGTGAGTCTCAGGCGTTACAGCCGCAAGTGCAACTCTCTCTGATTTTCCCTTTTAGGAATCACTGGAGGAAATACTATGCCGCGATTGCTTCTTTGCGCCGGAGGTACAAATATTTTTAGCCGTCTGGAAATGGAGTCGCTATAATCCGGAAATTGATATCAAACCAGTTGTCTCGTTCGTTCGTCTACCGCTAATGACTCTGGATCATTTGCTACAAGTGGTGCGTCCATCGGGCATTTTGGAGGCTGATAAAATTCTAGATGCCATTGAGGAGTTGAGCACCTCCAAGACGTTGCCATATCGCGCAGCACTTTGGCCAGAGGAGAATGTGGCAACCACCAAATTTTCAGCACATTGCATTCAGGGCGAATGTCGTTCATCCTTGCTGGACGGCGATGTTACCTCGTACGATATGGAGCATGGCTATACACGCCACTGCATCACGGATAGCAATGATGCGGGCATTGTGATTGAACTGGGCTCCCTGTGCATGATCAATCACATACGCATGCTGCTCTGGGATCGTGATAGTCGCGCTTACTCCTACTTTGTAGAGGTATCGGGCGATCAACAGCACTGGGAACGCGTCATTGATTACAGTCAATACCATTGCCGTTCCTGGCAGTTTTTGTACTTTGAGGCACGTCCGCTGCGCTACATACGTCTGGTGGGCACACAGAATACCGTGAACCGGGTAATATATTTATATACTTGTGCATTGGAATAGGTTTATTAATCTCGAATCTTTCAGGTGTTCCATGTGGTTGGCTTGGAGGCCATGCACACAGCAAATTCACCCAGAATCGTAAATGGTTTTGTTGCGCCAAAGGCGAATGTGGCCACCATCGATATGAGCGCGATTGTCACCGATGGCGTTAGCCGCACACGCAATGCGTTGATTAATGGCGACTATTCCCGCTACGATTGGGATTCGGGCTATACATGCCATCAGCTGGGCAGCGGCGAGATTGTTGTGCGTTTGGGTCAACCATATTATGTAGGATCGATGCGCCTGCTCTTATGGGATTGCGATGACCGTACCTATAGCTTCTACATAGAGACTTCAACAAATCGCAAAAACTGGCAAATGGTCGTCGATAAGCGGAACGAGAAGGCCCGCTCCTGGCAAAACTTTAATTTCGCACCGCGACCCATTGTATTTATACGCATTGTGGGCACACGCAACACAGCTAATGAGGTTGGTTGGAATGGAGTTAAGCAAGCTTGGACTAAAGTCGAACTATGTTTACTTTACAGATATTCCATTGTGTGCACCTGGAATGCCCCAGTCAGGACAAGAGCTATCTGAAGAAGATAGCTGAACAGACAAGGGAGCGCGAACGACAGGAATCACTCGAGAAGTTTAAGGTCTACGATGATGTGGCGAGCACATCGCGTGCTGCGGCAGCGCTATCATTGTCGGCCACAGCTGCCAGTTCGAGTAGCTTGAATCACTGGTCTCGCGTTGCCACAGTCAACTCCACATCGTCCGCCACAAACCTGTCAAGCGATTTAGATTTACATTGTGAATCATCGAATAATCTGTCGACATCGCCCACAGGCTCCACAGCAACAACACCGTCAACACCAACAACCACAACACTCTTGGCTGAGTTATCGCAACTCTCGCCACGATCACAATCGCCACCGAAGCGGCAGCAAGAAAGGGAGAGGGAGGGGGAAAAAGAAACAGAAGAAGAAGAAGAAGCAGAACGGGAGCCGGCAGCTCCGCTCGTTGAGCTGGCTTTAGAGGATGTTGTTCAGCCAGCAGCATCGCCAACGGCTACTGAAAACTGATTGTGCTTAACTCCCCATTGGGAAATTTTTGTTTATATTTTTATATAAGTATATATATATATATATATATATATATATATATATATATATATATATATATCGCAACTCGAAATACTCCTGTGGTCAAATGCGCTGTTCGTTACTTAACCGTGTACAAGCGAGCACTTACCAATTATCTTACACAATCTATCCAATTTAACTCTAAGAAAGAGCTATAATTAATTTACATACTACAAGTATGTACATATATGTGTATATATATATAATATATATATATAAATATATACATGCATATATCTATACATATATCAATCATGATAAAAAGACAGCAAACCTCAACAAATGGCATCATCCAATTTTCACCCCCAATGACAATTGCTCATGCAAATTTTCTATTTCTTACACACACACATGTATAAATATATATATTTATATATACGTATATATATATATAATATATTTTCTAAATAAGTTGATTGATGCGATTAAGTTGAAATGCTTGCTTGCTTGCGAATCCACAAAAAAAGAGCAACAAAACAAAATGATTGAAATAGGATTTGTCTGAAATGTACTATTTATTGGTTTCCAAATTATTTTGTTACTTATGTGTAAAGCACTTAATAAATTTATAACAAGTATGTTTGTCGAACTATTTTCTTTGCTTCAATTAAATATAAATATTGTGCAACTTGGGTATTTTTTGAAAATTCCCGCCGATTACTCATTAAAGCACCGATAGGTCAACTGTACGATATATGTTGCTCAGCACTGGCTGCACGATAACTTGTGCATCAAGTATCGATAAATAGTCTTAAGTACTTATTGGTATTCAAGCGTTTGTAAATTTATTCATTTAGCATTATTGTTAGCGGGCATGAGCTATATGGTGCCATCGTTGCCATTTCCCATGTATCCCAAAATGCATGAGGATCAGGCGTTGCTATTCACGCCCAAAGAGGACGAGGAGGAGCGCCGTCACATACAGAAAGTCCAGAATGCCTTTCAGTACTACAGGTGAGTATCCAGTGCAATTGTAAACAAACGGTATAAATGCCCAAAAAATGCCAATGCAAATTACCCGCACAAGCACACACACATACAATCGCGCATAAAAGTGTGCATGCATGTGCATGTTCAACAGCTGATAACGAAAATCAATTTAAGCGGTTTAACATGTGCCAATCTACATATACATATATATGTATGCATGTGTGTGTGAGTGTGAGTGTGTGTGTGTGTGTGTGTGTGTGTGAGTTTACATGTGTTTGTTGAACATCTGCTCCAATCATTAACTTGATTCCCACAGACGATACGCCTACATCAGGGTTAACAAAACGGAAGCTTACCTGAACAGCCTGTCTCCCGACGATCAGCGGCTGCTTAGCAAATACCGTTCGCACCTGGACAACGTACGCAGCTGCATCGACGGCAATCAGGCTGTTATCCGTGAGATCTTGCGCGACCGTGTGCTCTACCCCAACAGCGATGGCGACGCGGACATCGAACTGGACGAGGCGCCCGACCATGTGCGTCACGGCGACATGGATCAAGTGAGTGCTCGATAGCCGAGTCTACAGCAGGCATTACTTGAGCATGAATATTCTACATCGACATCTATAATGATTTACTTCACTATGATTCATCCGGCTGGTCTTGTGGCTCATGCTCTATAAGAAATCAAAGCTTACTCATATATTAGACATAGTACATAGATAATATCTATTAGATATATTAGATACATTAGATATACTGTTCTTATAGAGAACCTCATTATGGTGAGTCGTATCTGAATCATAGAAAGATCTAGGTCTGTGATACTCAACGAATAGACAAATTATTGAAAGGACTTAGAAACTGTTTCTAGGATAGCTTACGTAGGCTTGGGAGGGCAATTGGGCTACTAGAAACTGTTTCTAGGATAGCTTACGTAGGCTTGGGAGGCAATTGGGCTACTCCATGCGCTTCGTTCAACCAATTTCAAAATTCTGAGCAACAATTTGAATACTTTCCCAATTCGTATACTTGATATTAAAAAGGCTCAAATGGGAAGTATTAAATATAGAAAAATATCAACTTAGCCAGGGCCTTGAAAAAAGTTCGAGTTTAATTTTTGGCTCAATTAGATTTGTTTAATAATAAAATCTATTTATTTTTAATTTTAAATAGCACATTTTTTTTTTTTTTTTTTTAAATTACAAAAAGCAAAATTTTAATTAATTAAGAAAAACTTGCTGTATATACATATATAGTTATGATATTATAATATCATATCCTATGAGCTTTACCCACGCATTGATTGGCAAAATTTGGATTTTTTATTTAATTTGAAAAAAAAAAAAAACGAAAAACAAAAAATTGTAAACAACAAAATCTATCTATATCGTAGACCAGTTTTCTTGTTGATGGTCATGATGGTGATGATGTTGTTGTTGCTGATGATGATGATGATGATGTTGATGATGTTGAACCTCTAAAAATTTTAAAGGCCCAATCGACGCTGAAGCTGATCGCGCGCGACTGGAGCGCCGAATGTGCCATAGAACGTGAGCAGTCCTACAAGCCGATCATCGACAGCATCGAGGAGTATTACAAGCCAAGCGACTAGTGAGTATAGCCTAAGATAATTATATATGATATGCATATAGTCTATATGCTTGACTCAAGACTTCGATAACTTCTTTAAAATTTCGATAACTTCTTCAAGACTTCAACTTCAAGATTCAGTTACTTCAAAATGTGTATGCAGGGTATATTGGTTGTGTGATAATGTATGTAACAGGCAGAGGGAGGCGTGGCAGATGCTAAAATGACGAAGCTTGATCTGCTGATCTCGTGTATACAGTTCGAGATCTGCTTTCACTGCCTGTTACAAACACTTCCACAAGTCAGATATACCCTCTAGAATAGTAATAATGATCGACCTATATATAGATATATATATATATATATATAACTCCCTTCTCGCCCTGTTCCTCTTGCAGCAAACTCAACGAGATTAAGATCCTGGTGCCTGGCGCTGGCCTGGGCAGGCTCACCTACGAGCTGGCCTGCCGCGGCTATGCCTGCGAGGGCAACGAGTTCTCCTACTTCATGCTGATCGCATCCAATTTCGTTCTGAATTTGTGCGACTATGAGAACAAGCATGTGCTCTACCCCTGGGTGCATCAGTACGTGAACAATATGCGACGCGCCGATCAGGTGGCCTCTGTGCGCTTCCCGGATGTCTGTCCAGTTAGGAATCCGCCCAAGGGCAACATCGAGATGGCAGCTGGCGATTTTCTGGAGGTTTACAAATCCCCGAATGCGTACAATTGTGTGGCCACGTGTTTCTTTATCGATTGTGCCAACAATGTTATCGATTTTGTACGCACCATTTACAAGTGAGTTGATGCGACTTTGATGAAAAGGTTGTCTGAATAGCCAACTTGATGGATCGATTAATCGATTCGATTGTCCGTCTGAGAAGCTAACTGAATTTATCGATTAATCGATTGGTTCATCTGTTCGCCCATATAAACTGTTTGAATTTATAATATAGTGTATGTGACAAAAGTTGGGGAAATGTGTTCCCTATTTTTAAGTAACTATCGATAATTATCGATTTTAATACTCAGTTAGACATAGCTCGAAATCTTTAAAAGCTATAGAGCTGAAGTTTGAGATGCGGACTTGGCTCAACTATAAATAGATATTTGGTAATGCACTAGCTAACTGACTATCGATAATAATCGATTTTTTGTACAATTCCCCCTTCTAAAGTCTATATTTCCCGTTACAGAATTCTAGTGCCTGGCGGCATTTGGGTGAATCTGGGACCGCTGCTCTACCACTACAGCGACGTCAATGGCCAGAATAGCATTGAGCCGACGTACGAGGATCTGATCATCATCATGGAGAGCATCGGTTTCGATATATTGAGCTCGCGGAGTGGCATGCGCACCAAATACGCACAGAATCCGCAATCGATGAAGCAAAGCGAATATCAGAGCTTGTTCTGGGTCTGTCGCAAGCCGCCCAACGATTTCGCCAAGCCGCAACAGATGCCGGAGACAAAGGAGGCCGACAACAAGGAGCCTCCGGATCTGATTGTCAACCAAAGCAACGACCACGACGTCGATCTAGAGACTGAGGTGCAGCCAAAGCAAACGTGATATCACACACACAAACACACACACATATATATAGGGACACATCTGACTAAACATCAATAGCCACGCCCACCGCGACTGCTTATATATATCTATATCTATATCTATATAGAGAGACTACACAAAGTAGCACAAAAAATACAAATAAAAAATGAACGAATTTCAAACGGCGAACCAAAAAGCAAAAACAATCAAAATTCTAATTAGTAAATGATTTAAATCATCTGTAGAACTATACTATATATACTATATAAGCTATAGCTAGAATCTCTACTCTATGCTTATCCGGCAGTCTGTACAAGCTGGACAAATTTCTTTAAAATGTATTCTAAATTGATCTACTCTTGCGAAAGTATTTACGTGGGTTTATACTAGAGTTATGTATCTGCAAATATCTATCGATATATTATTTATATGTACATCTATATATAAGCTGACCTGTTCGATCAATCTGATTACCATGTGTAAGATCTTCTATATCTCACACCAAAGAGTTTGTTAAAGTTATTAAATATACAAGTTCTCATTCATTGTTTTTTTTTTTTTTTTTTTTAGATAAATTATCCAATTTGCTCGAAATCGATAAGTATCGATTGAACATTTACAAAATATTGTGTATATATTTTACTAAATATAATTGAGATATTTCATGCAGCGCAGTATTTTGTAAATGATTTTTCTAACTCCGCAAAATCGATATTTATCGATGAATGAGGCTTAGCTAAACAGATAATATAATTCGACTTTTTAGAAACATTGCAAAAAAGAAAAATGGTAAACAAAATGCTTTCAGATGGCTTGATCGATAAATATCGATTCACAGTTTATGAACACAAATTCCGATTTTTATAACTCGATATACATATATTCCAAATTGAATGACTAACTTATAATACCAAAATAAAAAAAAAAGAAGATATCTCGACCAACCAGCCAGATATCGCAGCCACAAGCTGAATCTAAGTGTATATCGATAGTTATCGACATGTATATTATATGTGTATATGCGAGTATATACAAAGGATATATCTAACATATATGTCTAATAGTCGTACATTAATACAACTCCTTCTGCCTCACTCTCGCTGTCTCTGTCTGTCGGCTCGTGCCATCCCGCTTTGATGCATGTGCTCAGTTGGCTTCGTTGCGCCAGTTGGAGTCGGGTCGCCATTTGGGTCGCAGCTCGAGATGGCGCAGTTTGATATCCGCAAAGAGCTGCTCGAAGTGCTGGCTGTCAGCGGCACAGAGCCCCGCCGTCTCGATGAACAGATCGAACCAGAGGACTTCGGTGAAGTCGTTGCCCTGAACCATGGACACGCGCACCGTGCTCAATACTCGCTCGCGGAACTGACGCACTAGCTCTGGCACGCTGGCATGGTGCACGGCAGGTCCATTGCTGTGCAGCTCGGGCAGGAGCAAACTGTTGAGGACACGCGCCTCGCCGCGTCCCCGATAGATGGGCAGGCCGGTGCCCTCGAACAGCAATGCCAACTGCCTGTCCCGCTCATCCCGGCGAGCTGGCTCGTAGTCCGGACGTTTGGCGCGCGTGCGCACAAAGATCAGCTGCGGCAGATAGTCCTGGACGAAGCCCTTGCAGGGCAGCCGTGGACGCAAGCGGAGTGCGGCATGAAGCAGACGCAATTGCTCCAGATTGAAGTCGTCCAGGACCAGCAGCAAGACATGGCACACGGTAAGCAAATGCATTATGGTGGACAGCGTCTGCAGATCCAAAAAGTCCGCCTCCTTAGCCGAGCTGCCGACCAGCATCGGCGGCGTATCGAGCAGTATAAAGCGTTCGCGCGTGACGAAGAACTGAAGCGTTTCCGTGCGCGGATGCAGCGTCTGCTTGGAGCCGTTCAGCAGATGCTGCTGATGGCACTGCGGCTTGGCGTAATGCTTGGTGGAGAAGACGCAGTCGTCCGCCTCCGATGCGAACAGATGCTGATAGTAATCAAAGTCGCTGCCACGCTCGCTGGCCAGAAGATTGAGGAGCGTCGATTTGCCAATGCCCTGGGCGCCCAGCACGCCGATGACAGCGAAGTCCGTGTTGCTTCTGTGGAAGAGCTTGCGTGAGTTGGTATTGAAGATGCCGTTGGCAATGATCAGTGGCGTCGCTCGCACCATTCGTGCGGGTAATTGTGTATCCTGCGTGGCAGTCGAACTGCAATTGGTCTTCTCTTTGGCCACTGTGGAGCTGGTTAGCGTTGAGAGTAAATTGGATGGAGCTGGGTTGCAGCCATGTGACGTTGCATCGCTGCGATTGATGATCAGGGTTTTGATGGATGTGGGAAGATCGTTGTTGCTGCCGCTGCTGCCGCTGCCCGGATTGGAGTCGCCCTCCTTCTTCAGCAAGATCTTTGTCTGGACGAGGGGCGTGCGCACGTCCTCGCGACGTGCAATCGTCACGGGCATGGACGTTGACGGACCCTGGCGTCCATCCTCCTGTCAAATAAGAAGAAATCTTCAACAATTCCCACCTTCTGGTGCCGCCCGATTTTACTCACGCGTTTTTTATTACGAAAGCGTCGGCGGTTCTCTGCCATGCCGCTGGCCCGTAACGTGCAGCGCACAGTGGAGCAAATATGTTGGATGCAGAGGAATCTGGAGCAACCAATTGGAGTCTGGCCTGTGCGCTCAGCTGTGCGCTTGATTTCTTATTTGTCGAGTACTTACCAACACTGCAAATTTAATGATAGAACGACAAAGGCGCTAAGTTTTATAAAATAAAATAATTCGTAAATTCAAATAAAAAAATAATAATAAAAAAAACATGGCGGAGTACCAAAACAAGCAAGCGTTCTTTTTCTAATAAGCAACAATAAAATACGATTTTGCTATATATATTTTTTGCATGTAATTACAATATAATTTGATGCATTGCGACCAGCATTGAGCTTGGCCGACATATCGATAGCGAACGAAATCTCATCCGACCATCGATATTTATTACTACAGCACGTGTAGGCATTGCTCAACACTGGCGCAAACACGCAGTGCCCGAAAGAAATTGAAGTCTTTCAAATAGAATGCAATAAACATAATGCCAATTATTGTAATATCCGGTCTGCCGGCGAGCGGCAAATCCACCAGAGCCCGCGAGCTGCAAGAGTACTTCACAAGCCGGGACAAAAAGGTGCATCTCATTAGCGAAAATGTGGCCGTGCCGAAGGCGTTGTTCGAGAAAAACATATTTTTCAGCGACTCACAAAAGGAGAAAATTGTGCGCTCGGACCTCAAGTCGGAGGCGTCCAGGCAGTTGAATAAGGAGGATGTGATCATCCTCGATGCGGGCAACTATATTAAAGGTGAGTCAGCACTTTCGGATAGATCAACTGTGATATTTTGATCCTTTCCTCAGGCTATCGCTATGAGATCTTCTGCATGACGAAGGCGGCGAGGACGACGCAGTGCACCTTGTTCACGTGCATACCGCAGGAGCAGGCATGGCACTTTAATGCACAGCGCACGGCACCAGATGTGCTGCCCGAGACGGCCAACGAGGAGCAGTTAAATAACTCAAATATTCCTTATACCCGCGAGATCTTCGATGCGCTCTGCATGCGGTACGAGGAGCCGCACGGCAACAGTCGCTGGGATAGTCCATTGTTTGTGGCACTGCCAGAGGATAAAATCGATTTGGAGAGCATCTACAAGGCGCTCTACGAGACGCGTCCATTGCCCCCAAACCAAAGCACACAAAATGTAAGCGAAATAACAAAAAAAAATTTTTTTTCGAGAATTGAATTGATTTTGTTGCCCCTTGCAGCCGCCGTTAGGCGCTACGAATTACCTCTTCGAGCTGGACATCATCATGCAGGAGGTTATCAAGGAGATTCTGGGCGCTGCCAAAATTGGCGCCTTTGGCCAGTTGAGCGTCAGGGGCACCTCCGTCAAGGTCAAGGTGACAACGACTATGAATCCGCTGCAGTTGAATCGATTGCGGCAAAAGTTTATCTCGAGCACATGTAGAGCTAGCCAGACGACACCGGCGCCATTGGAGCAGGTGCCTCGACTATTTGTGCAGTTCATCAATGCCAACACAACTGGCTGTTAATCATAATAAATAAATTTACTTATACAAATTTGGCGCTTTACTTTAATTTTAAAAAAATGGTCACTCTTGGCGCTAACAGTGCGATTCTGAACTTAACGTATATTTAACATTAAACGGAACGGCAGCTATCAATCATATCTGACTGATGCGCAAGCTGGCAAACTGGCAATAATAAATTAATATCACACTAACAGTTCTGCCAATATAATAGATATGGGTATAATAAAAAATATTAACATAATAACAAAATTAAAATTGTTGATCGGTTAAGCATTAACAGTTAATGTTACAGTACATAGCCAATTTGAGCTTAACAGCCCATAATCAGTGCCCATTGAGCATAACAGCGCGATACTCGATATTCACGGATATGGATCGCAGAATTATCGGTGCTGTTGAAGCAGACATCGTTGGTCTATCATCACTACAGTGGGAAAACAGTTCATATTTGTAACATTCATTATTGAGGGCGGACGTGTTTTTTATTTGCTGCACAAAAACAAAAAGGTGCAAAGCGTGCCAGGATATTTGCAAATCTCGTATTTTAAGCTTAATTTCGGGATCAAAGCAGCAAAGTAAGCCAGAAGTGTGCAATTGTGTTGTGATCATTTAATCCATATATATATATATATATCAAAATTATATATATGAGTTTTACTTTGATATTTTTTTTGTTCCACATTTTTGAAATATACGAAGTAGGCGGCGTTAAGAGTTTGTTATTGAACGTTTTTTTTATATATATATATATATAATTTTTGAAAAAATAAATATTTAAAAAAAAAAAGAAACAAAGCAAACACACAGCATAAGTGCAATTTTGGTTGCAAATTGCTTTTATAATTTTAAAATATTTTTTTTTCCGTTTTGTTTTTGTTATTGTTGGTTTTGCCTGCAATCAAATACTGAATTGGATTTGGTGTGCGTGTGTGTGTGAGCGTGTGTGTGAGGAGTGCGCGTGTTTATATATTTTTTCCTTTCTTAACTTTGGCACAAGCGCGCGAATTTTCAAGCATTTTAAATGTCTGTGTGAACGTCGCCGTTTGAACCTCCGTCGACGACAAACGCCAAAAACAAACTTTGTTTCAAATAAGCGCGCACAAATACAAGTACACGAGGAACAATTCGAATCGGGTAAGGCTATATTGAAATCTGTTGCTATATATATATATATATATATATATATATATATATATATATATATATATATATAATGTGTGTGTGTGTGTGTGTGTCGAAGAGGACATGCATAAAATTGAAATAAAATCAACGGCGCTCTTGCGCAGCTACAAAATTACACAAAAACACATACATACATACACACACACACACGCAGCAACAGAGACATGTGATTTGAGCTGAAATACGACCACCACTAGCACACACGCATACAAAGCCACTTGCGCATGTGCATGTGTAAAGAACACGATCGAGCAGCGACGACGACAACAAGCTTATCTCTTGCTGCTGCTGCTGCGGTGGTTGGCGGCGGCGGTGGCGGTGAGAACGAAAACGAAGACGATAAAAGCAAAGCAAACAACAACAACAGCAGCAGCAGCAGCAGCAATCGGCTGTTTTGGAACTATAAGAAACACACACACAATATATATATATATATATATATATATATATATATATATAGGGATGTGTGCATGTAGTAGTAGGGACAAAGCAAACGCGACGCATTAACACATGTGCGTGAAAATCCTTTTTCCTTTTTTTTTTCTGTATGGAAAGAGATCAGCACACAATACACGCACACATGTGCACAGTTCTACACACACACACACACACACACATGCAGCGCACGTGTAGCTGTGTTTTTTTTCCTGTCTGCTCGCACACAAATACACACTTATACAATTTCGGAGTGTAGAATTCTTTCTAACGCGTTGTTTTTGTTTTTTTTTTTTTTGCCTTGTCTTTCGTCTCTCTCCTTCCAGCTTGTTTATTGAAATGCAACACGCGCAACGCAAAAACAATTCCAACAACAACAAAAACGAACTGTAATTTAACTAGCAAATATCAAAATTTTTATGAAACAGAATTTCTAATTAACAAAAAAAAAATCACATTAATCCAATCGTTTAACTAGTGCAAAAATCAACAAGCAAAACTTAAATTCCAAACGACGAAATATATAGTTAAATTACAATTTTCAACCAATAACAGTCGGCGAAAAATATAAGAATAATAAATTTAAAGCAACAATAACAACAATAGGAGAAGAAGAAGCAAAGATAACGAATTTGCTTTTGCGCTGTCCCAGTGAACTAAGTGTGGAGAAGGAGAGCAGCGCACTCTGAAGAAGAAGCAGTGAGAAGAAGAAGAAGAATAAGAAGCAGCAGCAGCAGCGCAGTGTAGAGAGCTGGAGAGAGAGAGCGCGCGCGGAATAACGGAACAAAAATGTCGGCGACAATTGTGCAAAAATCAAATGGATCTGCAAATATCGTTGGCAATGCACACTATTTCGACTGCGATGACATATTCCAAGGGGTAAGTCTACACTAAACTCTACAAAGAAAAAAGTATATACAGGATTTGCTCAATTGGAGCATTTGTTATTATCCTCTTTCTCTCTCTCTATTTCTCTCACACACCCATTGCGTTTGCAACTCATTTCCGTTTCGTTCCGTTACATATTTCACTTTTCTTTATTTTTATTGCATGCTGATTCATAATTATTTTGGCTCAGCAATTTTACATTTCATTTCAAATAAATGAGTCTCTGATAAGACAGCGGAGCCCATTTAGTGAGTGAGCAGGTGAGCAGGTGGCAATTTTACAGTCATTCCATCCTGTAACTGTATAACAGTCAGCATTGTCGTCATCAGCAGCAGCAGCAGCAGCAGCGCAGCATCAGAAAAAAAAAAAAAACAAAAGCCAAATGATCAAATTATATGTATTTAAGTCGCTGCCGACGTCGATGTCAGCAGCGGCATCGACGCCAACGCCAATCGCAGCAGCTGTTGTTATTATTTCGTTGGCCGCTGATCGAACAACAAATTCGATTAAGTCCGTAAGTTCCGGGTTTGGATTTTCGTTTAGTGATTTTTTTTTTTTTTTTTTTTGCCTTTTGCTTTTAAGCGACTGAGGCTGAGGCTGAGGCTGAAAGAAAACAAAAAATATATAAAGAGCTTCAAGTTTGAAGTTATTCGCCGCAACTCGCTTGCGGTTACGTGCAAAGTTGATATCATTAACGCGGCGAATTCGCGGTGATCGTTGCCAGCAGAGGGGGGAGAAGAAGAAAAGTAAATATAAAAAAAAAGACGAGTGCAGCGACGGGTCAAGTAGAACCCAACTATGTATGCATGTGTACATACATACATACATATGTATATATGTACGTACATATGTATGTACAACAATAAACAGCTCGCACACAAACACACACACATACAGAGACGCACAGACATTTGTCACAGGTTGATGTCCGATAAAAGTTGCAAAGCTTTTGCTTTTCTGTATTTTTTTTGTTTTTGTTTTGTTTCTTTTGTTTTTTTTTTTTTTCGTGATTTTATTGTGATTGGCTGAACTTTGCTAGCGCACAAGAATTGTTGTTATCGATTAATACATATTGCAATTCCAATGGAAATTATTTCGGTTTTCATAATCACAATCGCTTGTCATTACATAGCATTTTTTTTTTTGTTCAACTGCATCCAGCCAATAGCAACAAATTGCTGCCGAAAGCGAAAGGGCGCAACACACACACATATATATATATACATATATATATTTATATACATATACATATATATACAAATACACAGTCACACGCACACTCACACAACTGAAATTGAAACTGCAGCAAAGCGATCAGCGCTAGCGCTGCTCTGGCCTGGCGGCTGCTTGCTTGTGCTTTTGTTTTTCTTTTGCCCACTGCTTCTGGGTATGTTGAGCCAGGCGACAAGTTTGTCAGCAACGATATCAAAGTAATTTGCTTGGGCAGCGTCTTTCGGCCAATAACAACAACGATGATGTGAAAAGTTATGTTGTAAATGTTGCTCAATGCTTACATATATGCATTATATAATAAATAATAGTTAAAATTGAGGTTATGTTTGAAAATGTTCAAATTTAGGTTTCTTATATTATAGGGCATCTACTAGTCAAGCAAACCAATTTGGACTTGTTTGCCCCATTTGCATGTTGCTTATGTTGCTTTGTTGGTTTGTTTGTGTGCGCCCAAAACGCGTTCACTTTTGTTCGTTTTCTTTGTTTTTGTCAGGTGGATGAAGCTGCTGCTGTTCAACTGAAATTCACTTTTTCGCATAACTTTTGATTTCGTCGTCGTTGTCTCGTTGTTGTTGCTGTTGTTGTTGTTGTTTCGTTACTTTTATTATGAAATTTATATGGTTGTTGCTGTTGTGTCGGCTGGCTGGTTGGCTTGCTTGGCTGGTTAATTTGTTGCTGTTGCTTGCGCCCAAAAGCAAAAATGCTTAGTTTGTTATATCAAACTCTTCAGCAGCAGCGCTTCGTAATCATATTACGTTTCATTTCCACATATATATACATATATATGTATGTATATATATACATTCACACATCGACAGCAACTGTGCAAGGCCAAGGGGCAAGCAGGGACGAAAGTAAATGCAATGAAACGGCACGGGACGGGACGGGACGGGACAGTCGTCAGCTCAGCTCAGCTCAGCTAGTCAGTTAGAGTCAGTCCATGCAGCGACCACTTTTTACAAATATAATTCCATTTCCTGCCAAGGCGATAACAAACGCCGTCGCGGCCGCTGCACTGTAGACATACATGCACACAGATATACATATGTATGTATGTATGTATGTGTGTATATATGCAGACGTAAACTAAAAATATGAGAGTGTGTGTGTGGTGTGTATGTCCCGGCGTCGTCGCCATTGCTGCTAGAGTGGCGACTACCTACCTAAGCAAAAGAAGAAGAAGCAGAATAAGAGGAGGCGAAGGGCAATTTCAGCCTGAAACGTCAATTTATTTCATGCGCTGCGATTGAATACGGTTCGATTAATATGCAGGTCCAGGCCTCAGTTCAACTTGTTTATATATATATATACATACATACAAACATACATACATATATGCTTTATCTGTAAGTGTGTGTTGGAGTTGGGCTCACCCGCACACACTCACACACAACAGATCATAAGAACAGCAACATGTTGCCAAAGTTGCCGCTATATGCAAGTTGCCGAATGTGCAACTCAAGTGAATATGAATATGTGCATGGGCATGTGTATGTGTGTGTGCGCGCGTGTATTTCGCTGTTTTGTGTTTGAATGCAAGTTAACAGAAATACAAATTATAAATAAATTATTTGCGTGCCAGCTACTGACGTTTGCTGCTTATTATTATTATCGTTGTTCGAGTTGTAAAATAAAAAAAATATATAAATATAATAAACGAACGGGCAAACGAGCTGAGCGAAATAAATAAATAAATATGTATGAGTCTGTGCGAGTGTATGTACATACATATGTATGTGTGTGTCTGTTTCTGTGTATCAATACTGTGAACGTCTCTGCTTTTGTCTGTCTGTTCGTCCGGCTGTCAGTTGCTGAGTGTGTGCACTCGTGCGATGTCGTCGTTCATCGTTCGCTATCTCCCACACCAGCAGCAGCAGCAACTAATACAGCTATGTATGAGCTTCACTTGCGCTCTCGCTCGCACGCTCTCATGCCGCGCTTATTGAGCGAGGAGCGCCTGCTTGCTTGCCTGCCTGCTCTCCTGCCTGCTGGCGTGCCATCCATCCACTTCATATTCTATTGTTATTGCTGTTGTTGTAATCTTAAAAATTGTCTTCATATGCGCTTCATGATCATGTTGTTGTTGTTGCCTTGCTAATGGCCGCTCAATTGAGTGCCAAAGTACATACATACATACATACATATGTACGTATGGACGTATGTATGTATATGCATGCGTATGTGTGCGTGAGTCTCTTATTTCTTGCGGTGGGGTCGCCGCGGCTCGTTGGGCGCCTTCAGGGACAGACACAGACACAGAGAGAGGGCAAGAGAGAGAGAGAGAGACAGCGAAAATTGATCGAATCTTTAGCTTAAATGTCATTAACTTGCAAATACTTTGTGGGGGTCAAGCGCTAAAGTACAACTACTTTACACTCAAAACGAACTGTATTTACCGTACTATGTACATGCATATGTTTATGTTGTGAGTTGCTGCTTGCTCTCTCCCTCTGTCTTTCTCTCTGTGTTCATTAATCGCTATGTTGAAATGCAGAGGTTGAGGTTAACTACGGATTGATTACTTTGGCAATACATTTAAATTAATCTACAGCTGAACGCAATTGCATTGAAAAATACAAAATGATGAAAGAGAATACTTAAACAACAACAAAATTTATATAACAAATTTTTCATTTTTTAAATAAAAAAATTGTTAAGTGTGAATGGAAATGTAAAACCTTCAAATCCATGCCAAAGCCTTGCGTTTTAGTTACTTTTCTTCTTGTCTGCAAACTAACCTCAAATCAAACCGAACAAAATCCTTCACGTTCTTCGTAATTGGGTTTCTATTAAACTGTGTTGTATTCTTCTTAAAACAAAATTGTGTATTAAAAAAAAAAAAAAAGCTTAGAAAAGGGGAAAAAAAATTCTTTAAGGATATGTTCATATATACATACGAGGTTTAATCTTTGAGATAAAAATCGTATATCATTTTCATATACAGTTACAGTTTATTTATAAACATATATGTATGTGTATATGTATATTTTCTGTATATGTATGTATATTCATCCAACTTAGCTCCCGTCAATACAAATGTGACCCGGATTATGTTCTGTTTATTTTATTCACTTTTTTTTTTGTTTTCATTTTTTTTCCCATTATTTTGTAGGGTTTTTTCCGCTGCAATTATGAATTTATTATTACAATATGCGAGTATTTATTATGATTATTATTAACGGTTTTTTCTCTGTTTTCTCGATTTCAATGCGGGCTGCACTCACAATGGTGTCGCCTAGAGTGGGGGAGGAGGTGGGGTGGAATTGTCAGACCCCAAAACGCAGGCATTATATATTAAATTTTTTTAAAATTTATTGTTTTATTTTTTGCTTGCAACATCATTTTTGTTGTTTCTGTTTTGTATTTTCCTTTTTCTGTTGCTCGTCATTCGATTCGCTTGCCAATCCACAAAAAAAAAAAAAAAAAAAAAAAAAAACAATAAGAAAGAAAGAAGGAGAAGCAGAAAAAAGTACAAAGAAAACAACAACGTAAAAATCCAATCGCAATCGAATTCGAATCGAATCTATTATATAATGAAGTTGCCGCCGTCTCTTTGCGCAGACGTCGACGGCGACAGCGACGCCAACGACGATGGCGACAGCGCTGCGGTTGCCGTTTGTTTAGTAGATTTCCATTCACATTCACTGTCGCTTTTTGATTACTGTTGTTGCTGCTGTTTTTGTTGTTGCTGTTGAATGTTTTGCTTTCGTGCGGGCAATCGTCGTCTGCTCTTTCAACTGGTTTTACAGGACGATCGAATAGGCTAGCGAGCAAGAGTGAGTGAGAAGATCTTCATTTTGAGAGTGCGTGTATTGCTTAGCTATTGTTGCGTTCTAAGTTATTGCTATCCCTTCCCACTCGCACTCACATTGTAACAGAAATTTTGCCGTTGATTTTTGTTTGCCGCTCACGAACGATTCCGAACCCGCAGCCGAGTCGTTTATTGTTGTTTTCGTCTCTCCCCCCGCCTTCCTCGTAAATGGTGCTCGGTCGGCGACCACGTGTTCAACATATTCTCAACATGTTGGCCCCGACTTCAAACTTGCCTGCGTTTTTGGTTTGCCTCGACCGCTGCTCTGCCGACGCTCTGCCCTTCTCCATCTCCTTCTCACTCTTATACACTCCGGCTGCATAGCCTGTTTTAGCACTTTTGTTGCTGTTAATTTTTATTGTGTTGCCTTTTGCTTAGTGCTCGCTGTTGTTGTTTTCCTTTAAGATTTTTGTTGCGGGTAATCAAATTGCCCGTTTGTATGTATGTATGTATGAATACATGTGCACTGTCAAAGGAGTTGTTGTGGGGGCAGCAGAAGAAGGGGAAAATAACGCTCAAAACATACATGACAAATACGAACGGCCATTCCCTAGTGCATGCATGCATGTGTATGTATGTATGTGAGTGTGTGTGTTTGCAGGCAGCTGTTGATAGTGCATAAATGACGCCGTTGCTTTTTACTCCTCTGCCCTAACCCTAACTCTCTGGCAACCCCCAATGGTAAGCCAGTATTCCCCCCACCCCTCTACAACATTGTCAAGTGTTCAATTGAATGCAATCCAAATGATTCCTGTATATGTATATGTATGTATGTATGTATGTATGTATGTATGTGCATATTGCACTCGAACGAATTTCAATCAAAGCGAAATACGAAATTACTTTGAAGCAGTTCTCTATATACAAACACACATATGTATGTATGCATATATATATAAATTTATATATATATATATATATATATATGTATATATATATATATATATAACTATAATACTCCATTGCTATTTTCGAAAATATTTCAATGAAAAAAAATAACTTAAATTTCTGATTAAATATGTATTTAAATAAAAACGACTTATAATTCCCATTAAATATGCAAACATAATTTTAATTAAAAAAGCAACAAAATGAATGAATTAATAAAATAAAATGATCATTAAAATAAATATTAAAATAACCCAAATTTACCATGACATATTAAAAGATCATTAAAGTAAACATTAAAAACAAAAATTTAGTTTCCCATTATATATTCAAAAAAAAAAAAAAAATTATGAAAATAAATTTATAAAGAAAAATAACTTAAATTTACCATTAGCGATGTATCAAAAATAATAATTATTTAATAACTTAAATTTCCCATTAAATTTGCCACTTGATATTTTTTTCAATGTAATTTGGTTTCTTCCCATTTCGAATTCTTATCGTCCTTTTGCTGCTGTTCTGATTAAGTTTCATTTTACGTACATATTTACGTTATTATATGCCTGTCTCGTTCTCTCTGTGTGTGAATGTGTGCATGTGTTGATCTCGTTGCTTCTTTGCCTGCCCTTTCTTTGCGCTCTGCCGCCGCCGCCGCCGCCGCCGCCGCCGCCGCCGCCGTTAGTGCTTCTTCTTCTATTTCACCACTGTTCAGTTTTCAGTTTTGCTTATCGCGCGCACAGTCCACCAACAACAACGACAAACAAACGAGCGAAAAAAAAAACAGAAAAAAAAGATTATTATTATTATATGAACTAACTAACCCAATAATAAGTATTCTTATCGAATTAAATCACACACAGACACAGATGTGTGTATATGTGTATGGAGAGATACTTGTGTGAGTCTGTTTTTGTTTCTATGTATGTGTGCATGCGTTAAACAAAAAAAGTGTCAGCAAGGGGTCTCGGCGTTGGCAGTTAGGCAGATAAAGATAGATAGTGTGACAGAGAAGCAAAGAGAGCGGCAGTTTGGAGAGTTTCACGACAAGAACAAAAGGAGCAACAACATGTGCACATGTTTTTTTTTTGTTGTTCTTCATTATTATTTTCTTGTAATGCATATTGTTGTTATTGTTTTTTTTGAGAAGGAGCGAAAGAGACAGGCGCAATGAGTTTTAAGTGCAGCCTGACAGTTTGAAACGTACACACACACACACACACACACACACACACACACACACACACATGCCCAAAGTGTTGCTGTTATTTGCCTGCTGATAAGCATTAAGAACTTTGATATAGAGCAGCAGAAAACAACAACAACGCACACATGACAGGAGTAAATAAAAAGGTCAGATTAAGCAAAGAGAGCGGCAGAGAGAGAGAGGGAGAGAGAGAGCGGGCACATTGTAATGAGCGTTCAATAATCATAGCTTAAACGAATGTATAAGACACACTTATACTGTGTCTAATACAAAGCAGGAGAGCAGATAGCAGAGAGCGTGCATATGTAAGTGACGTAGCAGCGAGCAAATGTCCCGCAGTCATTAATAAATGAAAACAAAAGCAAAAAATGCAACAAGAACCGTTGTATTTGTTTTTGAATACCAAAGGCAATAATAATAGTTGTTTATGAGAATTTGAGATTTTTTCTGAAATTGTTGATCAAATATGAAATATGCTTGCTGCAAGGGGGTGGGTAGGGG